>CM022301.1:300730193-300754508 GCA_011799875.1 Thinopyrum elongatum | reverse complement strand
CTACTCTGACTCCCCTCGTGCCCTGCGAACCCTAGCTTGCCATTCCCCTCCCACTCGCGCCGCTTCCTTCTTCCCGCGCACATCCGAGCCGTGCCGCCCTGACCCTCCTCGTCCACGTGGTCACCGAACTCTCTCCGGCTAGAAGTGTGTCCGGAGCTCCTCCGTGTTCGTCTTCGTAGTCTAGCGCCATTGGTTCGAGCAAGGACGCGTCATGCCGTCGCCATCATCGGATCTCATCACCACGGGCACCGTCTCGATCCGCTCCATCCCAAGCCTCTTCGACCTCACCGTTCCGCTCCTCTGCATGCGCAGTGAGCTCCCGATGCTCCTGCGCCTTTTCCCACTACATCTCTCATTCGTATCGTCGTGGTTGTAGCTGCAGTAGGTCCACCGCCGCGGGGCTCGTCGTTCCCGGCGATTCTGGCAACCCCAACGCCTCTCCTGACCTCCCAAATCTGAGCGCACCTGCATGCTTCTCGAGCGCTACGCTCTGCTGGCGGCAACTGCTCTAGTGCTCCCGCCGCCGCTGCTTCCGCCACCTCGCCCCGTGTAGCATCTGTGCACCACCGCCGCGTGCTGCGCCCCTTCTCGTGTGGCTGAGCGCCCCGCCCGCGCCTCCCCAACGCCCTGGCCCTGTCTCCTGGCCACAGTCCGCGAGCGCCCGCGCCTGTGCCTCTTACTTGGGGTCCGGCCTCGTTTAGTTTAGGAACTAATCCCCATTAGTGCTAAACCCCCTCCTAATTAGTGTATGACACATGGGTCCCATCTACTAACTCCCCCTTTAATCAATCTGTTAAAATAAAAGTGTTCCTATGACAGGTGGGACCCCCTATACTATTTCTGTGGATAAGATCAAATAAAGCCCCTCCATGACATGTGGGCCCCATATGTCGATTGGACCAGTCAACCCCGTCAGCTTTGACTGTTGACTGCTGACTGGGCAGTCAGCAGGACCCACACACATTGCTGGGTACACTCCTGGTACCCAAAGCAATTTATCTATTTATTATTTCGAATTAAATAAATCCAGCAATTACAAAAATTGTTAAATCTTTAAAATTAATATAAAATAAACCGTAGCTCGGATGAAAATACTTTCTACATGAAAGTTGCTCAGAACGATGAGACGAATCGATTACGTAGTCCGTTCGTCCGTCACACGTCCCTAACATAGCGAACGTGCAACTGTCCCCCTCTGGTCATCTGTCTGGTAAATGTCCAGAACGGAAAACTTCCCGATGGGATCCCCCTTTGTCGGTAACGTGCAACCCCACGTTAGAACACACCCGGCACTGCATATTGTCATGTCATACTTTGTGTAGCATTGTTTGCTTTGTATTTACTGTTCCTCCCCCCTCCTTCTCTCTCGATAGACGCGGAGACCGCTGACGACGCTGCCATGAACGACTACTACGTCGACGTCCCTCTCTCTCGACACAGCTTCCAGGCAAGCCCCCCTTTGATCAACCCGATATCGCCTATTCCTTCTCTCTACTGCTTGCATTAGAGTAGTGTAGCATGTTACTGCTTTTGGTTAATCCTATTCTGCTGCATAGCATGTCTTTGCTACTATTGTTGATACCTTACCTGCAATCCTAAATGCTTAGTATAGCTTGCTAGAATTACATCAGTGGCCCTACACTCTTGTCCGTCTGCCATGCTATACTACTGGGCCGTGATCACTTCGGGAGGTGATCACGGTTTATATTATATACTATTACTACTTATGTTTCTGTTCGGAGATGGGGGCTGAAGGGGGAGGTGGTTCCATCCAGGCAGAGTGGGCCTAGGTTCCCGACGGCCCCCGAGTGTACTTTGTGGCGGAGCACAGGGCAGGTTGTGACCACCGGAGACAGGTGGGCCTGGTCCCTGGTCGGCGTCTGCGGTTACTTCGAATTAACACACTTAACGAGATTGGGTATTGATATGAGTCTGGCTACGAGCCTATACGCACTAACCACCACGCGGAACAGTTATGGGTACCGACGTCGTGGTATCAGCCGAAGCCTCCTAGACGTCAGCGACTGAGCGGCGGCGCGGGGTTGGACCGCGTAACGCGACTTCCTTGTATGGAGGTTACTAGGTCTGCTCACCAGCCGCCCACGCAACTGCAGGTGTGCAATGGGCGATGGGCCCAGACCCCTGCGCACATAGGATTTAGACCGGCGTGCTGACTCTCTGTTAGGCCTAGGTAGGGCTGTGACGTGTTGATCTTCCGAGGCCGGGTATGACCCAGGAAAGTGTGCCCTGCCAGAGGGATCGAGCGTGTTGGGTAATATGGTGCACCCCTGCAGGGAAGTTTATCTATTCGAATAGCCGTGTCCTCGGTAAAGGACGACCCGGAGTTGTACCTCGACCTTATGACAACTAGAACCGGATACTTAATAAAACACACCCTTTCAAGTGACAGATACAACCCGGTGATCGCTCTCTCACAGGGCGACGAGGAGAGGATCGTCGGGTAGGTTTATGCTATGCGATGTTACTTGATGCTGCACTTGCTACTCTCTTCTACATGCTTCAAGATGGAGGCTGCCAGAAGCGTAGTCTTCGATAGGACTAGCTATCCCTCTCTTATTCTGGCATTCTGCAGTTCAGTCCACCGATACTACCCATTTCATTGATACCATTGATATGTAGTGTAGATCCTTGCTTGCGAGTACTTTGGATGAGTACTCACGGTTGCTTTGCTCCCTCTTTCCCCCTTTTTCCATTCTTCTCGGACGTCGCAACCAGATGCTGGAGCCAGGAGCCAGACGCCACCTTCGAAGACCCCTAATACACCGAGGGTGCCTACTACTACGTGAGGCCGCCGCCGCCGACCAGGAGTAGTTTAGGAGGATCCCAGGCAGGAGGCCTGCGCCTCTTTGATCTGTATCCCAGTTTGTGCTAGCCATCTTATGGCACCTTGTTTAACTTTATGTCTGTACTCAGATATTGTTGCTTCCGCTGAATCGTCTATGATCGAGCACTTGTATTCGAGCCCTCGAGGCCCCTGGCTTTGTATTATGATGCTTGTATGACTTATTTTTTTTAGAGTTGTGTTGTGATATCTTCCCGGAGTCCCTGATCTTGATCATACATGTTTGCGTGTATGATTAGTGTATGATTGAATTGGGGGCGTTCACAAGTTGTATCAGAGCCGACTGCCTGTAGGAACCCCCCTTCCACACTCCTTGGCCGAGTTGAGTCTAGACAAGGAAAACTGTTTTACTAACTTGGCTGTGTGGCTTACGGCCCACGTCACCAATGGGTGGGTATTAGGATCTTTTAATCCTCGTTCTACTCCGGACTCTGAACTCTCTTCTACTCTGGGTTAAACAATTTACTAACTCTAACATTAGGATCCCGTGACCGCATTCACCCCAAAGTTGGATAAGCCATAGTGTTCCTTAGAATAGTATTTTGAACAATATCCACAACTGTCATATGACTCCTTGAAACATTTTGTTTTCACATGGAACCCACGAGGCAGGTCGTGCGCACACGGCGGCCATTGGTGTCCAGGGTTCACCTGCTGTGTTAGCTGAGATGATGACCTATCTGGGTTATCGCTGGCACCCTGAGTACACCGTGTACGAGCAGTACCAGGACTTTAACCAGGAGTAGTACCGTGCCATCGTCCACCTCTACTCTCGGAGTATGACTCCACTACTGTGCTGCACACCGCTCATGGTGTTGGAGTGACCATCGATATGGCAGTCCACGATGCCGCTTATGCAGCTCTGACACGCTCGTGGAGAGTATCGGGCGTTGGACACCTCCCCTTTCAGGCACGTTGCCTCTATCGCATCTGACAATGGTGCGGAGGGATTATACACTGCTGCCTATCCACCGTCACCCGAGAGCCCTTCCACCATCAGAACCTGGTTCTGCATGCGATGGGCTGGATCGAGCTAACCGAGCTCTTCGCCACGAGTTGTACACCACCCGTCAGCACCTTTACAGTGCTTTGAGCGCGTTGCGCCCCTTTGTCCGATCTGGTGAGCTGCCGCGATCTGCGATTACCCCAGTCAGGACCGTGATGCCCCAGGGTGTCGGTTGGCCAGATGTGGGAGGCTACACTCCCACACTTGGTCCTCTTTTGCCACCTGGACGTCGGGTTCTACACCAGAGTGTTCACGGACTGCAGGCTACTGACGTGGAGGACTTCTGTCGTGTCACTACCAGCTGTCAGGCTACCTACCTCCACAGTTCCTCCTGGGACTGATGTAGTCTTGCTTATTAGCATTAGATGCATTCACCGCGAGCCTGCGTGCCGCCTATGGTGTCTTTAGTCTTATGTACTGAACTCTATGCATGATCCCTTTTGTAAGATATGCCAACTACTATGTAGTATCTATCGTGCTCCTTTCATTATGCATGTTTCACACGAATGATTCTTGTCTTTGCAAATTTCTCAATGCTGAACTACCCCTGTTATATATTAGCAGGATGGTAGACCAGGTGGTCGTGGTCGTGTGACAACGCCCACCACCGCCTGAGTATATGGCTGGTATGATCCACAGTTCGAGCTGAGCCCCAGTTCATGGAGAATATGATGGCTCAGTTCCCGCGCCCCAATATGAACCACAGCCAGCCCAAATAACTCTGCAGGATTTCATACGCCTCAACCCAACCATGTACCACAGCTCAACTCAGCCTCTGGATGCTGATGGACTGGCTTCGTGACATCACCTATGAGATGGAGTCTGCTGATGTAGCCCCTGCCAGCTATGTCACCTTTGCTTCCTTCTTTCTGAAGGACCTGCTGCTCAATGGTGGGACAGCCACAGGCGTACTCTGCCGGTTGGAGCGATCATCACCTAGCCAGACTTTCAAGCTGCTTTCCGTGCCCGCCTTCATTCACAGGGAATCATGGACCGGAAGAAGCGCAAATTCCGCAACCTCACCCAGGCAACAAAACTGTGGAAGCTTATCAGTGGAGTTTCTGGACTTATCCCGCTATGATGAAGAAGACATTGCAACTGATGCACACAGACAGGAGAAGTTCCGTGATGGCCTTCAAGCTGACATCAAACTCGCACTGCTAGTGCATGACTTTCCCGATTTCGCCACCTTGGTGAACAAGGCCATCAATGTTGAAACTGGCTGCAGGAACACCACAGCTCTCAGGCGCAACCGGACACGGGCTCATCTTCGGGCCCGCCCTCGCAGAAGCGTAAGATCTGGATCCCGAACAGCATGTACCGTCCAAATGCACCTGCTCCAAGGCAGTCTTATGCTGCACCACGTCTGCCCCCACCACCCAGGCAGCCAAGACTTCCACTGCACCACCCCAAGCTCCCGCTCCCACTCCCAATAAGGTCTGTGCTACAAGTGTGGTCAACGAGGTCACCTTGCCAGGAACTGCTATCAGAACCAGAATCAACTGGCCCTTCCTGCAGCTGGCCGTGGAAGCAACCAGCCCCGCAACACAATGCCAAGTCTTATGGTCGTGTTTCATGCCAACCACATTGATCTCAATGAAGCTCAAGACCAGCCTGCTACTGTGATGGGTACATCTCCTCATAAATTCAGTACCAGGATCCGTTTTATTTGATACAGGTGCATCACATTCATTCATGTCGGAAGATTTTGCATGCTTGCATGACATGAAATGTGAGGACATGAACGCTTCGCTATTAGTACACACCCTACGGGCCAATGTCGAACCTCCATGTTTTGCAAGGACGTCCCCGTTGAAAGAAGGACTGGAATTCCTTGTCTCCCCCATCGCAATGAAGTCCTGTAGCATGTATCATTCTGGGAATGGAATGGTTGAAAGCGCATACTGCTTCTATAGTTGCGCCACTAAGACCGTCCATCTGCTACACCCTTCCGATGAATAATAAGCTACAACGCTCGTCTGGTTCAGAATGCCGAGGCAAGGCTTTATGCGTTGAACGCTGCACCACTCGAGGGCATTGAAACATTCCGTTGTTCGTGAATTCCAAGACGTCTTTCCTGAAGAACTTCCAGGGATTCCCCCTGCTAGAGCTGTCGAATTCATCATCGACTTGAAACCAGGCACACTCCTTAGCCAAACGACCCTACAAGATGCCGCCACTGAACTCTTGCGCTTAAGGAGGAAATCGACACATCTCTTCGCAGCGTGGTTTCATTTCTTCCCCCAGTTGCTCTCCTTGGGGAGCACCTCCCTCTTTGTCAAGAAGAAGGATGGGACAAACCGATTGGTCCAAGACACCATCAATTTAACCAAGCTACCATTCAGAACAAATATCCTCTTCCTCGGATCAATGATCTGTATGATCAACTAGCTGGCTCATCAGTGTTCTCCAAACTTGACTAAGGTTGGGATACACCAGATCCGTGTTCGTGAAGAGGAATCCCAAAGACCGCATTCATGACTCGATATGGTTCATATGAGTACACTGTCATGTCATTCGGCTTAACCAATGCTCCAGCCACCTTCTCTCGTTTGATGAACTATATCTTCATGGAATACCTCGACAAGTTCATCGTGTTTATCTGGATGATATCCTTGTGTACTCCAAGAATAAAGAAGAGCATGCTGAACATATTCGTCTTGTCCTGGAGAAGCTTCGAGAGCATCAACTCTATGCTAAGTATTCCAAGTGTGAATTCTGGCTTCCCGAGTAAATTATCTTGGGCATGTCATCTCCAAGGATGGTATTGCCGTCAACCCCGAGCGAGTTTCAGGCTATTCTCGATTGGACTCCTCCGAAGAACGTCAAGCAAGTCAGAAGTTTCTCGGTCGCCAGCATTGCCGTTGATTCGTCGAGAACTTCTCCAAGATCGCCAGGCCTCTGACTAACCTATTGCATAAGGGCGTCAAGTACCAATGGACAGAAAAGTCAGGAAAGTTTCCAGGCACTCAAGGACAAGTTGACTTCTGCCCCAGTGCTTGCTCCACCTGATACTAAGAAGGACTTCGTCATTTACTGCGACGCTTCCCGTCAAGGAATAGGCTGTGTCCTAATGCAAGAGCGCAAAGTGATTGCCTATGCATCCCGTCAATTGCGCCCTCACGAAGAGAACTACCCAGTTCACGACCTCGAGCTTGCTGCTGTCATACATGCACTGAAACAGTGGCGACATTACCTTCTCGGTAATCGTTGCGAGATCTTCACCGACCCCCAAAGTCTAAAGTATCTGTTTACTCAGCAGACCTAAACCTCCGTCAGAGAGATGATGGAGACTGTTGCAGACTTTGACTTGGGTATTTCCTATACACCAGGCAAGGCTAATGTAATGGCTGATGCCTTGAGCCGTAAGTCATATTGCAACCACCTCCAGGTTCACAAAGTTCAACCCTCGCTTGTTGAAGAATTCAGAAAGCTGAACCTCCATATTGTTCCTCCTAGAGCACTCGCTCCCCCTCCTCAGAGTTCCGCAGCAAGATGAACCTCCGTGTTGTTCCCCAGGGTTCCTCAATACCCTGGCTGTCGAACCAGATCTCTTGGCAGCATCAAGACATTGCAGAAGTATGACTCTCAAGCCCACAAGATTAAGCGCTACCTCGCGGCAGGAAGGCCCTCGTGCTTCACCCTGGAGAGATGAAACCTTATTCTTTAAAGGTCGAATAGTGGTCCCTACGAAGACAACCTGGATATGACTCAGAAGGTTATGAAAGAGCTCATGAAACACCTCTGTCTATTCATCCAGGTTGCACTAAGAGTGTACCAAGATGTCCGTCGAAAATTCTGGTGGTCTAATATGAAGCAAGACATTGCTCGTATGTTGCTGAATGTGACGTTTGTTGTCGAATCAAAGAAGAACATCAAAGACCTGCTGGAACTCTGCAACCTATCTCTATTCCTGAATGGAATGGGACCATGTTGAAATGGACTTCGTCACTGGTTTTCCCAAATCGCAGAAAGGTAATGAAGCTATCCTTGTCATCATTGATCGACTCTCTAAAGTTGCACATTTCTGGCGGTCAAAGAAACGATCACTGCTAGTCAGCTTGCAACTCTCTACATGTCCAGAATTGTTTCACTTCAGGTATTCCATTGGTAATCAGTTCGGACCGTGGCAGCTTATTCACTTCGAGATTCTGGGCAAGTTTCCAGAAGCTAGGGTACTCATCTGTCATTCAGTACTGCATTTCATCCTCAGTCACAAGGGCAAGTGGAACGTGTCAACCAAGTTCTCGAAGACATGCTTCGAGCTTGTGTATCTCTTTGGCAAGAAATGGGAGGAATCTCTCCCGTATGCGGAGTTCTCTTATAATAATAGCTATCAAGCTAGTCTGAAGATGGCCCCTTCGAAGTGTTATATGGACGAAGTGCCGAACCCTCTGAACTGGTCAAAAACTGGGGAACGTCCATTTTTCCGTCCGGATATTATCCAACACGCGAAGAACAAGTCGCATCATTCGTGAGAATCTCAAGACTGCCCAGTCACGTCAGAAGAGTCAGTATGACCGTCATCATAAGACATGGCCTATCAACCTGGCGAAAAGGCTTATCTTCGAGTTACACCAATGAAGGGTGCTCACCGCTTCGGGATCAAGGGCAAGCTAGCTCCTCGCTATATTGGTCCGTTCACTATTCTCGAAAAGCGTGGAAAAGTGCATATCAACTGGAGCTTCCGCAGAACCTTTCTCAGGTTCACGATGTGTTCCACGTGTCACAACTCCGCCGCTGCTTCAAGGACCCAATCCGAGCAGTGGATCATGAAGTGCTCGAATTGCAACAGGACCTCTCCTATAAAGAGCATCCGGTCCGCATTCTCGACCAAGATGAACGCCGCACACGTCAGAAGACAATCAAGTTCCTCAAAATCCAGTGGTCGCATCACTCTGAAGATGAAGCCACTTGGGAACGCGAGGATCGCCTGCGTGAAGAATACCCCGCACTGTTTCCTTCTACCTCCTAAATTTCGAGACGAGATTTTCTTGTAGTGGAGGAGAATTGTGACGCCCGGATAATTAAGCCACAGTAACCACTCACTGTTGGTGCCATGTCATCGCAATTATTTTTCTAAACCTTACTTTGTTCCAAACCAAATTCGAATTCAATTTAAAATAAAGTCAATTTTTTTTCTTCAAACATAAAACAAAAATGTCCGCTGGGTTGCAAAAATTCACTAACAATTTGTCCTAAAGAAACCACATTTTATGAATAATTAAATGCCCTTAACCTATTTCCAAATTGGACCAACGACATTTAATTGGTTCATTTCTACTTAAGTAAATACTTAAACTGTTTGAATAAACTGAACCTCTTGTGCTAGTGCCAAATATGTCCTAGTGTTTAATTGCCAATTCTCCTTTTAAAACCAAATTTCTTTAGTAGCTCAAAGTGATACAAAATGTAGAGAAAGAAGAAAACAAAAATCAGAAATAGAATAAAGAAAAAGTAAAAAGTAAAAGAGAAAACTACTAGCACTTAAGGCCCGCTGCTACAGGAGCCAGGCCAGCCCACCAACGCCCCTCATCCCCTAATCTCTGTTCACCACACCCAGTGGACACAGAGGGTCGTCCATGGTCAGGGATCGCCACGCGGCGTGCATCCCGCGCCCCCCCCCCCCCCCCCCCCCCCCCCCCCCCCCCCCCCCCCCGGCGTCCTACTTGACTCCCCTCGATGCCCTGCGAACCCTAGCTTGCCATTCCCCCTCCCCTCGCGCCGCTTCCTTCTTCCCCACGCACATCCGAGCCGTCGCCGCCATGACCCTCCTCATCCACGCGGTCACCGAACTCATCTCCGGCTAGAAGTGTGTCTAGGAGCTCCTCCGTGTTCGTCTTCGTCATCTACGCGCATTGGTTCGAGCAAGGACGCCGTCATGGCGTCGCCATCATCGGATCTCATCGCACGGGCGCCGTTCGATCCGCTCCATCCCAAGCCTCTTCGACCTGCCGTCCGCTCCTCTGCATGCGCGGTGAGCTCCCGATGCTCCTGCGCCTTTTCCCACTACATCTCTGTTTCTGTATCGTCGTGGTTGTAGCTGCATTGAGGTCCGCCGCCGCGGGACTCGTCGTTCCCGTCGATTCTGGCAACCCCAACGCCTCTCCTGACCTCCCAAATCCGAGCGCGCCTGCTGCTCGAGCGCTACTGCTCTGCTACGCGGCGACTGCTCTAGTGCTGCTGCTGCTTCTCCGCAACCTCGCCCCGTGCAGCCTCTGTGCCACCACCGCCGCGTGCTGCGCCCCTTCTCGTGTGGCCGAGCGCCGCCCGCGCCTAACGCCCCGGCTTGTTTCTCCTGGCCACAGTCGCCGAGCGCCGGCGCCTGTGCCTCTGTACTTGGGGTCCGGCCTCGTTAGTGTAGGAACTAATCCCCATTAGTGCTAACCCCCCTCCTAATTAGTGTATGACACATGGGTCCCATCTACTAACTCCCCCTTTAAATCAATCTGTTAAAAATAAAAGTGTTCCTATGACAGGTGGGACCCCCTATACTATTTCTGTGGATAAGATCAAATAAAGCCCCTCCATGACATGTGGGCCCCATATGTCAGTTGGACCAGCCAACCCGTCAGCTTTGACTGTTGACTGCTGACTGGGCAGTCAGCAGGACCCACACACATTGCTGGGTACACTCCTGTGTACCCAAAGCAACTTATCTATTTATTATTTTCGAATTAAAATAAATCCAGCAATTCAAAATTGTTTAAATCTTTAAAAATTAATATAAAAATAACCGTAGCTCGGATGAAAATACTTTCTACATGAAAGTTGCTCAGAACGACGAGACGAATCCGATTACGCAGTCCGTTCGTCCGTCACATGTCCCTAACATAGCGAACGTGCAACGTCCCCCTCCGGTCATCTGTCTGGCAAATGTCCGGAACCGGGAAAACTTTCCCAGGTGGGATCCCCCTTTCTCGGTAACGTGCAACCCCACGTTAGAACACACCCGACACTGCTATTGTCATGTCATACTTTGTGTAGCATTGTTTGCTTTGTATTTACTATTTCCTCCCCCCCCCCTCCTTCTCTCTCGATAGACGCGGAGACCGCTGACGACGCTGCGTGAACGACTACACGTCGACGTCCCTTCTCTCTCGACACAGCTTCCAGGCAAGCCCCCCCTTTGATCAACCCGATATCGCCTATTCCTTCTCTCTAATGCTTGCATTAGAGTAGTGTAGCATGTAACTGCTTTCGGTTAATCCTATTCTGCTGCATAGCCTGTCTTTGCTACTAATGTTGATACCTTACCTGCAATCCTAATGCTTAGTATAGCTTGCTAGAATTACATCAGTGGCCCTACACTCTTGTCCGTCTGCATGCTATACTACTGGGCCGTGATCACTTCGGGAGGTGATCACGGGTTTATATTATATACTATTACTAATTATGTTTCTGTTCAGAGATGGGGGCTGAGGGGCAGGTGGTTCCATCCAGGCAAGGTGGGCCTAGGTCCCGACGGCCCCCGAGTGTTACTTTATTGGCGGAGCCACAGGCAGGTTGTGACCACCTAGGAGACAGGTGGGCCTGGTCCTGGTCGGCGTTCGCGGTTACTTCAAATTAACACGCTTAACGAGATTGGGTTTTGATCTGAGTCTGGCTACGAGCCAAACGCACTAACCACCACGCGGGAACAGTAATGGGTACTCGACATCGTGGTATCAGCCGAAGCCTCCTAGACGTAAGCGACTGAGTGGCGCGCGCCGGGTTGGACCGCGTAACGCGACTTCCTTTGTAATGGAGGTTGCTAGGTCTGCTCACCGGCCGCCCACGAACGTGCAGGTGTGCAATGGGCGATGGGCCCAGACCCCTGCGCGACATAGGATTTAGACCGGCGTGCTGACCTCTGTTAGGCCTAGTGGGCTGCGACGGTTGATCTTCCGAGGCCGGGTATGACCCAGGAAAGTGTGCCCGGCCAGGGATCGAGCGTGTGGGTCATGTGGTGCACCCCTGCAGGGAAGTTTATCTATTCGAATAGCCGTGTCCCTCGGTAAAAGGACGACCCGGAGTTGTACCTCGACCTTATGACAACTAGAACCGGATACTTAATAAAACCACCCTTTCAAGTGCCAGAACACACCTGTATCGCTCTCTCACAGGGCGCGGGAAGGATCGTCGGGTAGGTTTATGCTATGCGATGTTACTTGATGCTGCACTTGCTACTCTCTTCTACATGCTTCAAGATGGAGGCTGCCAGAAGCGTAGTCTTCGAAGGACTAGCTATCCCTCTCTTATTCTGGCATTTGCAGTTCAGTCCACCCATACTACCCATTCATTGATACCATTGCATATGTAGTGTGGATCCTTGCTTGCGAGTACTTTGGATGAGTACTCATGGTTGCTTTGCTCCCTCTTTTCCCCCTTTTTCCATTCTTCTCAGACGTCGCAACCAGATGCTGGAGCCCAGGAGCCAGACGCCACCTTCGACGACCCCTACTACATCGAGGGCGCTACTACTCACGTGCAGGGCACGACGACGACCAGGAGTAGTTTAGGAGGATCTAGGCAGGAGGCCTGCGCCTCTTCGATCTCTAACCCAGTTTGTGCTAGCCATCTTATGGCACTTGTTTAACTTTATGTCTGTACTCAGATATTGTTGCTTCCGCTGACTCGTCTATGATCGAGCACTTGTATTCGAGTCCTCGAGGCCCCTGGCTTGTATTATGATGCTTGTATGACTTATTTATTTTTAGAGTTGTGTGGTGATATCTTCCCGTGAGTCCCTGATCTTGATCGTAACATGTGTGTTGATTAGTGTACGATTGAATCGGGGGCGTTCACACAAATGCTCAAATTTATTGGAACGAAAACTTATCTGGTGTCCTGACCACGATTAAGGGTCTGAACATAATCTATTTTGGCGAAAGCTGTCCAAAATTTGGGGTTTCCTCCCAAGTTAGGACCATGATCTTGACAGTTTCCACGTGCAACATATCAACTCCCAGTCCATCCTATCTGTTGAATCGCTATTGTCTCTGCCTAGAGACCGTCTGATCAAAAAACCTCAGCGTGCGGTTATTCCTTCGCAATATAAACCGCGCGCTGCTCCTTTCTTCAACCTTACTCTTTCTCCTCGCTTTCTCTCCACCGAAACCCTCGTCGCAGTGCTCCCCTTGAGCTCGAAATTGATGACCCTTCGCCGCTTAACTACTGGAAAGAGGTCACTTGAGTCATTCCACGCCGCGCGGGACATCTTCCCGGCGCCGCCGTAGCTGTTGCACGTCACCGAGCTAGGGTACATGTAGTACGAACTTGCCCATCTCTCATGATTTGAGTTCATGCGCAGTTAATATTCTCCGATTTTAAGCATATCTTAAATCTAGGCTTTACCTTCTAGTGCATATGTGGTTTGTAGTTTTTCCTCGCATCCAAATCTGTCAGATCTAGGGTTTGTGTTATGTTTGTTCGAATGATATGCCTAGCTCACTGTCTTGTATTATTTCGGACCTACAGCTCGATCTACATGTTTCATTCATTCGAAACATCTCTCAAAGTCTGTATCTGGTTCTTCCTCAAAATGTTTTGTTCAGAAATCTTTCGCGAGCATTTGTGACCTGTCCCATTTTCCCTCGTACCTATTCTCTTTCACAGGTGAATGCAGTCTGTTGAAGATTCTGCTAAGCCACACTGTATGGCTGATGACGAAGGAGCATTCATGGGCACAACTGATGAATCAAAAGCGCCAAATGCAAGGGCCCAACGGTAGGCCCGTCCTTAGCAAAGAAAAGAAAAAGGGTCGAACCAAATGCAAATGAGCAAGAAGCAGATGCTCTGAAGAAGAGGAAAGGTGGCAGGCAACCACTCACAAGACAGCTCAGTATCATTCTCATGATGATTACAACACAGTACCTGAGAGACATTTTTAGAGAAAAGGACGTGTGCAAAAGATTCGTCTGTCACTGGTACGGAAGTGTGTTTACATACAAGATGGTTCATCCTCGGTATGCCAAGAACTTTGCTTTCCATCCCCATGGGGTAACTCTCGCAAAATGGGCTCATACGGCAGGTGAACCCCAGCAAAGGCCTCCACCACCTCCTGACGCTCATGAGTCGTCCACCAAGACTCCAGACTCTTATCCTGAAGAAAATGCCAAGCGCCTCAAGAATGCTGAAAAGCGCGCAAGAAGGCCGCAAAAGAATAGGCCAAGGAAGAAGAAAATCGTTGTTATCAAATCAGACGTCGAGAAGAAAAAGGCAGAAGGAAAATCACAACATCGAACGAAGAACAAACATGATCCAAAATCTGTTGTCTGAAGAAAAAGAGTGCACCGAGGAAAAGGCCTGCTAAGCCAGCTGAACCTAAAGTGATTCCTGTGATCAAGATGATCCTCGCCTCACCCGAGAAGAAATTAGTGCAACTCTCTCCAAACAAGTGAATGTCACTAATCCACAGTTCTGCCTGATCTTCGAGGAGTGCAGTCCCAATTGCACCTCCGAAGAAGAACCCATTGAAGAGAAAGACCCCTGCAACTACTCTCACCATGGTTGACACAGTGATACACAACCTCATCCTGATGCAATAAACTGCAAGATTTGGTGATTGAAGCCCGTGTTGGCTCAGCTAAGCCAGGAAAAGCTTCCGAAGAAAAATTTGAAGCAAATCAAAGCCCCAGCTGCTAAGAAAAATGTTCCAAGTGAAGCAAAAGAAGAAGAACCTTGGCTTCGCAGTTTGCTCCTAAGCTGACAAAACCTTTGGCTTTGGTGCGTCCGACCAACAAAATGTAGCACAAGATGCTCCGGCTGCACAGTCTCAAGATGTTCTGCTGCCCACCCACATTTCAATCAGGCCCCCCCCCCCCCCCCCCCCCCCCCCCCCCCCCCCCCCCCCCCCCCCCCCCCCCCCCCCCCCCCCCCCCCCCCCCCCCCCCCCCCCCCCCCCCCCGCCCCCCCCCCCCCCCCCCCTCACACAACGGACTCCTGACGGAGCACACGGCGAAACTCAAAATTTAAATTCCGGCCCACACACGCCGAAATCACACAAGAACACCTCACACCCAGCGAAACTAATGCCGCCCCAGGATCTCTCGCCAAAAATAGGAAACCCAGCCACCAAACACATGAGCCCGGACCGTAACACCAATTATTGTACCCCCCCCCTTGATATTGGCTCCGGACGAGCCAGCTGCAATAACCTGGAGCAGTCAGGACCGGCACTGAGGTGCTGTGCCTGCCGTCGTCCGGGTGGGGGCCATATCGGGGAACTCCCCCCCTCTCTGGAACCGCACCCTGCTTCAGTCAGCCTCACACAGCGACGCCTGCCCCGCTCCCCCAACCCATCCCATCCTTCGCGCCATCATGCGTAGCGACCCAACCTGCAGGCATTCCTTCCTACCACATGCCCTCTGGTGCCGGGAACCGCGATGGAACCCCCCACGACCCACCGGAGGCGTCCCAAGCAGGTCACTTCCGGCTCGGGTGTTCATCTCTGCCCCGCGCTAGGTGTACGCTGCCGACAGAGGAGCAAGAAAACGACCCCAACACCAGACAGGAGAACAATGTGGCTGAGCAGGGTTTATGGGAATCCCCTCCGGACTCGAAAACGATGGCGCGCCAGCTAGACTATTCCCAACAACCCAATGGCTGTCATAGTGAGCGAGTAGCCACCACGGACTATGTAGAATCCAGGCCCCTCATTCATTAGAGAAGACTTGAACAAAGGAGTGCGGGCTTGTTGCACTAAAGTGGATTGTGTGGGGGTTAGTTGGAGCGGAGATTTGTCCGTGTCTGGGATAATTTGAAAACATCTCTATAAACTGAAATTGAAGACGGGATCGTGGAGAATGTGACCAGACTAGAAAAGGAGCAGTAGGAGATGGTATAGGAGACGAGTGGCCATTGGTTGTTGGTGGTGGGTGGGGGGGCAAAGTAAAGTGGGACAGAACATGAGTATGCCCAGGTTAGTGTGTGCGCCTGAGCTAGATTGCGGTATGGTATATCCACGTCGTCGTTAGGCTGGGAACAATGCTTGTCTATGGTTCACAGCTCAAGGTTCTCTGCCACCGAATTGGGTTGTAGTTTGTTGTAGATAGGAATTCTTCCTTTTAGTAATCCAAGCCGTTATAGGGTTTCAAGCCTTGTCCTTTGTCTTTAGATCTGTATTTCCACCAGCTTTCCTCGTGTTGTTGGAAGGAGCACTGGGGGGGGGGGGGGGGGGGGGGGGGGGGGGGGGGGGTGGGGGGGGGGCAACCCCCCGGTTGGGGCAACACAACACCCACCCCCACCACAAACAACCCCGACTATTTTTGGGCATTTTAGCCCCATCTATGTTGCCCACACGTAACTACACGGAGGGCTATCTAAAAAGAAGGTCCGTGGGCCGCGTCAAGGGGTTTTGCTAAAAAAACTGGGGCTAATACATGCGCTGCGAATCTAAATGCAGTTGGTAAAAATAATTAGACTATTTTAATTTCAAATAGATCTCGAGTACTGGTTCTTCAAACATTTATTCGGACCGCAACTATACATGTCGTCCCTTGAGAATGCATTTGAGAAATATGTTCTATAATGAGAAAAAACAAAAGTAAGGTAGGTGGCTCGTGTGGGTATTTCAAATATAGGTTTGGGGGGACAGGGGGGGGGGGTTGAGGGCGATGAGCATGGGCGTCTTTGTGTGGCGGCGGGGGGGGCAAAATTGAGGGATGGGGGTTCAGTAGGGGGGGCAGGTGTGGGGGGGTGCTGGGGTCGGTGGGGGGGGGGGGGGGTGGGGGGTGGGGGGTCAGGTGGGGGTGTGGGGGGGGTTGGGGGGCGGTTGTGAGGATGGTTTGCTTTGTGGTTTGGGTTGGTGGTGCTTGTGGCGTGATGATCCGGGAGGACACTGTTTTGGCGCGTCCACCCCCCACCCTTTACCCATACCTCCCGCACCCATCCGTACTCCTTCTGAATGCTTACCTAACATAAACCCCCACAAGCCTCAAAACACTACTATCCCCCCCCACCCCAGTGGTGGTGGGTGTGGGTGGGGTGTAGGGTGGGTGTGGGGGGGTTTGGCCCACCGCCCCCCCACACGCCCAAACCTTCTCAACCGATCCCCCCACCCCCCCTCGCACACCGCCCACGCACCATTATCCAACATCACCCACTATCAACGAAGTGTGCTGCTGAACCCCACCATAACCACTACCACCCCACCCCCCACACCTGTCACACTTCAACACACCACACCCCCATAAACCAACCAACCACCCACCCCCACCACCATACAAAACAAGCAAACACTTGCCCAACCCCCCCCCCCCAACCCCCACCCCCCCCCCATTTCCTCCTCTCCATCCCTCCTTCCCCCCCCCCCCCATTTCACTCCCCCCCCGCACACAACCAACCCTCACCAGATTCTCCCCTCCTTTCTTGCTCTTTAACCTCCCAAGAACCCCCCGCCCCTCCCCCCTCCCTCCCCATCCCCCCATCCTTCCCCGAATCTCTTCTGTCTACTCTCTCCCGCCCAACTCCTCCTCAATCCTTTGAAACATGCACAAAAATCACAACCACCAACCCAACCAAGGGCGCACTTCCCACTGGCTTAGTGGGTACGGCGGGGGGGGTGCAAGGATGGGGGGTTGCCATCCTAGGAAGGGCCCGCAGCACCACTCCCTTCCATACAATTTCACTGCACTGGTCACCCTTTTTCGCAAATCAACCACATGCTCTTATATTAAGCTGAAATGTCGTTGTTGACAGCTATAATGCTTTACTTTACGGAAACATAGGATAGTATAGATTATTCTAACCTCCTCCTACATTACCCCCCCTATGTACGCCCTCGAGATGAACCACCCCATGTACCCCTCCACCCTACATCATAACTATACCTCACACAACCAGAAGCTTCCGACCATAATACCAATCAACCTCAGTACCCACCCAACCAACCCACTCTTCTCTCCCCTATCCTCCATTCATAACCACACATGACGATATCGTGCCTAACCGATGGGGTGGGTAACCCACCCATACACGCCAACCCCCCCCCCGCCACGCGGGGGCCCGACCACCCCGACTACCCACCCCCATCCACACCCATCCCCCCCCCACACCACACCCCCCGACTCACTTTCCACCACCTTTTCCCTTCCATACTCTTCAACCCCCCCCCCCCCCCTCATTCCCCACCCCCTCCCCCCCGACCCCCCACGCCTCCTTGTTTACCTCCCATCCCTCCCCGCATTCACCCCCCCCTCACCCTCCCCTCTTTTCCTCACCCAACTCCACCGCTCCACCCACCCAACCCGCCCCCCCCCGCCCCCATACCGCCCACCCCATCACCGGACTCTCGCCCCTACCCCCCTCTCGGGACTCCCACTACACATTAAGGCCCCCGCGCCCGCCCCGCGCGCGCAGGTGATTCCCCTGGTTGCCAAAGCCCCCCCCCGTCGTTCTCTGCGCCCTCCCCTCCCCCACCCGACCCCTGTTGGCTGCCAGAGCTCTCTTTCGTTGTCGCCCTTCGTTCGCCCCCCCCCTCCCCCCACAAACCCCACCCTCACATCCGCTCCACATCCAACCGATACAACCTTCACCCTCCCCCGCGCCACCCCACCCGGCCCCCCCTTCCCCTTCTGGGCTTCCTGGCCCCTAACGAGCGACCCCTTTTTCCTCCACTATCTCCGTCGCACTCCCCCCACCGCCTTCCCACCCGAACCACTCCCGCCCCAGCCCCCCATGACCACCCAGCCCCCCCATTCCGCCCGCCGGCCCTTTCCGCACCCCGCCAACGGACTCCCCCCAGCACCCCAAACAACCCCCCCACTCCCACCCCCCTCGCACCCCACCCAGCACGACAGCAACGCGACCCCCCCTCCCTCCCCCACACCCCCACAACCGCACCCCCCCCCCGCAGCGCTAGCCTCATGGCCTCTTGTGCCCCCCACGCCGCACGCCGCACTCCCCCCTGCCCAACCCCTCCCCCAGCCCCGCACCCGCCCCGCACCGTCCACCCCCCTCTCGTCTAGAACACCCCAACAAACTCCCCCGTCCACGAGCCCCACCTCCACCCCTCTCCCCGGTGCCCCCGCAACCGCCCCACCGGCGCCTCCCCCCCCCCCGCTATCCGCACTTTGTGAATCGGTGTTTTCTACCTTTTATTGGTTTATCCCGTTATATCTTTTTGCCAGCCGGCACCACTACAGCCCCCCACCCCCCCACCGCAACCCAGTCAGACCCACACCCCCGTCCCATCACCGTCTACCTACCACCACCCCAACGTGGTGCAAGCCGTGGTGGCGGGGGCGTCCGTGTCAGGCACCGGCCGGCGGGGGCGGCGGCGGGGGGTCGGGGTTGGGGGGGCACCCCCCCAACCTCACACTCCTACAGTAACTGGTTGGGGCTTGTTTGTGGTGCGGCCGGGTTGGTTGGTTTCGGGGGTGCACCCCATTATATCTATCCCCCCACTACAACCACCCCGCCCCCAAAAGCCCCACCCCCTTTGTTCTGGTCGTGGGGGCCTTCGCCTTGTTTCGTGTTCGCGTGCTTTGGTGTGTTCTGGCCTTCCTTCCGGCGAGTCCGGTTTGTCCCACTCC
The DNA here is from genome assembly GCA_011799875.1 of Thinopyrum elongatum. Classification (NCBI taxonomy): domain Eukaryota; kingdom Viridiplantae; phylum Streptophyta; class Magnoliopsida; order Poales; family Poaceae; genus Thinopyrum; species Thinopyrum elongatum. The sequence continues at coordinate 300,735,124 of CM022301.1, read as the reverse complement.
CGTGGCATCCCCCCCACCCCCCCACCACGCCTCCCCACGGCCCGACCGTCACTCCCCCACCGACGCGCCCCACCCCTACCCGCCTCCTGAATCCTGGAAGACCCTCTCCCATACCCCAGACCAACACCCAACCCCCAACCACCCTCTCTGCCAAACCGATCGCTCCATGCACGCGGCACAACCCTCTAACTGTCCCTACTGCTCAGCCGTCCCTCATCCGCCCTCAGTCCTGCGGTTGGGCCCCCCCAGCCCTGCAACCCTCATGGCGCACGGGGGGGGTTCTGCGTGGCGCGTCGGTGGTGTCAGGGTGCCCGCTCCGACTACCCCAACCAACAACCCCCTACCACCCCACCCCCACCCCCCCCCCCCCAAACACGATTCCTCTCGCCCAAACCTCTCCCCCCCCCCCCACCACCCCTCTGTCCCCACCTCCGTACCTATTCCTCACCTTCTCCTTACCCCCCAATTCTCCTTCCTACCCACCACCCCACTTTCTCCCCCACCCACCTTTCTTGCCCTATTCTTCCCGACCCCCGCCCCCCCCCCTCCCGCACCTCTCCCCCCCTCCCGACCCTCCCCGACCCCGCCCGCTGTCCCCCTCCCCCTCTTTACCCTCCTCCCTCCATCCTTCACTACGCTCTCATGCCCCCCTCTCCCCACTCCCCTTCCTTCACCCGTTCTCCTACCTCCTCCCTCCCCTGCCCACCCTATCGCCCCCCCGCCCGCCCACCCCCACCAACCCCTCGCGCCCCCCACTGCCCCCCAACTCCACCCGAAGCCATACCCCCCAACTCTCCCCGGCCCATCCGCGCAACCGCCGCACAAACACCCCACCCACCCCTCCTCTCTCCCTGATCACCCCTCTACATCTCCTCCAACCACCCCCCTCTTAATCCCTCCTCCCACTCTCACACACGTCCTCCTACCTACACCCGCCAACCCAAATCCTAAACCCCCCTTTCCCTTCTTTATTACTCATCCCCCCCCCCCCACTCCTCTTCCTTCTCATCCCCACCACCCCCGTGAAGATCCGTACCCACCCCTGTCTCCAGCGCGCCCCCCCTCCCCATGCGCCCTCCTTACCCACGCAAAACCACCCCCTCCCATGACTCGCCTCGTTTGCGCCTCGCCCCCCGGGGGGTGGGCCGTGTCGGTGTCCTCGACGTCCGGTGGTGTTTTCGCGCGCTGGTGGAGTGGAGGGTTCGTCGTGCCCCGTGGTGGGTGGGTGGGTTCCCGTTCGGTGGGGTGGTGGGTGGGCTACCCGTGTCGGGTTAGTTTTGGCAGCCTGCCCGCATTGTGCTGGTGTAGTGTGTTGTGGGGGTGGTGGTGTGGGGTTTGTTCTCGCGTCTTATTTTCTCCCTTCGTCTTGTTCTTTTCCATTTATGCTTGGCCTCTCCCTCATTTTCTCCCACTTCCCTTCCCTCTGTGTTTTACTTCCCTCCCTCCTTCCTTCGCTTGTTGGGTCCATTTTTTATTTGTGTTGGTGTGGATGACCCGGTTGGTGCTGCCTCCCCTTCCTTTTTGGTTCCCTCGTGTTTTCTCACTTCCCCGCTCCTTTCCCGTGTTTTTGTTTTTTTGTTTTGTTTGGTTTGGTTTGGTGTGGGTTTATGGGGTGGGTGTGGGTGTGTGTTTCGTGTTTTGTTTGGTTGTTTGTTTGTTTTTGTGTGGTGTTGTGTGTTGTTGTTTTGTGGGTTTTTGTTTTTTTTATGTTTGTGTTTTTTGTGTGTTTTTTTTGTTTTTTTTTTTTTTTTTTTTTTTTTGTTTTTTTATTTTTGTTTTTTGTTTTTCAGCCCCCCCCCCACCCCACCTGTCTCCCCTCCCCCCCATTCCCTCCACGTCCCCCCCCCGCCCCGCCACCCCCCCCCCCCCCCCCCCCCCCCCCCCCCCCCCCCCCCCCCACCCCACCCCCCCCCCCCCCCCCCCCCCCCCCCCGCCACGCCCCCCCCCCCTGTCCCCCCTAACCACCCCCGTTTTTTCCCCCCCTCCCCCCCCCCCCCCCCCCCAACCCCCCCCCCCCCACCCCCCCCCCCCCCCCCCCCCCCCCCTCCCCCCCCTTCCCCCCCTCCCCCCCCTCCCCCCCCCCCCCCCTCCCCCCCGCCCCCCCCCCCCCCCCCCCATCCCCCCCACCCCCCCCCCCTCCCCCCCCCCACCCCCTCCCCCCCCCCCTCCCCGCCCCCCCCCCTCCTTCTTTCCCCCCCCCGCCCCCCCACCCCCCGGCCCCACCCCCCACCCCTCCCCCCCCCCCCCCCCCCCCCCCACACCCCCCCCCCTCCCCCCCCCCCCCACCCCGCCCCCCCCCCGCCCCCCCCCGCCCGCCCCCCCCCCCCCCCCCCCCCCACCCCCCCCACCCCCCATCCACCCCCCCCCCCCCCCCCCCCCCCCCCCCCCCCCCCCCCCCCCCCCCCCCCACCCTCCCCCCCCCCCCCCCCCCTCCCCCCCCCCCCCTACTTCCTTCCCCCCCACTCCCCTCCCCCCTCTCCTCCCCCCCCCTCCCCCCCCCCCCCCCCTCCCTCTTAAAACACACAAAAAAAAAAATCCCTAACTCCTCATCGCGATTCCGAGCTCTGTATAAAATACCCCACCAAACAGTTGTTCATTTTCTTTGCTTTGGTGTCTGTCTGCTCTATTTTGATTTTCTTTTGCCTCCCTTTTTTTTCACTCACCAACCAAACCAACTCGTCCAAAAATACAATAAACAAAAAACCCGTCAACAAAAAACCAAAAAAACACAACACAAAACCACACAAAACAAAAACAATCACACCCATATAACTCTCATAAATCCCACCCAAAAAAAAAAAAAACCACCACAAAGCCACAACTCCACTCACGGTCTTCGAATCACTCATGGACAAAAAAAAACAAACAATTTTGTAAACCACAAACAAAAGTGTCGTTTTGGGTCCGGGTCGCCTTAGGTTTCGATCGCTACTTATCCACAAGCCATTGGTGCGCTAGCCACACAAAAACCAAACCAGCTTTATGTCCGCCCGGCACGCCGCTCTTCTTCATTTTCTCTTTCGGCTGTCGCCGTTGCTACCCCATAATGCCTCCTCTGATCTTATAAAATTAATCCACCACCCACCGTTCGTTTGTGTCTTCTTATTTCTCTTCCAGGCACCAGCCCATCGCTCAGCGTCCCCCCTCAACAAACACACAGGTCAATCTACCGTGGCAAACCCACCACCCCCCACACCCCCAGCACCCCCCAAACTACCGACCCATTTCAGACCGACCCCCCCCCCCCCCACACCACCCATTACTCTCGCTCCCACCCCCAAATCCAAATAAAACACAACAAAAATAATCGTGTGGGGGGCGCACAAGAAAAAAAACAATCAAACTAAGACCAAAAAACCAGACGCACGAATTGGACGCCAAAAAAGCAAAAACACTTCGACTACGAGACTCCTCTCTGCTAAGGCCTACGGGGGGGTCGGGGATCTTACAAAAAAAATCTCCAACATTGCGTTACAGCTCATACAAGAAATAAAAAAAAAAAAAAAGGTGCAGGGGTGTGTGTCCGGGGCGGCAGATAATCTACAAACAATCCAAAAAAACGCAAGGCCCGGTGTGGGGGGGGGGGGGGGTGGGGGGGCGGGGGGGGGGGGGGGTGGGGGGGGGGGGAGGCAACATGACGTGATAACACTGACACTCACACAAAAACATTTGTGGTTAAAAAAAAAAACAAAACAACAAAAACAAAAACAAACAAAAAACCCAACAAAAAGACCAAGATGTCCCCAAACAAGTGGGGCGGCGTGGGTGCATCATTTTGCCCTGGTGGGTGAAAGAACGGACGCTTAAATCGTCACTTACTGCCTCTCATTAAACACAAAACAATAGAAGGTGGCGGTCGGGGGGGGGGGGTGCTATAGACCCACCTGGATATGCTATGCAACACACCAGGTGCTCTCCTAGGGTCGTCAACAAGAACGATAGATCAACAACCAACCCGGGCTTGGCAAACCCGGGAAACGTAAACGCGCTCGTAACAACCAAACAAAACAGATACTAAAATAAAACTAAAAAAAAACTAAACCAACCAAAAAACAAACACCGCAACGACACACAACTACTACAAACAATATTGTCCCACACACCACAACCCCAAAAAACAAACCACACCACTCGCCACCAAACCCAACACCCACACACCCAAACCCACCTCCACAAAACAAAAACCCCACCACCACCACAAAAAACCAAACCCACATTGCGGCCCATAAGACTAAACAAAACCACTACGGTCAAAACACACGGCAAGCAACAAAAAAAATACTTGAGCACCAAAAGGGCTCCATGGTGGTCGACTTCCTCGACATTACTATGGCCGTGTTATTAGCCGGCGCGTCGTCATTCTCGTTTCTACGCCCTTTACTTTACTCTCCCTCTTAGGTCCCCTTTTTTTCTTTGCAAAAACGGCTAGCTAAGACCGCCACCACGGCTACAACAAAACACCGTAAAAAAAAAAAACGCTCATCGGAAAAAAAAACAAACATCAACTAATCGACAAATGGCAACAAAAGGTCTACCCCCCAAAGCCAAAAAGGGGGGGGGGGAAATTGACCATGTGCAACATGAGGCGGGCTCGGGGGTTCGGGGGGGTGGGGTGGGGGGGGGTGGGGTGGGCGGGCGATGCGTGGGGGGGGGGGGGGGGCGGGGGGGGGCGGGGTCGCGCTCGGGCGACTTTCACGACCAACAACCACACAATGCACACCCACAAAATCCTAAAAAGGGGGGGGGGGGTCGGTGGGGGTTTACGGGGGGGGGTACTGAAAACGCCTGCAAATAAACTAACCCAAATATGTAACATGTCCGTCTGCTTTGGGGAGGTGTTTGTGGGGGGGGGGGGTGTGGGGGGGGGGGGTGGACGGGTGGGGGGGGCGTGTTCGGGGGTCGCAGGGGTGGCGTCGGGACTGGGGCTGTGG
>CM022301.1:300353163-300729968 GCA_011799875.1 Thinopyrum elongatum | reverse complement strand
GTAGGACGCGGGGGGGGGGGGGGGGGGGGGCGCTGGATGCACGCCGCGTGGCGATCCCTGACCATGGCGCGCCTCTGTGTCCACAGGGGGGTGTGAACAGAGAGTTAGGGGATGAGGGGGTTGGTGGGCTGGCCTGGCTCCTGTAGCAGGGGGGCTTAAGTGTAGTAGTTTTCTCTTTTACTTTTTTACTTTTCTTTAATTTCTGATTTTTGTTTTATTCTTTCTTACAGTTTTGTATCACTTTGAGCTACTAAAGAAATTTGGTTTAAAAGGAGAATTGGCAATTAAACACTAGGACATATTTGGCACTAGCACAAGAGGTTCAGTTTATTATAACAGTTTAAGTAATTACTTTAAGTAGAAATGAACCAATTAAATGTCGTTGGTCCAATTTGGAAAAGGTTAAGGGCATTTTAATCATAAAATGTTGGTTTCTTTAGGACAAATTGTTAGTGAATTTTTGCAACCCAGCGGACATTTTTGTTTTACTGTTGTGAAGAAAAAAATTGACTTTATTTTAAATTGATTCGAATTGGGTTGGAACAAAGTAAGGTTTAGAAAAATAATTGCGATGACATGGCACCAACAGTGAGTGGGTACTGTGGCTTAATTATGGGCGTCACAATTCTCCCACTACAAGAAATCTGTCTCGAAATTTAGGAGGTAGAAGGAAACAGTGCGGGGTATCTTCACGCGAGCGATCCTCGCCCGTCGCCGCCATGACCCTCCTCATCCACGCGGTCACCGAACTCATCTCCGGCTAGAAGTGTGTCTAGGAGCTCCTCCGTGTTCGTCTTCGTCATCTACGCGCATTGGTTCGAGCAAGGACGCCGTCATGGCGTCGCCATCATCGGATCTCATCGCCACGGGCGCCGTCTCGATCCGCTCCATCCCAAGCCTCTTCGACCTCGCCGTCCGCTCCTCTGCATGCGCGGTGAGCTCCCGATGCTCCTGCGCCTTTTCCCACTACATCTCTCGTTCTGTATCGTCGTGGTTGTAGCTGCATTAGGTCCGCCGCCGCGGGACTCGTCGTTCCCGTCGATTCTGGCAACCCCAACGCCTCTCCTGACCTCCCAAATCCGAGCGCGCCTGCTGCTCGAGCGCTACTGCTCTGCTACGCGGCGACTGCTCTAGTGCTGCTGCTGCTTCTCCGCAACCTCGCCCCGTGCAGCCTCTGTGCACCACCGCCGCGTGCTGCGCCCCTTCTCGTGTGGCCGAGCGCCGCCCGCGCCTCCCCAGCGCCCCGGCTTGTTTCTCCTGGCCACAGTCGCCGAGCGCCGGCGCCTGTGCCTCTGTACTTGGGGTCCGGCCTCGTTTAGTGTAGGAACTAATCCCCATTAGTGCTAACCCCCCTCCTAATTAGTGTATGACACATGGGTCCCATCTACTAACTCCCCCTTTAAATCAATCTGTTAAAAATAAAAGTGTTCCTATGACAGGTGGGACCCCCTATACTATTTCTGTGGATAAGATCAAATAAAGCCCCTCCATGACATGTGGGCCCCATATGTCAGTTGGACCAGCCAACCCCGTCAGCTTTGACTGTTGACTGCTGACTGGGCAGTCAGCAGGACCCACACACATTGCTGGGTACACTCCTGTGTACCCAAAGCAACTTATCTATTTATTATTTTCGAATTAAAATAAATCCAGCAATTCCAAAATTGTTTAAATCTTTAAAAATTAATATAAAATAAACCGTAGCTCGGATGAAAATACTTTCTACATGAAAGTTGCTCAGAACGACGAGACGAATCCGATTACGCAGTCCGTTCGTCCGTCACATGTCCCTAACATAGCGAACGTGCAACCGTCCCCCTCCGGTCATCTGTCTGGCAAATGTCCGGAACCGGGAAAACTTTCCCAGGTGGGATCCCCCTTTCTCGGTAACGTGCAACCCCACGTTAGAACACACCCGACACTGCATATTGTCATGTCATACTTTGTGTAGCATTGTTTGCTTTGTATTTACTATTTCCTCCCCCCTCCTTCTCTCTCGATAGACGCGGAGACCGCTGACGACGCTGCCGTGAACGACTACTACGTCGACGTCCCTTCTCTCTCGACACAGCTTCCAGGCAAGCCCCCCCTTTGATCAACCCGATATCGCCTATTCCTTCTCTCTACTGCTTGCATTAGAGTAGTGTAGCATGTAACTGCTTTCGGTTAATCCTATTCTGCTGCATAGCCTGTCTTTGCTACTAATGTTGATACCTTACCTGCAATCCTAAATGCTTAGTATAGCTTGCTAGAATTACATCAGTGGCCCTACACTCTTGTCCGTCTGCCATGCTATACTACTGGGCCGTGATCACTTCGGGAGGTGATCACGGGTTTATATTATATACTATTACTACTTATGTTTCTGTTCAGAGATGGGGGCTGAAGGGGCAGGTGGTTCCATCCAGGCAGAGGTGGGCCTAGGTTCCCGACGGCCCCCGAGTGTTACTTTATGGCGGAGCCACAGGGCAGGTTGTGACCACCTAGGAGACAGGTGGGCCTGGTCCCTGGTCGGCGTTCGCGGTTACTTCAAATTAACACGCTTAACGAGATTGGGTATTTGATCTGAGTCTGGCTACGAGCCAATACGCACTAACCACCACGCGGGAACAGTAATGGGTACTCGACATCGTGGTATCAGCCGAAGCCTCCTAGACGTAAGCGACTGAGTGGCGCGCGCCGGGTTGGACCGCGTAACGCGACTTCCTTTGTAATGGAGGTTGCTAGGTCTGCTCACCGGCCGCCCACGCAACGTGCAGGTGTGCAATGGGCGATGGGCCCAGACCCCTGCGCGCATAGGATTTAGACCGGCGTGCTGACCTCTCTGTTAGGCCTAGGTAGGGCTGCGACGTGTTGATCTTCCGAGGCCGGGTATGACCCAGGAAAGTGTGCCCGGCCAGAGGGATCGAGCGTGTTGGGTCATGTGGTGCACCCCTGCAGGGAAGTTTATCTATTCGAATAGCCGTGTCCCTCGGTAAAAGGACGACCCGGAGTTGTACCTCGACCTTATGACAACTAGAACCGGATACTTAATAAAACACACCCTTTCAAGTGCCAGATACAACCCTGTTATCGCTCTCTCACAGGGCGACGAGGAGAGGATCGTCGGGTAGGTTTATGCTATGCGATGTTACTTGATGCTGCACTTGCTACTCTCTTCTACATGCTTCAAGATGGAGGCTGCCAGAAGCGTAGTCTTCGATAGGACTAGCTATCCCTCTCTTATTCTGGCATTCTGCAGTTCAGTCCACCAATACTACCCATTTCATTGATACCATTGCATATGTAGTGTGGATCCTTGCTTGCGAGTACTTTGGATGAGTACTCATGGTTGCTTTGCTCCCTCTTTTCCCCCTTTTTCCATTCTTCTCAGACGTCGCAACCAGATGCTGGAGCCCAGGAGCCAGACGCCACCTTCGACGACCCCTACTACATCGATGGTGCCTACTACTACGTGCAGGCCACCGACGACGACCAGGAGTAGTTTAGGAGGATGCTAGGCAGGAGGCCTGCGCCTCTTCGATCTCTAACCCAGTTTGTGCTAGCCATCTTATGGCACCTTGTTTAACTTTATGTCTGTACTCAGATATTGTTGCTTCCGCTGACTCGTCTATGATCGAGCACTTGTATTCGAGTCCTCGAGGCCCCTGGCTTGTATTATGATGCTTGTATGACTTATTTATTTTTAGAGTTGTGTGGTGATATCTTCCCGTGAGTCCCTGATCTTGATCGTACACATTTGTGTGTATGATTAGTGTACGATTGAATCGGGGGCGTTCACACAAATGCTCAAATTTATCTGGAACGAAACTTATCTGGTGTCCTTGACCACGATTAAGGGTCTGAACATTAATCTATTTTGGCGAAAGCTGTCCAAAATTTGGGGTTTCCCTCCCAAGTTAGGACCATGATCTTTGACAGTTTCCACGTGCAACATATCAACTCCCAGTCCATCCTATCTGTTGAATCGCTATTGTCTCTGCCTAGAGACCGTCTGATCAAAAACCTCAGCGTGCGGTTATTTCCATTCGCATATATAAACCGCGCTGCTCCTTTCTTCCACCTTACTCTCTTTCTCCTCGCTTTCTCTCCACCGAAACCCTCGTCGCAGTGCTCCTCCTTGAGCTCGAAATTGATGACCCCTTCGCCGCTTAACTACTGGAAAGAGGTCACTTGAGTCATTCCACGCCGCCGCGGGACATCTTCCCGGCGCCGCCGTAGCTGTTGCACGTCACCGAGCTAGGGTACATGTAGTACGAACTCTGGCCTCCATCTCTCATGATTTGAGTTCATGCGCAGTTAATATTCTCCGATTTTACCGCATATCTTAAATCTAGGCTTTTACCTTTCTAGTGCATATGTGGTTTGTAGTTTTTCCTCGCATCCAAATCTGTCAGATCTAGGGTTTGTGTTATGTTTCGTTCGAATGATATGCCTAGCTCACTGTCTTGTATTATTCTTCGGACCTACTAGCTCGATCTACATGTTTCATTCATTCGAAACATCTCTCAAAGTCTGTATCTGGTTCTTCCTCAAAATGTCTTTTGTTCAGAAAATCTTTCGCTCTGAGCATTTGTGACCCTGTCCCCATTTTCCCTCGTACCTATTCTCTTTCACAGGTGAATGCAGTCTGTTGAAGATTCTGCTAAGCCACACTGTATGGCTGATGACGAAGAGGCATTCATGGGCACAACTGATGAATCAAAAGCGCCAAATGCAAAGGGCCCAACGGTAGGCCCGTCCTCTAGCAAAAGAAAAAGGGTCGAACCAAATGCAAATGAGCAAGAAGCAGATGCTCTGAAGAAGAGGAAAGGTGGCAGGCAACCACTCACAAGTACAGCTCAGTATATCTCTCATGATGATTACAACACAGTACCTGGAGAAGATTCTACTTAGAGAAAAGGACGTGTGCAAAAGATTCGGTGTCACTGGGTACGGAAGTGGTTTAACTACAAGATGGTTCATCCTCGGTATGCCAAGAACTTTGCTTTCCATCCCCCATGGGGTGACTCTCGCAAAATTGGGCTCATACGGGCAGGTGAACCCCAGCAAAGGCCTCCACCACCTCCTGACGCTCATGAGTCGTCCACCAAGACTCCAGACTCTTATCCTGAAGAAAATGCCAAGCGCCTCAAGAATGCTGAAAAGCGAGCCAAGAAGGCCGCAAAAGAATAGGCCAAGGAAGAAGAAAATCGTTGTCTCATCAAATCAGACGTCGAGAAGAAAAAGGCAGAAGGAAAATCACAACATCGAACGAAGAACAAACATGATCCAAAATCTGTTGCTCTGAAGAAAAAGAGTGCACCGAGGAAAAGGCCTGCTAAGCCAGCTGAACCTAAAAGTGATTCCTGTGATCAAGATGATCCTCCGCTCACCCGAGAAGAAATTAGTGCAACTCTCTCCAAACAAGTGAATGTCACTACATCCACAGTTCTGCCTGATCTTCGAGCGAGTGCAGTCCCAATTGCACCTCCGAAGAAGAACCCATTGAAGAGAAAGACCCCTGCAACTACTCTCACCATGGTTGACACAGTGAATACACAACCTCATCCTGATGCAATAAACTTGCAAGATTTGGTGATTGAAGCCCGTGTTGGCTCAGCTAAGCCAGGAAAAGCTTCCGAAAGAAAATTTGAAGCAAATCAAAGCCCCAGCTGCTAAGAAAAATGTTCCAAGTGAAGCAAAAGAAGAAGAACCTTTGGCTTCGCAGTTTGCTCCTAAGCTGACACAACCTTTGGCTTTGGTGCGTCCGACCAAACAAAATGTAGCACAAGATGCTCCGGCTGCACAGTCTCAAGATGATTCTGCTGCACCACACTATTTCAATCAAGTGTTCATCATGGAACAACTTGACAGATTTGTGGAAAACCTGTTTGATGGAGAAGTGTCATCTTTGCCCATTCCCTCTGCAGTAATTACTCAAGCTTCTGATCTGATCAACGACATGAGAAATGACTCTGTTGAGATCAATGACCTCACTGCCCAACTCCAGGAGTTGAACGACCGTATGCAAGATACGAAATCCAAGTTTGTCATCAAGCAGCTTGAAGAATCTTATGTGAATGTCAATAAGGCTCTGACTATCCTTCAGCACAGAAGATTGGGATTTCATTCGGATCTGGATCAAATCGTTCGCAAAATTTTCCTCGATCATCAAGCCCAAGTGACTGGGTACAATGATCTTGTCAAAGGGCACATCGATCCATCGAAGCAAAAGAAGAAGAACAAGATAGCGAAGAAAAATGCTCCTCCTCCAGAAACTGATACACAGAGAGAAAAGTCTTCAAAACGAGCAATTCCTTCGCCAACTCTTGAACCAGTTGCAGATGTATCTCCTTCACCAAGGCCAACTGAACCAGTGCCTATGGCCTCCCCAGCTCTTGCAGAAAATCCGTCTCAACACCAAGTGTCCGAAGAATGTGATATTCCTCAGTCTCAACGCCAGGCCTCTCCAACTCGTGTTGAACCAAAGGATTCGGTTCCTCCCTCTGCTCCTCAAACAACTCCTGAAGCAAATTCTCACCGGTCCCCAGCGGCTGACAAAACTTCGGTGCTTGATTCTGCACCTGAACAAGTGTCTAATCCATCTCCTCTGAGAATTTCACTCAACACTGCACGAAGAACCACAGATGTTGATCCTTCTGCAGCAAAATCAGCGTCAACTCATCATTCAGATTCCATCATCTATGGTGATGAAGTGATTTCTGTTGAAGATGAACTCAAGTACCCTTATCCTCGCGAACGACTGCCATTGTTTTCAATCGGCGTTGGCTTCAAAGGGCCTCTTTTCAATCGGAACACTCAACCACTTTTCTTTCAAGAGAGTCCATACAGCAAGCCCCGTATGTCTGAATCTCCTCGGTTCTGGACTCAGGAATAGGCAGTATACTATTCACGAATTCTATATGACAGTCTCAAGATTTTCCCTCATGAGTTCCCAGATATTGCTGCTATGAAAAACATTGGCTGTTTCAACCAAATACTGCAAGACATCGAAGACTTTGGTCCCACACATGTCTTTGGCTATAAGCATCCATGGAACAGGGAGATTATTCTTCAATTTTATGCAACATTATATATCTCCAGAGATGAATCAGATAGCACAAAGTGGATTATGGAATGGATGACTGAAGGAAAACAAATCAAATGCTCTGCCATGGATTTTGTATCTCACTTTCATTTCCCTCGGTTTGAACATGGCAAAACTGAGATTTGGGTTCATAACATTGATGCAATCACTGATGAAGATTTCCGATGCACAATGGATGAAGATAAAATTCGTGACTACAATGGTCCTCCCCTGCCTGAGCACTTGACATTCGATAATCAAACTCTATATCATATTCTCACTTCTACCCTTTGTCCGTTGGCTGGAATGAACACTGACAATGTGATATCTGATGTTCTTCGCAACACCATCCATGACATCTCTCAAGGTTATATCTTCAATGTCGAAGACATGTTCTTGCGCATACTGATGGATTCATCTTAGTGTCCAAAAACTATCAAGGTATTTGCGCCATGGATTCAGAAAGTGGTTGACTATGCAATGAAAACCAAATATCTTGCCAAAGTCAGTCACAAAAACTTCATTTCTCCTATGCGTGATACGCTGAAAGCAATGGAAGATTTATCTTTGGGCAAAGTACCAGTGTCAAGCCCTTCTGATTATCATAATACCTTCAATGGACCAAAGCTACCCAAGTGTGATCGTCTGCCGAACACTCAACCTCCTTCACATCCTGAAGTGAGCATGCGCACTCAAAAGCTATTGCTGAAGCATATGGCCGAAGACCGTCAAGAGGAAGAGCATCTGGCAGCTGAACTTAATGCCATTCACAACCAAACAAAAGTTGTGCACATGATCACAGCAGAAAACAAGAAGCATTTATGGAAATTGCTTCGGAAATTTTTCTCAAAGAAGCAACTGAGTCACTCTCACCTTCAAGAACTCTATGAGTACATTGATCAAGGATTTATTGCTGAAGATTTTCAAGATCGCATTACTCCGCCTCTACCAGCTTGTGAACCAACAATGAATTTACTTCAGAATCAGCTGCGCAAATTACTCGACGAGTCAGAAGCAACCTCGCCCACTGAAAAACCTGCTGAACAATATCCTCTGTCTCGCAAGACTCTCGAGGCTGATCCCAATGTGGCTTCCACTTCTCAGCCTTAAGCTAGTATTGAAGGATCAGCTGCTGTTCATAACGTTGAAGATCTCCCAGCTACCTCCGAGTCAGAAACATCTTCGGGAAGTTCTTCGGGCGATGCCTCAGAGTGAATCAGATTCACCTTCTTTTGCACTCGTGTTTTTTATCACCTTTTTGACACTAGTTAACAAAAAGGGGGAGAATTACATCAAGAGTTTCGATAGATTTGCTCTGTTGGATTTGGTCTCTTTGTTTATTCATTCTGTTTTTGAGTCTTTTGCGCTGTGTATTTCTAAGACAATTTAAGCCAGTCTTTATGCTCTGATGTAAACCTTATGATATGGACTGTAATATTAATAACCCCACCTACTGCACTTTTCTCTCTCGAAGTATTTGTTTTGCAGGTGGAATTATTGTCAGAAGTCATGAATGATTGCACTATATTCTCGTTGGATAACCTATCATCAGTGCAAATCATTACCTCGTATGATTGAAAATCCTCCACACACTCAAATGAATTGCAGGGAACTTCTTTGTATATCAATTGACCCTACATACATCTAGCGGGAGTATATTTTATCATCGAGTCAAGTAACGCAAGTTCACTCTTGTTCAATTTACATTTCACTTATCTATCTTCACTTCGATGATTATCTTTTTTGTCAACAACCATCCAAAATGGGGGAGATTGTTGGTGCAATGATAGGCCCCTTATGTTTTGGAGTTTGTTGACATAAACAGTATGGGACTTATGTGTTTTCTAGTGCACACAGAGTAACAGGTCGCTCAAGTATCGAGGAGTTTGATGCAAACGACGAAGATAATCTTCCTGCGTGTCAGCGAAGGTTATCACCGAAGATAAAGCTAACAAGAGTGACCCCTAAAAATTGCTGAAGTTTAAGCAATTTGTTCGGTGCATGCTCGAAAGCAAATGACTGCGCTCGAGGAAGAATGAAGACGAAGTGAAGACGTAGCATTTATTTTGTTGTTCTTCTTCTTTCATTGAGTCATAGGACCACCGTACTATTAAGAGGTGTGTAGCGTTCGAAGGTTTGATTCTCTCATGATAAACCAAAAACCTATGAAAGCTGTGAGAGAAATCTCTTTGTGCTTCGAGCAAATACTTGCCAGCAAGAGACTGTGATCTTCTTCGCTGCGAGAGATTTGCCTCAGACCGAGGAGTTAGCATTACTTGTTCCTCAAGTAATGTTACCGTTGCTCCAAAATCCCACCGTTCTGAACGTGTCGGTTGGCCATTGGCTGGACCTCGTGTCCAAAATGGTCATTTCCCATCTGGCAAGGCTGCTGTTATAAATAGCCACCCCGCGCCGGCTTTGTCCGGTGCCTGCTCCGTTTGATTCTAAAAAGTTTGTTGAGCAACCCACTCTCTGAGCGATTTGAGTTTAAAATCCACCGAGAGAAAACCCTAGAGCCGAAGAATTAGATAGTGGTTCAGCATCACTCGAACCTAAGTTTACTACTCTCCGCCTATTACAATTGAGAGCTGCAAACTCTCTAGACGGTTAGGTGTCAATTTCTTCAGAGACCAAGAGTGATTGTGGTTCTCGAAGAAGAAGTCTGTAAAGGTTCGGAGATCGCCTTCAAGTATCTACCACGAGTGATCGGCATCGGTTGATGAATCGATTGTCGAGGAGAATAGGGTGAAGAGAGTTTATCTTCCGTGTTAAGTCATAGCCCCTCCAATTAGACGTAGTCCTTGTGCAGAAGGACGAACTGGTCGAACAAATTCCTTGTCGCGATCGAGCTTCATCGGTTATCTCTGTCACTCATGTTTATTTTCGATGCATTTTCATTCGTATGATTTACTTCGATGCATGTCTTAGTTATCGTCCGGCACCCTGTTTTAGTTCACCGTAGCTTGTTTTTCATACATTCCGCTGCTGGGTTCTGAGGGATTCAGGTTTCCTGAAGAAACATTAAAACTCCCATTCACCCCCCCCCTCTAGTAGACATACTTTATTCCTACAATAATGTTTAATTATTTTCCCATTGACCACTCTCGGATTAGTGCCCTCGACATAATTGATCTTAATAGCTCCGGAGCGATAAACTTGTTCGATGATATATGGTCCTTCCCATTTAGAGAGAAGTTTTCCTGTAGAGATTCTGAAACGAGAATTGTATAATAGAACTTGGTCACCTACTTTAAATTCCCGTTTTTGGATTCTTTCGTCATGCCATCTTTTAACTTTTTCTTTAAACAACTTGGCATTTTCATAGCCTTGCATCCTCCATTCATCTAGAGAACTAATATCAAATAACCTTCTTTCACTGGCAAGTTTGAAATCATAATTAAGTTCCTTAATTTGCCAATAAACTTTATGTTCCCACTCAAGAGGTAAATAACATACCTTTCCATAGACCATTTTATATGGGGACTGTCGGGCCCGTGGGACTGGGGGTACCCAGGCACGTCTGCCTGCGGCCTAGGGCATGAAGCATGCCGTGGGCCCAGCATGGCCCATCTTCAAGGCTTCACGAGCAAAACCCTTGCGAGGGCCCCCGCCTTGTGAGGTGTACGTTATCAAGAGTTCCCCGAGGGCCTCACGTAGGGCAGCCCCCCGAAGCTACCTCCCGATGCCCCTCGCGGGGCAGATATGTCTAGGCTCGCCAAGCCTGCCTCGTGATGCACGTGGGTGACGCGAGCCACGACGAGCGGCGCCAGGAGCCATGCCAGCGGCCGCGGATAAGGATGTTTTCCTCTTTCGTGTTAAGGGAGCAACGACAGCACGCCGGTTCCCGAAGCAATCCCCAAAGGTTGCCACTTTGGTGCAAGAAGGCCAGGACGGTGGGCTCGCCAGGACGGAGGTCATCGCCGAGCCCACCGGTGCGTCATGGCAGGAAGCTTTAGCAGGCAAAGACCGCCTTTAGTCAGGATAAGCTGGCCCGAGACGAGACCAGCTACCAGATCGTCCACCGCGCGCCGCCGGACACGCGCGTCCTCCTCGAGCAGCGGCAGCAGCACCAAGACCGAGCTGTCCTGGAGGTCGCGACGGCGGGACACCTGAACCGCGCCGCCCACGCACGGGGCGCACCTATGAGCACAACTGGCTGGCAAGCCTTCACTCGTGAGCTGCGTCGGGTGGTTTGGCCAGTCAAGTTCAAGCCAGATCGATCTACCAGCGCGCTACGACGGCATCCCCGACCCCACAGAGTTCCTCTAGCTCTACGCGCTAAGCATCGAGGCGGCGAACGGAGATGACAAGGTCATGGCGAACAGGTTCCCCATGGCCCTCAAGGATGGCGCACGCTCCTGGTTCATGAACCTGCCTGAGGAATCCATCTCTTCGTGGAGCGAGCTTTGCGAGGTGTTCATCGCCAACTTCAAGAGCACCTATGACCGCGCCCTCACCGTGAACAACCTGCGGCGCGTGAAGCAGGGCCCTAACGAGACCCTCCGCAAGTACATTTAGCGCTTCAGCCAGGTGCGCCACAAGATTCCGCACGCCTCGGACTAAGCCATCATCATGGCATTCACCAATGGCATCAAGTACATCCGCATGTGAGAAAAGCTCGCCATCAACGAACACCTGAGCACAGCACTGGAAATGTTCAACCTCGCTGACAAGTGCGCCAAGGCCAAAGAAGGCCGCCTCTTCTTCCACAACGACCCCAACGCTGCGCTCGATGACGGCAAGGCCAAGGGCAAGGAGGTCAAGCGCAAGGGCCCTGCCGTGCTGGCAGCAGAGCCTGAGCAGAAGCGCGGCCGCGACCGTGGTGAGCCTGAAGGGAGCAGCCGCCTGTTCTGCGTCTACCACAACGTGCGCACCCACAACACCGACGAGTGTCAGGAGCTCAAGGCACTCCGCGATGAGCTCTTAGGCCGTTGCCCCGACCGCAACGATCGTGGCTTCGGCCTTGGATGCGGCCGCGGTGGCGTCCGGTGGGACAACCGCAGCGGCAACCCCCGCCAAGGCTGGCGCGACCAGCCTCGCAAGGGTGGCTGGCGCGACCGGCCTCGCGACGGCGCCTGGCACGATCAGCTTCGTGAGGCATGTCCTCAGGACAATGCCGGCCTTCTGCCGCTGCCGCCGCCCCCAGGACGAACGACAACAACCAGCAAGACGAGGGGGCTACCACGAGCCTTGTGCGATAGCCTGCATCCTCGGCAGAGCTCAGGCTCCCGTGTCCAACCACCTCTGCAAGCAGTTCTCTCACGAGATTAACGCTGCCCTCCCGAGGCTCGAGGCTATGCGGCCCCTCAAGTGGTCGCAGTACGCCATCACCTTCGACTCCAAGGACCACCTCAGGTGCTCGGTTGTCGGGGGGATGAATCTCGGGCAGGCAACGGAACCCGGATCCTTTTCAAAAACATAGGGGCCGGCCTCGCCCCTCAATCCGGCTTGCGCTTAGCCAGATTCCTCAACCTGGCCAAGCCCCGCAACCCAGGCAAAACCCATAACATGGTCGGGCCCGCTCGCGCATGCCGGCCGACCCCGCCAAACCAAGACCTCCTCAACCCGGCCTCGAGTCAGCTCCCGTCCCATCCAAGGCGTACGACGGATCAAGTCCCCGTAAGGGAGATGAGCACGGCTACAATGGCCCACCAACCCCACTGACCGGCAGGAGCGTGGCAACAGTGCCCCACCTACCCCGCTGACCAAGGCCGGCATGGCAACAGTGCGCCCCTCGTCCTGCTGACGCAAGCCGATGGTGACCAGAAGACGTGCCACTATAGCTGAGCCGGCTCAACCACTCCGTGACGCAAGACAAGACGGGGAACAATGCCCCCTGGCGCACGGGGCCCACGCCTAGAGAACCCGGTGAATCCTGGCACCCGGCGGGTCCCAGCACCGGCTTCCCAGACACTGACATCTCAGCCCCGCGGCCATGTAACTTTACCATTGTAACCCTGGGGGTGGACCTATAAAACCCCCCAGGAGCCCTCCATGTACACGGGCGAACACATGAGATAATCCACCAGTGGAGCACCCACACACGCACAAGGAGAAGGAGTAGCCAGAGCCTTGGCCTGCCGTCCTTCCTCCCCCAAACAGCTCTAGGAGCAACTCTGTACTGATACATATAAACCACTCTCGGCAGGACTAGGGGTGTTATCTCTCCGGAGAGCCCCGAACCTAGGTATGTCTTGCGTCCCACGCTCGCTCATGCCGACCTCGCCTCTGGAGCCTACCAGTGCCCTTGAGCCTGTCCCTATCTTTAGCCATCCTTTGGCATCTGCCCTGCGCCCACCACGACAGTTGGCGCTCACCATGGGGCAGCTCGAGGTCCCGGCCGGAGACACGTTCCAGGCGGGGCCCCTCATCGATTCCGATGAGCGTGTTGTGCGCTGCACGTCCCCCGAGCCCGTCGCGCTGGCAGCCAACGTCATCGACGCGCTCACCGCCTCCTTCGCCACGCTGCACATCTCCGACGCGCCCGCGGTTGATGAGTACCCTAGCGGGGTGCTCGACATCTCCGACTCACCCGTCCCCCTCGACAACGACATCTCCGCCGGCGCGGCGGACCTCTGTGTCCGGGTAGAGGTATTTGTCACCGGCTCTGGCTCTTCTTCATCTAGCAAGAAGGCCACCACCGCCAGGGCCGCAGCAGAGCGCGCTAGCGTGGCTGACCCGCTGCGCGCCACGATGCAAAACCTCAGCATCCCCGTCGCCACCAACATCGACGCCGCCGACGCCGCGGAGGCCCGGGCCCAGCTCGAGGAGGAGCGCAAGCGCCTGCTGGACAGGGCCGAGACGCTTGCCGCTACGCAGCGCTGGATGGAGGCCACCCAGCGGGAGCGCGAAGCTACGTACGGCTTCACTCCGACCGCTCCCGAGCCAGGCCGGGTCGCCGAGGTGCGGGCTCGTGGCGGCGCCATTGGCCATGCCCTCGGCGCGGTCCCAACCGTC
The DNA here is from genome assembly GCA_011799875.1 of Thinopyrum elongatum. NCBI lineage: Eukaryota > Viridiplantae > Streptophyta > Magnoliopsida > Poales > Poaceae > Thinopyrum > Thinopyrum elongatum. Next base: position 300,715,942 of record CM022301.1, on the reverse strand, counting down.
TACGACACCCCGGTCAAGAACATGTGCGCCGCGGAGGCTGCCACTATTGGCCTGGAGCAGCTGCAGGGTGAGGAGCTGCAGGAGCGCCTGCAGTGCCTAAACGAGCTTCTCGGCGCCGCGAACGCGCAGCAAGACCGCCTCGAACATCCTGCCGCGTCCGCTTCGCGGCACACCAAGGATCCCGAGCGTGAGCGACAGAACACGGCGTCTTCCCCGCACCCGGACGAAGCTCAGTCCAGTCAGACCCGAACCCGGCGCAACCATGCCCCGACGGCTGGAGACGGCCTGGGCAATGAGCCGGCTGCCGGAGTCCGGCACCAGCAAGACCCTCCCCCGCCGTCCGGCCGGGGTGGCAACCCGGCTTAGGCCAACCCGGTGCCTCGCGGTCCCGTCGCAAGACGGCTGGGCCGCGCGCCATGGCGACGCCGATGCTCAGCATCGGCTCGACCAGCTCGCCCTCTCCCTCGAGCTGGAGGAAGACAACACCGTCGGTCCGGCTTGTTTCGGCCCGCGTATCAGGGATGAGCCCTTCCACAAAGGGTTCACGCTGCCCCGCGACACCCCCAAGTACAACGGCACCATCAAGCCGGAGGACTGGCTCATCGACGACACCACCGCCATTGGCATCGCGGGCGGCAATCTCCGCCTTGCCGTACGCTACGCCCCGCTCATGCTCCAGGGTTCGGCCCGCACATGGATGAACAACCTACCGGTCGGCTGCATCAACGCGTGGGTCAACTTCCAGCAGGACTTCATGCGCAACTTCACCGGCACCTACAAGCATCCTGGCCGTCCCAGCCAGCTCGCCATGTGCGTGCAGGGGCCGGCTGAAACCGACCGCGAGTACCTCGCACGCTGGACCGAGCTCCGGAACAGCTGTGAGGGCGTCCATGAGGTCCAAGCCATTCAGTACTTCGTGAGCGGTTGCCGGGATGGCACCCTCCTCAAGCACAAGCTCCTGCGTTCCAAGCCAACCACCATGGCCGCGCTCATGGTCATCGCGGACAAGTACGCCAATGCTGACTCCGCCATGAAGATCCAGGTGGTGCTGGATGAAGCCAGCAAGGCGATGCCGGTGCCACCCCCCAAGTCGGCTGGCGAGAGCAGCCGCCAGTAGAACAACAAGCGCAAGGCCAACCAGCAGGCCCCGCGCTACGACGGTCGCCTCGTCGCGACCACCGAGCAGGCGCCCCCGGCCGAGCCGGCCTGCAAGCGCCGGCAAGCCGGCAAGACGGCATGGCAACCCGCCATGAGTTTTGAAGAGATGCTCGACGCTCCCTGCAAACCCGCCATCACCAAGCGCATCATGAGGGGCGACATCCCGCCGCCTCCGGCTCCGGCTCCGGGCGCGGGCCAGCCGGCTTCGCCTCCTCCTCCTTCGCCCTCGGGAAACGGCGCGATGCGCAATGACGTCTTCCCCAACCAGAACACGAGCTACGTCGTCTTCACCAGCCTTGGCAACGACAAGCGTAGCGAGCGCCTGCTCCGGCAGGAGGTGAACAGCGTCATCCCGGCCGTGCCGGAGTACATGCACTGGTCGGAACACCTGATCAGCTGGACCCGGGAAGACCACTCGGCCGTCATGCCGAACCTGGGTGGCTACGCCCTCATCCTCGACACCACTATCGACACTTGCAAGTTTTCGTGGGTTCTCATCTATGGCGGCAGCAGTATCAACATCCTCTACCGCGACACCATGACCAAGCTCGGCCTCGAGGCCAAGGACCTGGAGCCAACTCGGATGGTGTTCCACGGCATCGTGCCGGGTCTCTCCTGCTGCCCCATCGGCCGGGTCCGGCTTGACGTCCTCTTCGGCACGAGCGACCATTTCCGACGCGAACCGATCTGGTTCGAGGTGGTGGACCTGTCCAGCGCGTACCATGCGCTGCTGGGCCGGCCCGTGCTTGCCAAGTTCATGGCGGTCCCCCACTACGCCTACCTCAAGATGAAGCTGCCAGGTCCCAAGGGCCTTATCACCATCGTCGGCGACTACCGCAAGTCCCTAGAGCGCGCTCAATCCGGCACCAGACTGCCGAGTCACTGGTCATAGCCGAGGAGCGGCGCCAGCTCGACCGGATCGTCGCGCTGGCCAAGGAGACGCCGGCCGTGCCTGCTTCAGCCAAGGAGCCGGCCGACGAGGCCTCATTCCAGCCGTCCAAGGAGACCAAGAAGGTCAAGCTGAACCCGGAAGACCCCAGCTGCAGCAAGTACGTCATCGTGGGCACCCGCCACGACAACAAATAGGAAGGCGAGCTCGTCGACTTCCTCCGTGAGAATCGGGATATCTTTGCATGGACCCCAAAAGACATGCCGGGAATTCCGAGGAAGTACGCCGAGCACAAACTACACGTCCGCAAGGACGCCAAGCCTGTCCGTCAACCCCTACATCTCTTTTCATAAGAGAAGAGAAGAACCATTGGTGAAGAGGTCGCCATGCTACTCGTGGCCGGCTTCATCATGGAAGTGTTTCATCCCGAGTGGCTGGCCCACCCGGGCCTCGTCCTGAAGAAGAACGTCACCTCGCACATGTGCATAGACTACACCAGCCTGAACAAGGCTTGCCCCAAGGATCCTTTTGCCCTCCCGCAGATTGATCAAGTCATCGACTCCACCGCCGGCTGCGAGCTCCTGTCCTTCCTGGATGCTTACTCCGGCTATCATCAGATCAAGCTGGACCCGGCCGACGCCCTGAAGACGTCCTTCATCACGCCCTTCAGGGCGTATTGCTACATCACCATGTCGTTTGGCTTGAAGAACACCGGCGCCACCTTCCAGCGCTGCATGCAGAAATGCTTGCTGACGCAACTCGGCCGCAACATCCACGTCTACGTGAATGACATCGTGGTGAATACCAAGCAGCACCTCACGCTCCTTGACGACCTGAGGGAGACCTTTGCCAATCTGCGCGAGTACCAGATCTAGCTCAACCAGGAGAAGTGCGTTTTCAGCATGCCAGCCGGGAAGCTGCTCGGCTTCCTAGTCTCGGAGCGCGACATTAAGGCAAACCCGGAGAAGATCAAGGCCATCGAGCGCATGCGCAAGCCAACCCGGCTGCGGGATGTCTAGAAGTTCACCGGCTGCTTGGCCTCGGTCAGGCGGTTCCTCAGCCAGCTGGGTGAGAGGGCCCTGCCCCTGTATCAGCTGATGAAGAAGACGTCACCGTTCGAGTGGAACGACCAGATAGACAAAGCTTTCCGGGATCTCAAGCGCATGCTCTCCACCGCACTCGTCCTGGCCGCGCCGGCAGACAAGGAGCCGCTGTTGCTATACATTGCCGCCACTTCGCGGTCGGTCAGCATGGTGCTGGTGGTCGATCGACCAGAGAAGGGCAAGATCCAGTCTGTTCAGCGCTCGGTCTACTACCTGAGCGAGGTGCTATCCGCCTCCAAGCAGAACTACCCGCACTACCATAAGATGTGTTACGGCGTGTACTTCACCGCCAAGAAGCTGAAGCAGTACTTCCAAGAGCATGTCATCATCGTGGTCAGCACGGCCCCCATCGACGAGATCATGGGCTGCCGGGATGCCTCTGGCTGGGTTGCCAAGTGGGCCATCGAGCTGGCCAGCCACACCATTCTCTACGAGCCCCGCACCATGATCAAGTCCCAGGCCCTGGCCGACTTCCTCGTCGACTGGACGGAGACCCAGTACCTGCCGCCGCCGCCGGATTCAACGCATTGGCGCATACACTTTGATGGCTCCAAGATGCGCTCTGGCTTGGGAGCCAGCATCGTGCTATCTTCCCCAAAGGGCGACCGGCTACGGTACACACTCCAAATCGCCTCCAACAATGTCGCCGAGTACGAAGCCCTTGTGCACGGCCTCCGGCTTGCCAAGGAACTCGGCGTCCGGCGCATCTTGTGCTACGGCGACTCGGACCTGGTGGTGTAGCAGTGTTCCGGCCAGTGGGACGCCCGGGATGCCAACATGGCCAGCTACCGCTTCCTGGTCCAGCAACTCTTCGGTGCCTTCGACGGCTGCGAGTTCCTCCATGTTCCACACACAGAAAACGAAGCCGCCGACACGCTAGCCAAGATTGGCTCATCCCGGCAGGCCATACCATCCGACGTCTCCCTCGAGTATCGGCGCAAGCCATCCATCAAGCCGTCTCCAGATTTCGAGTCCATCTTCATCCCGGACGACCCTGCAGCGCTCCTCCCTAACCCGGACTCGAGGGCTGCCGGTCCAAGCCCGGGGGCTGCCGTCCCCAACCCGGACCCAGGGACTGCTCAACCCGGCCCGGGGGCTGCTGAGCCCAGCCCGGGGACTGTTCATCCCGGCCCAGGGGCTGCCGAACCCGGACCGGGGACTTCCGTGCTCAACCTGGCGGCCGTCATCCCCAACCCGGGGGTTGCCGCCTCCGGCTCGGGGGCTGCCGCCCCAGAACCCGCCATGGTGGCCGTCTTCACTGTGGTGACGGCTCCTTCATGGGCCCAGCCAATCTTAGCATTCCTGGAGAACGGAGCGCTCCCCATGGATGAAACCGAGGCCCGGCAAGTGCAACGCCGGGCGTCCGCCTATAGCATCATCAACAACGAGCTCGTCAAGCGTAGCGCGACGGGCGTGTTCCAGCGCTGCGTTGAGCAAGACCAGCGGTATAGAAATCCTCCTTGACATACATCAGGGCGAGTGCGGGCACCACGCCACCTACAGGTCCCTGGTGGCCAAGGCCTTTCGCCATGGTTTCTACTGGCCCATGGCCCTCAAAGACGCTGATTCGCTTGTCCTCAAGTGCGAGGGATGCCAACGCTTCAGCAAGTGCAGCCACCAGCCAGCCTCGGCCCTGTAAACCGTACCGATCACCTGGCCCTTCCTGGTCTGGGGGCTCGACATGGTAGGACCCTTCAAGACCGCCCGGGGCGGCTTGACGCACTTGCTGGTGGCGGTCGACAAGTTTACCAAGTGGATCGAGGCGCGGCCGATCAAGAAACTGGACGGGCCAACAGCCGTCCGGTTCGTCAAAGACATCGCGGTACGCTACGGCGTCCGGCACAGCATCATCACGGACAACGGCACCAACTTCGCCAAGGGCGCTCTGGCACAATACTGCTCCGTCTCCGGCATCCGACTCGACCTGGCCTCTGTAGCTCATCCTCAATCCAACGGCCAGGTCGAGCGGGCCAACGGCCTCATCCTATCCGGCATCAAGCCAGGGCTCGTCGAGCCCCTCATCCATTCACCCGGCAGCTGGCTTGACGAGCTGCCGGCCGTCCTCTGGAGTCTCCGGACAACACCAAACCGGTCGACCAGGTTCACCCCGTTCTTCCTCGTCTACGAAGCAGAAGCCGTCATCCCAACCGACATCGAGTTCAACTCGCCATGAGTCACAATGTACACAGAAGCACAAGCCAAGGAAGCCCGTGAAGACAGCGTCGACCTACTCGAAGAAGCACGCCTTCTGGCCGTTAGCCGGTCGACCATCTACCAGCAAGGCCTGAGGCACTACCACAGCAGAAAGATCAAGCCCCTCACAATCCGCGAGGGAGACCTTATCCTCCGGCTTGTCCAGCGGCAAGCCGGCCAGCACAAGTTGGCCTCCCCGTGGGAGGGCCCTTTCATCGTCAACAAGGCCCTGTGTGACCGCAACGCGTACTATCTCATCGACGCCCGCAAGACGAACAAGCGCAAGAGAGACACCGCCTGGGAAGAAACAAGCCGGCCCTGGAATGCAGAGCTGCTTCGCCCGTTTTACAGTTAGCTGTATGCACGTATGTATCGCTGCCTTTTGTAATTCTGTAAAAGACTATGGGACCCCCGAACGACACTCGGGGGCTGCCTTTTCGTACCAAGTTATGGTGTTCTACACATCCTTGTGGTTTTTCTTAAAACCTCCACCGCCGGGTGATCTGACCAACCCGGGGGCTCAGGGGCTGGCCGGCTTGGCCACAACCCACCATCCACCTTAGCACATCCCGGCATGTTCGGGTTGCCAAAGCACCTGCACGCCGCGAAACACTAAGTTGGATCCGCCGGATTGGCCGGCCCGGCCTCACTGCACTAAGTTGCTGCACGACCGGCTGCTCGCCAGCAGGCTCCGCCGGCCGCCGCCAGCCGGCCCAGTGGGTGTTTCACTCGCGCTCAACGCTTGAAGGGCCTAAGTACTGCGCGCTCTTTTCCAAGGACCGAACCTCTTGTCACAGACCGGAACCCGGCTGTTCGACTCGCGGGGGGAGGCCCAAAGAAGGAGCAAACAAGAAAAAAGCCTAGAGGACAGAGAGCAAAGGCGTAAACATTCGCGAAAACATTTGCACTCAGTTGCTGCACGACCGGCTGCTCGCCAGCCGGCTTCGCCGGCTGCCGTCAGCCGGCCCAGTGGGTGTTTCGCTCGCGCTCAACGTTCGAAGGGCCTAAGTACTGTGCGCCCTTTCCAAGGACCGAACTCCTTGTCACAGACCAGAACCCGGCTGTTCGACTCGCGGGGGGAGGTCCAAGGAAGGGTCAAGCAAGAAAGAAGGCTTAGAAAACAAAGAGCAAAAGCGCAAACATTCGCAAAAATATTTACTTTACGAGAGTAAGGGCCCAAGGCCAGAAGTTCATTACATTCACCAACAACACCCGAGTGGGTGGGTGGACCTGCTACTTAACAAAAGTGCGATAAAGATAAAACAGGACGGCTTCAGGCGCCTCCCACGCCGGGTTGCACAACCGCCGACTCCTCCTCGGTGGCCTCCGGGTTCGTTGAGGTGCTGGTATCAGCCAACCTGTCATCCTCGTCGTCTGCGTACATGCCCGTCTCCTCAGAGCTGCCTTCCGGGTCGTCCAGCAGCAAGCCAAAGTCGTCAGGTGGCACCACTCCGCCATCGTCAGTTAGCTCCACCTGGAACTCATCGTGAAGCGCGAACGAGGCCAGGTAGCTGGCCATGGCGGCGATCCGGCCCGCATCCGCCTGCAGCTGGGGCTCCGCGCCGGCTCATTGGGCCACCAGCTGGTCCAGCGCCAGGTCTGGGTACCAGGACATGACGAACCTGAGCGCCACGTCGGCGCTGGCATGGGCGGCAGACACACGCCACGCGTGAAGCCGCTCCGGCCTGACTTCCAGCCATCGCGCCAGCCGCGTAAAGCTATTAGGCACGACGGTGCCGGGCCAGAGGGCCGCCATCATCCCCGCGCAGGCTGCGGAGACCCGCCCCATCTGCTCACCCAAGACCTGCAGGCGGACCTCGGCGACATTCATGATCTCTGAAAAGCTACAGGCGATGTTCGGATCGAGCGGAGCGCTAATGATCCCCTGGGGAGACCGTTGAGCATGAACGGCCTCCTCCGCCGTCCTCTGCGTCTTTGGGAAGTGCCCTGTCAAGAGGAAAAGCAAGACAGTCAGTAACAAAAAAGAAAAGCCGGCTTCACAACCCGGCGAAACCAACGAAAAAGCACTTACTGGCGAAGGTCTCGTCCAGGTGCTGCGCCTCGAGCAACGTACCATGCCGCTCCAGGTTGCCGACACGGTCGCGCGCCTCTAGCGCCCTCTCCAGCTCGGCACCATTGTCAACAGCCGCCTTCAGCTCGATGTCCTTGGCGGCGGCCGCTTTCCCGTGCTCCTCCTTGAGGTGGAGGATTTCCGCCTGGTGGGGCTCCGCCGCCTTGGCCGCCTCCGCCTTCACACGCTCGACCTTGGCCTGGAGCTGGCCCTTGTCGTCGGCCAGCTGATCGCGCTGATGGCCAGCTTTGACGAGCGCCCGCTGGGCCTCCGCCGCATTGGTCGCCTCCGCCTTCAGCTCCCCCACCTCGACCCAGAGCCGGTCGGCGTAGGCAACAGCCAGGTCACGCTGATGATCGGCCCTGATCAGCCGGGTTCGCCAGACCAGCATCTCGGCCACAGCGGCTGCACAACAAAGATTCGGAGTCAAGACAAAGAAAGAACAAGAACACTTTAAGATTCGACCCAACTACTACGTAGTTGGCCCAAATCTCGGGGGTTACACCCAGTGGGTGCGCTAGCGCGCCCCAACTAAGACCATGCGAAACATACCTTCAGCGATGCGGAGCGCCTCCTCCCTAGCGGTAAGCCGACCCGGAAGGCGTCCAGTTGCTACGAGGAAGCAAAAACCAACATGAGACAGAGCATATGAAGATTCGATCCAACTACTACGCAGTTCGCTCGAACCTCGGGGGCTACACCCAGTGGGTGCGCTGGCACGCCCCCACTGACCAACTGCAAAGGAGAAGCCAGAGGAAGAAAAGACGCACCAACACGGAGCGCTCCAGCTCCCGTGCCCACTCCGCTTCGGCCTGAGAAGGCCTGAACCCACTCCGCGCGCCCGCGGAGACGCTGGCTCACGGCAGCTATGGCCGCTTCCTCCTGCGTCTGCGGCCCGAAGGCGACCACCGCGCTCGACCCAGCCCGCTCCTGCTGCGACCCGGCGGCAGGACGGCCTCCCGGCGCCGCCTGCAGCTGCCTAACCACCCGGGCGCGACCGTGGCCCGCCGTCTCCTCCGCGACCGGCCTTGACTCCGGCACGACGACCGGCATCACTTGCGGCGCCATGACCGGCGTTGCCTACGGCGTCGCATCCGCCGTTGCCTGTGGCGCCCCCTCCAGGCCAGATCCCCCTCCGCCTCCAGCCGCCTCCACCCGCTCAACCGCGCTGGTCCGCGGCGGGGTGTCATCACCGGTCACCACGACCTCCCGGTCGTCCACCGCCATCTCCGCCCGGCCGCCCGGGTCGCGCTCCTCCTCTGTCGGTGGCACGACGACCACCGGGTCCGTGCCCACCGTTGTCTCCGGCCACGCCGGCTAGGCCTGGGACTCCGCCTGCAGCTCCTCGAGGGCCTTGTTTCGGTCTCCGTGTCCGCCGAGTCCAGGCCGAGATCCTCCCCGGCCGAATCCACGGGCAGGTTGATGGCGCTGGTCTGGGTCTTCCAGAATGCAAAGCCGCCCCCAGACGCGACGTCTATCGCGGCCAGCGCCAACGCCAACGGCGACCTGGATCACAACAAGAGAAGTATAAGAAAGGAACAGCTCGGCAGCACACCGAAGCCTGCAAGCTAAACTTACCCGGTCACAATCGGGAGGGCCGGCCTTGCCGGCGCCGCTGGGATGGCGCGGCGCCTCTTCTTAGCGCCCGACTTGCCGCCCGCGGCCGGGTCAGCCGTGCGTTTGGCGGCCGGTTTCCTCGGCGCCACGTCCCCCTTCCTGTGCGGCCGGCACACAGGATGACCCGGCCCCGGCTGCACCGCCGTCTCCTCGCCTCGGCGGCGCTGCATCGTCGGCATACATCAGAACCCCCCGCATCACCTTCCATTCGATCTCGCGAGGGATCAGGATGCAGAAACTTACCCGTATGGCACACCTCGCCGATGTCGGCGTCCGCCGTCTCCGGGTCCTCGGCGAGGCCTCCCGCCTCCTCCGTGCCGCCTGGCTGGGTGACCGCTACCTGCGTCGTCGTCCCATCATATGAATGCCGGATGGTATTCAGCTGCACCTCCCTCGTCGCGTCAGGGCGGAGAAAAAGTTGGGACATAGCAAAGAACGGATACCAAGGACTCACCGCAGGCGCCGGGTTCTCGTGGCTGTAGGGGGCCTTCCCGAACTGCCACTCCTCCTTCATCCCGGCTTTGAGATGTCATTGACCCGGCTGGCAATCTGCTCCTGCGTCAACCGCCGGAACGACATCTGGTCGGGGTCCTGAAGGCCAGACATCTGGCCGATGATATGCGTCCGGCGCTGCAGCGGCAGCACCCGTCGTGCGATGAAGGCCGCGATGAGGTCCGTCCTGGTGAGCCCCTCGCGCGCCACCATCTCGTCGACCCGGCTGCTCATGTTCAGCACCTCCAGCGCTGGGCTCTTGGGGCAGTAGGACCAGTTGGTCTTGGCGTGCGGCGTCACGTCAAGGAAGGGCAGCAAGTTGATATGATCCGCGCCGAGGTTGCGGACGTAGAAGATGGTGTTCTGCCACTTCTTGGCAGAATCCTCCAGCGGCTTCTTGGGGCACACCCCGTGCGGCCGTGACAAGACGACGGCGGCCCCGCAGGCAAATATGACACCGGCCTTTGGCCCCTGCTGCTTCAAGAAGAAGAAGCGGACCCAAAGATCGACGCCCAGGTAGCCCTCGCACAGGGTGACGAACCCTGAGAGCTGCAGCACCGCATTCGCCCCTAGGTGGTGAGGCTGAAGCTCGAAGAACTCCAGGAACGCGCGAAAGAAGTAGCTCGCGGGGAGACCAAACCCGCGCTTAAAGTGGGAGTAGAAGACCACGCGCTCGGTCCCCTCTGGCCGCGGCGCCAGCTTGCCGTCGGGCAGGCGTACGACCACCTCCGTCTCCGGCGGCAGCCGCCGCTTGTCGCGCAGGTACTGGACATCCCCGACGGTGACGGTGGATCCCTCCCATGAGCCTTTCGGCAGCACCATCGGCGGCGCTCGATGTGGGCGCGAGGCGCGTGGGCTCAGAAAAGAAGAAGAGGCGGCTGCCGAGCGCCGCAAATCGGCCGCCGAGAGCTGCGGAGTGGCGGCAGTGCTTCGCTCGAGAGCAGCGGGGCGTCGTGGAGTGCGACGGGCTCGGAGGCGAGAGCAAGGGAGAAAGAAGAAAATGGGGAGGGCGCGTGTGTGAATGATTTCCGCCGCCCCCTCCCCCTGATTTATAAGCCCCGGACTGAATGTGGGGAAGTGGGATCGGTTGCGCCCACCCCTACCACTTCCCCGCATTAAGTGGGCACGATCTACGCGTCAATTAACTGCGCCAAGAAGGGCAACCGTCTGTGGCCGCTGCAGTAAATCCCCGCGCTTGGGCCGAGGGCACGGAGTGGCAGGCCCCAGCCCGCCGTTATGTCCCGTCCCGCGCGTGGCCTGATAGGGCCTCTTCAGCTTCTGGGCACCATGTGTCGTCCGCGCCAAAACTAAGAGATCGCGTACCTCCCCCTCAAGATTCAGCGGACTCTTCAATTTCCCGCCCATGCCGGGATGCCGCCATCTGGCTTTCGGAAGCCAGCACATAGTGGGTGTTGCCGGACCCGGCGGTCACAAGCTTCATCAGCATCTACCACCTTCTCAGGGGGTGAAACTGCGAAGGCCCCCCTGCTTGAAGCTGGCGAGCCTTCACAGCTTCGGGGACTACTGTCGGGGGGATGAACCCCGGGCAGGCAACAGAACCCGGATCCTTTTCAAAGACATCGGGGCCGGCCTCGCCCCTCAATCCGGCTTGCGCTTAGCCGGATTCCTCGACCCGACCAAGCCCCGCAACCTGGCCAAAACCCGCAACGCGGCCGGGCCCGCTGGCGCATGCCGGCCGACCCCAGCAAACTAAGACCTCCTCAACTCGGCCTTGGGTCAGCTCCCATCCCATCCAAGGCGTACGATGGATCAAGTCCCCGTAAGGGAGATGAGCATGGCTATAGTTGCCCACCAACCCCTTTGACCGGCAGGTGCGTGGCAACAGTGCCCACCTACCCCGCTGACTAGGGCCGGCATGGCAACAGTGCGCCCCTCATCCTGGTGACGCAAGCCGATGGCGACCAGGCGACGTGCCACTATAGCTGAGCCGGCTCAACCACTCCGTGGCGCAAGACAAGACTGGGAACAGTGTTCCTGGGGCACGGGGCCCACGCCCGGAGAACCCGGCAAATCCTGGCACCCGGCGGGTCCCAGCACCAGCTTCCCAGACACTGACATCCCGGCCCTGCGGCCAAGTAACTATACCATTGTAACCCTAGGGGGTTGACCTATAAAACCCCCCAGGAGCCTTCCATGTACACGAGAGAACACATGAGATAATCCACCAGTGGAGCACCCACACACGCACAAGGAGAAGGAGCAGCTAGAGCCTTGGCCTGCCTTCCTTCCTCCCCCAAACAGCTCCAGGAGCAACTCTGTACTGATACATATAAACCACTCTCGGCAGGACTAGGGGTGTTATCTCTTCGGAGAGCCCCGAACCTGGGTATATCTTGCGTCCCACGCTCCCTCATGCCGACCTCGCCTCTGGAGCCCACCGGTGCCCTCGAGCCTGTCCCTATCTTTAGCCATCCTTTGGCATCTGACATGCGCCCACCACGACATTGGTCACCGCTGGCGCACTCCCCATGCTATGGACTCCCACCATTAGCAACGTCTCGGTCACCAAGACCCTCATCGATGGGGGTGCCGGCCTCAACGTGATCTCCATCGCGATGTTCAAGACGCTCTAGGTGCCCTACGACTAGCTGATGCCCACCAAGCCCTTCTCTGGGGTGACGGATGGATCGACCACTCCCCTAGAGCAGGTGCACCTTCCGGTCACCTTCGGCACCCGCGACAACTAGCACACCGAGCTGATCGACTTCGACATGGCCCACATCGCCCTCTCGTACAACGCCATCCTGGGGTACCCTGCACTCGCCAAGTTCATGGCAGCCACCCACCATGTCTACAATGTCCTCAAGATGCCTGGCTGCAGTGGCGTCATCACTGTCGCCTATGATGAGAAGGATGCAGTATGCTCCCTTGAGCACGCCTACCGGGCCGCTGTGGCTGAAAACTCCAACGCCGAAGGCGATGCTGCGCCTCCCGATGCTACCCTCGCAAAGAAGAAGCAGCTCCTCCCCAAGAGCCGTCCAGAAGCAACGAAGCAGTCGGCAGCTGGCGGCACCTAGAGCGCCACCCCTGCTACCGGGGCTTGCCTCCCTCCTGCATAGGAAAGCACGCCCAGCACCTCCCTTAGGGCAGACTCGGAGGCTTCCACCTGGAGACCGTCTGACCTGACCAATCTGACAAGGGAGGTGCTCGGGCACCACTTGGAGGCGTGCTTCGACGCATGCCCCCGCAAGCGAGGAATATGGCGCCAGGGACACAGGAGTTCATCACCTAGAAAATCCACAAGCTACAAGAAGTGCGGGCCATGCGCGGTGAGCGCCGCCCCGCGGCCCATCGACCCAGCCGCCGCTCTCGACGTGGGCTGCGAGCTGTGCATGTGCGTCGACATTGCGGGCCAACAGGGCCAGCTCCCAGGACATCTTCTGGCCACCGCGCGTCAGCAGGAGCAGGGGCATCGCCACCAACAATGTCTGCATGCCCTTTGGTCTGCTGAATGTGGGTGCCACCTACCAATGCTTCACCCGGCTCGCGTTGGTGTCTCGCAAGGCCTGAGACCCTCATGAGCCTCCAGGGCCTCAGGAGCCGCTCGGCCCCTAAGGGGCGACCCTTTGCAGCATGCTTCACCGACCACCCCAATCCTTCCGCAGCAGCATGATTCCTAGGTGGCTTTTTGGTTTGTTTAATTGAGGGCGCCCCTCGGGCTGCATCATCCTCAGGCTGGTCAGGGTCCGTCCTTGCGGCCACATCATTTTCGGTCGTGTGGCAGATTTAGTTATGCTCTGATTAAGTTTTTCGCTGGCTTAAATTGTGTGGTTGGTGCCTCGACACCATGGAAATCGCCCCGCCCTCGCGACCTTGCTCTCGACCGTCTCATGACTGGGGGCTAGACACGGTGTCTGTGCTCGGGTCCATACCTATAGCACCGATAAACCCAAGCTACCGAGCTCTGTCTCGTGGCCCAGCTCCTGTGCACGTCACAACTAGAGGTCCTTGGTGTCTCGTCCTCTCATGGGACCATCGCGAGTAGGCAAGTGAGGGTGCGGCCCAGGATGTAAAATTGTGAGCCTGGTGCTTCGCCACCTCGGATGCCACGCGGCCGGCGACTCCTCCCGTGATCATCCCATGAGGAAATCTGACACGGCGTCTGTGCTCAGGTCCGTCCATACAGCGTTGATAAATCCAAGTGACCGAGCTTTGTCTGACAGGTCGGACCCATGCACGTCACCTCCTTTGGGTCCTTGGTGTCCAACCTCCGCATGCGATGGCCTCAGGACGACTGCCTAGTGCACGTTACCCCCACGTCACTAGATCCACAAACATGCAGGTACTGCTGAGGCTCCCACGCAAGGCTCCCCCGCGAGGCCGCCTCGCGAGGTCGCGACAGATTCACCATGGCCCAGAGCCTAACGCAGCCCAGCTACAAGCGAAGAACGGGGTCCTTGTGCTTATCGCCTGGGATGCCCAATACCTCCAGTTCTGAAGTGGCTCCCATGCGTACGAACAAGACAGGGATGTAGCTGAGGAGACTCTAAAATAGAGCTCCCACCCACGCCCCAGTGGAAGCCCCATGCTTCGCGCTGGCGGAATGATCGAACCACGATCATGCCCACGCCCCAGTGGAAGCCCCATGCTCCGCGCTGGCGGAACGATCGAACCACGATCATGCCCACGTCCCAGTGGAAGCCCCATGATCCACGCTGGTGGATAACTAACTGAGGGTGCCCTACGGGCCGCATTAACCTCAGGATGGCCCATGCCTATCGTGGTTGCCGCTCAACCTTTCTGCAGGATACACTCACGGCTCACCCCTGAGCTTTACGAGAGCAGGGGCTGGACACGGTGCCTGTGCTTGGGTCAGTCCAAGCAGCACTGAGAAACCCAAGGGACCGGGATCTAGCTCGTGGGCCTGCTCCCGTGCGACGTCACCCCACCAAGGCCCTTGGTGTTTGGTCTCCTCGCGTAACACCCAAGTGCGAGCTTGCGAGTGCGCGTCATCCGGGACGGAGCCTCTCGCATACAGGTTCTCCTCAGGTAGTGTTTTACCCTCGCGGGCCACTTGCGCGTCAAAGGGGGCTCCCGAGCATCGTGCCTCAGGAGCCTTCACTAGCTCCCGGAGCCCCTCACCTCTTGGTCTCGTCTAGGCATCACGACCTGACATTCCAGCGATGGCTGAGGTCCGCACGGGGTTGGGCCCTGCCGACGCAGAGCAAAAAGGCAAGCAAATGAAAGCAAGCACGGAAAGGAAACCCATGGATCACAAACAATTATTAAAAACATTGAGTATCTCACAAATTAAACCATTGTCTTATGCCTCTGTGAGATGGGGGCAGTCTACTGCAGGACGATAAAAGGAAGATTCAGGAAGAGGGGTCGTCGTCGCCATCGCCTGCCTCGTCGAGCTCAGCATCTCCGCTGCAGGAGAACTTCCTGAGCATTGCGCTCACATGGCTCTCGACAGCTTCCGTCAGGTCATCACGAGACTCCACGAGGACAGGGGTTATCACCTCGCCGAAGTTGAAGCTGGGATCGCGAAGGAGGAGGTGGCTGAAGAAGTGCGTCGCCGCCATAGAGAAGAGGTCGCGGCATTCCTCTTCCAGGATGCCATCCACCTTCAGGGTTGCACCCTCAAGCTCTTCCACGAGCTTGGAGGAAAGCTCGGCATAACTGGCATCGGGGGCTGCGAGCGGGGCCTCGAACCTCTCCCTGCATATGGAACTCAGTGCCTTGCAGGCCCTGAGCTCGAGCGAAGCGAAAGCAGCGTGGTCCGCCGCCGCCTTCGCGTCAGCGTCCTCCTGGACCTTCTTCTCCCTGGTATCAAGCTTCGTGTTGGTCTCAGAGACGTGCCTGGCATGGGCCTCTTGGACGTCAGTCACCTGGTGTTGCAACTCCTCCAAGCACTTCCACTCCGTGACCTGTTCGGTCGCCACCTTCGCTAACTCGGAGTCGCAATCCGCAAGATTCGCCTCGTGGGTCTTGAGGGCATCCTCCCGCAGCTGGAGTTGTCGTGCCTGCATGGCCCGTTCATCCAGGAGCTCCTTCAGGTTGGCTTCTGCTTCGCCGCAGCACTTGGCGGCCGCCCCCGCTTCGGCAAGCGCGCTGTCATGGGCTGCCTTTGCCTCGGCGGTTTCCTTCCTGCTCTCCGTAACGGTGGCCTCGGCCCGGCCCTGGGCCTCCTTGGTGGCCATCTCAAGCTGGTGCCACCCTGAGGCGAGCTTTAGGCGCTCCTTGGTGAGGCACCCTTCGGCATCCTAGAGGGCTGCCCCGAGCCGGTAGAGTGCGACCCGGGCATCAGCCAAGGCACTGCACCTGATCAAAGTGTCGCAGTTCATGAGCGCGAGAGCCTGGCGACGGGGCAACGCCTCAGCGCTTGTTGTCACCGCTGCCGAAGAGGCCCCGGCATCCTCCGCCTGGGGCACCGGGGGCTCCAGATCCTTCCCCCCGCTCGGCTCCTGCGGTGCACCTGGGGAGACCGCTATGCCGGCCCGCTGGATCCCGGGAGTGGGCACAGCTTGAGGCCGCTCCACGGCATTCCCTGCGTCACTCTCGGCGGCAGGGTGAGGACGGCCATCGAGGGCTGAGGTGCCCCATCCTTCCCCGCGGGCTGGGCCGTCGCGGCCTTGGCAGGCAGCGCTGGGGGCTGAGTCGTCACGGCCTTGATGACTGGGCCCTTCTGCAGTGCTGGAGAGGCGCTGGGGGCTGCTGCTGCTCTCGAGCACAGCGTCGGGGTGATGCAAGGCGCCCCCGCGCCTGCCGAAGCCGCAGCCAAGCACCGACGTCGCCTTCGGGACAGAGGTCACCTTCGCCCCAGCGGCTATCCTCTTCTTCGTCTTCTCGCCGCCGCCCTGGCTCCTGCATGGGTGAGGGGTTAGCGCGGGGGGACACGTCACAGGCACGCAATGCAAAAATGGACCGCTGCACTTACTTGTTCGGCGCGGTCCATTTCCTCTTCCTCTCGGTGGCGGACAACGCGTCGTCGCCATACTTGTGGGCCACCCCGGGACTGCTCCGAGAGCGCTCGGCGTTGCCCACGCCGAGGCCAGCCGAGTATCCACCCTTCCCAAGGGCCTGGGGAGTCCCCCGAGGAGGCGCGGCCACCATGGATGCGCCTGCTGCCCCGCCTGCATCGGCCTCCGCCACCGGTGGCTGGGTGGCCGCAGGGCTGGGCCCCGCCTCCCTCACCGCGTCAACGGGTGAAGAGACGCTGCCTGGAGCCGCTCGTCTGTGTCATCGTCATCGTCCGGGAAGGCGCGGAGCGATCGGTGGGGGTGGGGCAGCGGCGCCCGGTCGGTGTCATCCTCCGTCCCCTTCGAGTCCTCATTGTTGTCGCTTTGGCTAGAGGACGGCACCACGGGTGAGCTGGCGCGGTCGCGCGGCACGAGCCCCCACTTGTTGAAGGCAGGCATGGCCGTGACCAACTTATCGTTGTCGTCACAGATGTACAACAGGGCCGCGGCCTCAGGAGGGTCCCCAGGGAGGTGGCCAAGCAGGGCCGCCAGGGCCCCATCCAGCTCCTCGGTCATCAGGCCGGCGACGTCCAGCCTCATCGCGTCCCCCGAGCCGGTATACTCCCACATGGGTCGCGAGTGCGCTTGGAGCGGCGTGATGCACTGCCCCAGGAACTCTTTGACGATCATCGTCCGCGTCAGCTCCGCTGCCCCATGCACGGCTATCCGCTCTAGGATAGGCTCCGCCCTCGGGTCAGTGAGCTTTTCGTGGCCCCACCCAGGGGTCTGCTTGGGCTGCGCCACTGGAATCATCAGAGCGGGTCGGTGTGGCACACGTCCATGAAGACCCAACGTTGTCGGTAGCCTTCCACCTTCTTCTCAGCCTTTTCAGGTGGGAGCTCCCACCCTGGACGTCGACAAAGGAGACGCAGGCGAAACACTGGTCCTGAGTGGTGAACCGCAAGCTGAAGAAGTGGCGAAAGAGTGCCACCGAGGGCTTCACGCCCACAAAGGCCCCGCAGTAGAAGGCGAAGATGGCCAGGAGAAGGATGGAGTTGGGCTGAAGGTGGAGGGTGTGGATTTGATAATGAGAGACGATGGCATGGAAGAAATCATAAAAATAGCAGGACCAACCCGACGTAGATGTTGTGGAGGAAGAAGGGGTAGACAGACTCCGCCAGGCTGCTCCACGCTTGCGAGCCTGGCTAGATCTTGGTTTCCTGCCCTTCGTTCCCCTCGCCGACTATCAGCGGGAGCACCGGGCCCAGATCCTCCTCCTTGGCGACTGAGGAGGCCTAGAGCGCTAGCCCCACGGGAGGCGAGCTCGCGCCGGGAGCCACGTACTTTGCTTTCTTGCCGCCCAGTGCCATCTGGTGTCACATCAATGAGTGAGGTGAGGGAAGAGTCGCTCCTGAGATTCGATCATGAGGAATCTCATGAGACGCAAGGAGACAAGTGCAGCAGAGATAGCAATAATAGCACCGCGCTACACGCAGGCTTTATGCCAGCCTGGGCAGTTGCCGAGGCATCATGGGGAAGTGGGGGCGTCCCATGCCCTATCGTGCGCCACACGTCGCGCCTGACCCACAGGTGGTTAGGGCTCGCGCCACTTCGCCCCCCCTCCTCAACGGGTGGAGTCATGCACGCCCTGGGCCTGGGGGCTACTGTCGGGCCCGTGGGACTGGGGGTACCCAGGCCCGTCTGCATGCGGCCCAAGGCACGGCGCATGTCGTGGGCCCAGCACGACCCATCTTCAAGTCTTCACGAGCAAGAACCTCGCGAGGGCCCCCGCCTCATGAGGTGTATGTCAGCAAGCGTCATCAAGAGTTCCCCAAGGGCCTCACGCAGGGCAGCCCACCAAAGCTGCCTCCCGAGGCCCCTCGCGGGGAGGATATGTCTAGGCTTGCCAAGCCCGTCTCGCGATGCATGTGGGTGACGTGAGCCATGACGAGCGGCACTAGGAGCCATGCCAGCGGGCACGGAGGATGTTTTCCTCTTTTGTGTTAAGGGAGCAACGACCGCACGCCGGTTCCCAAAGGAATCCCCAAAGGTTGCCACTTTGGTGCAAGAATGCCAGGACGGCTGGCTCACCAGGACAGAGGTCATCGCCAAGCCCACCGGTGCGTCATGGCAGGAAGCTTTAGCAGGCGAAGACCACCTTTAGTCGGGATAAGTTGTACTGCTGTCCCCCTTCAAATTTGGCTGTTGTGCAACCCTTCCCGCCTAGTGTTTTGGGGGGAAGAGGACCGAGGCTAGTATAAGATAGCTAGGCCGCCACCTTAGGGAGGGAGAGAGTTCCACCCCCGGGATTGATTCCTCAAGCCTTCGGAGGCCACTTGTACTCACACATTCATCCTCCCGCGCGAGGCAATCCACACACAAAGCAGGAGTAGGGTCTTACACTGCAAGGTGGCCCGAACCTGGATAAACTATTGTGTTTGTGTTCTTCTTCCTCCTCGCTCGAGGACGCCGGAGCATCGCCGTGAGATAGTGAGCTGAGAGGCCGGACTTAGCGAAGTCCTGTGAGCACACCCCAGAGTTCGAACCTTTCTTGGGTCCTCGGAGCCCAATTTCCGACAGGGACATGCCCATAAGTTTTTTATAAGCAGTTCTATAAGCCCATAATGCATCATCAAGTTTCTTAGACCAATTCTTTCTGGATCTATTACCGGCCTTTTGCAAGATTAATTTTATTTCTCTATTATTCAATTCAACTTGACCGCTAGATTAAGGATGTTAAGGTGATGCAATTCTATGGTTGACATCATACTTAGCAAGAAGTTTACGGAAAGCACCATGAAACAAGTGTGAACCACCATCAGTCATTAAATATCTAGGGACTCCAAACCTCAGAAAGATAACTTCCTTCAGCATTTTAATAGAAGTGTTATGATCATCACTACTAGTTGGAATAGCTTCTACCCACTTAGTAACATAATCAACAACAACTAAAATATGTGTATACCCATTAGAGGAAGGAAAAGGTCCCATATAATCAAAACCACAAACATCGAATGGTTCAATAACAAGTGAATAATTCATGGGCATTTCCTGGTGTCTACCAATATTACCAATTCTTTGACATTCATCACAAGAAAGGAAAAACTTACGTGCATCTTTGAAGAGAGTAGGTCAATAAAAACCAGACTGTAATACCTTATGTGTAGTTCTATCTCCAGCATGGTGCCCTCTGTAGGCTTCGAAATGACACTTTCGTAGGATTTGTTCCTGTTCATGCTTAGGTACACAATGTCTAATAACAGCATCTACTCCTTCTTTATACAGATGTGGGTCATCCAAAAGTAATGTCTTAAATCAAAGAAGAACTTTGTCTTTTGTTGGTATATGTTTAGCAACAATGTAATTAGCATAGTCTGCATACCAAGGATTATTACGAGAAGTAGAAGCATTTATACCAACTAATTGTTCATTAGGAAAATTGTCATCAATAGGTAGTGGGTTATCAAGAACATTTTCCATCCTAGACAAATTATCTGCTACAGGATTCTTAGCTCCCTTCCTATCAATAATATGCAAGTCAAATTCTTGTAGCAAAAGAACCCACCTAATCAGTCTAGGTTTAGCATCTTTTTTTTCCATAAGGTATTTAATAGCATCATGATTGGTGTGAATAGTTACTTTAGAATCAACAATATAATATCCAAATTTATCACATGCAAACACAATTGCTAAAAATTATTTCTCAGTAGTAGCATAATTTCTTTGAGCACTATCTAAAGTCTTACTAGCATAATGAATAACATTCAATTTCTTATCAACTCTTTGCCATAAAATAGCACCAACAGCATAGTCACTAGCATCACACATTATTTCAAAAGGCAAGTTCCAATCAGGCGGTTGAACAATGGGTGCAGAAATTAAGGCTTTCTTAACTATTTCAAATGCTTATACGCAATCATCATCAAAAGCAAATGGAACATCTTTTTGCAAAAGATCAGTAAGAGGCCTAGAAATTTTATAGAAGTCTTTTATGAACCTCCTATAGAAAACAGCATGACCAAGGAAACTTCTTATACCTTTGATATCTTTAGGACATGGCATTTTCTCAATTGCATCAACTTTAGCTTTGTCTACTTCAATACCTCTTTGAGAAATTTTATGCCCAAGGACTATACCTACATTCACCATAAAGTGGCACTTATCCCAATTCAAGACAAGATTAGTTTCTTCACATCTCTGCAAAACCCGATCAAGGTTGCTTAAGCAATCATCAAAATAAGTTCCATAAACAGAAAAATCATCCATGAATACCTCAACAATCTTTTCACAAAAATCAGAGAATATAATAATCATGCATCTTTGAAAGGTGGCAGGTGCATTGCATAAACCAAAAGGCATACGTCTCTAAGCATAAGTTCCATAAGGACAAGTAAAGTTGGTTTTCTCTTGATCTTCTTGCGATACAGGTATTTGAGAACAACTAGAATATCCATCTAAGAAATAGAAGTGTGTATGCTTAGACATTTGATCAATAAATGGTAAGGGGTAATGATCTTTTCTAGTAGCTTTATTTAATTTCCTGAAATCAATTACCATCCTATAACTGAGATGTCTCCAACGTATCTATAATTTATGAAGTATTCATGCCATGTTTACAAAAAATTTATATGGTTTTGGTATGATTTGCATGGAACTAACCCGGACTGATGTTGTTTTCAGCAGAACTACCGTGGTGTTGTTTTTTGTGCAGAAATGAAAGTTCTCCAAATGAGCTGAAACTTTTTGATGATTTTTTTTGGAACAAAAGAGACCCCCGAAGCTTCGTGGGAGGGCCATAAGACCCACGAGGTGGGCACAACCCACCATGGTGCGCCAGAGGGGCCTGGCTTGCCCCGGTGGGTTGTGCTCACCTTGAGGCCCATCTTCGCGGGAAACCGACGCCAAAAAATCCTATAAATAGAGAAACCATAAAAAAACCTAGATCAGAAGTTCCGCCGCCGCAAGCCTCTTTAGCCACGAAAAACTAGTCTAGACCCTATTCCGACACCCTACCGGACAAGGAAAGCATCACCGGTGGCCATCTTCATCATCCCGGCGGCCAACATGATGAGGAAGGAGTAGTCCACCCTCAGGGCTGAGGATTTTTACCAGTAGCTATGTGTTTAATCTCTCTCTCTCTCTCTCGTGTTCTTGAGATGTCACGATCTTGATGTATCGCGGGCTTTGTTAATATAGTGGGACCATATGGTGTTTTCCCCTCTCTATCTTGTTGTGAATTGAGTTTTCCCTTTGAGATTTCGTTCTAATCGGATTGAATACTTTTATGGATTTGAGAACACTTGATGTATGTCTTGCTATAAATACCCATGGTGACAATGGGGTATCATATTGATTCACTTGATATGTGTTTTGGCACTCAACTCGCGGATTCCCGAGGTGACATTGGGGTAATCTATGCATAGGGGTTGATGCACGTTCTCGTCTTTGTTTCTCTGGTAGAAATCTTGGGGCACTCTTTGAGGTTCTTTGTGTTGGATTGAGTATTATGGATCTGAAATTGTTTGATGCATATCGTATAATCAACTCATGGATACTCGCGGTGACATTGGAGTATCTAGGTGACATTTGAGTTGGTTGATGTGTATCATATGGTGTTATTTTAGTACGAACTCTTGGTTAGATCGATCGGAAAGAATAGCTTGGTGTTATTTTAGTACGAACTGTAGGATAGATTGAATGGAAAGAATAGCTTTGAGGTGGTTTCGTAACCTACAAACAATTTCTTCTTATGTTCTCCGCTAGATAGGAACTTTGGAGTGATTCTTCATCGCACGTTGAGGGATGGTTATATGATCCAATTATATTAGCATTGTTGAGAGATTGCACTAGCGAAAGTACGGACCCTAGGCCTCATTTTCAAGTATTGCAATACCGTTTATGCTCCATTTTATCAATTGCTACCTTGCTGTTTTTTATTGTTCAGATTACAAAAATCAATATCTACTATCATTACTACGCTTGTATCACCATCTCTTCGCCGAACTAGTGCACCTATACAAATTTCCATTGTATTTGGTGTGTTGGGGACACAAGATACTTTCTGTTATTTGGTTGTAGGATTGTTTGAGAGAGACCATATTCATCCTACGCCTCCCACGGATGATAAACCTTAGGTCATCCACTTGAGGGAAAATTGCTAATGTCCTACAAAACTCTGTGCTTGGAGGCCCAACACGAGTCTACAAGAACAAGTTGTGTAGTAGACATCCAGCTCTTTTCTGGCGCCATTGCCAGGGAGGTGAGTGCATGAATGTATATCTTTAGATCTTGCAATTGAATCTTTTAATTTCTTGTTTTATCACTAGTTTGGTTTATAACAGAAAACTACAAAAAAAATGGAATTGAGGTGGCCTCATATTATTCGTCTTTATAATGTCTTTCTTAAAAATGATGGAAAGGAAAATTGTGCTCAATTGATAGAAGAAGAATTCAATAAAATGTTTGGCATAAATGATGAGCATGATTGCAATGTTGTTAGTATGAATTCTATGAATATCCAAAATACTAATGATAAAAGCAATTTTTTGCTGAAAGTGATAGATGAATTTGCTACAAAATTATGTTCTCTTTGTCCTATTACTTGTGAACTTTGCAATAAGGTTGGTCATCTTAATTTCCAATGCAAACATTTTCATGATCGAATCATGGCGAAATATTGTAATGATTTGATCACCCTTGAACTTTATAATGAGCTTTGTCTATTTTTTGGGAGTGAAGAATTGACACATAAAAATAGTTGGTTTGAAGTATTCATTCTTACGGAAGACATTGAAACTAATCTAAAAAATATCTATATGTTTTGCATGGTAAATTGCAATGAGAATGCTTATATTGCCAACTATAGAAAGATGGGAAAATCAATAGAATATAAAAGGAATACTAATGAAAGGGTAAAGATTTCCACTTTCCCTCCTATTATCTCTCATGATGAAATAGGTGACGAGGAGGAGCTCCTTATTCAACCAATCTCATCAATAAGAAGCTCGAAAAAATTAATTAAACCCACACATGATGTGGTGAGGAAGAAGAAAGAATAGAGGTAAAAAGGTATCCCTCCCAAATAATATTTCTCCTATTATTGTTGTGCCTCATGAAAATGAATCAAAAATAATCGTGGAAGATGATGCACTTGATGATGATATTGCTTCTTTGTCTTATGGCACAATGTTCGAGAGCACTATTGATGATGATTTTGTTATGCCTATTGCTTGTTGTGATAATTATGATTGGGAAGATAATGATACTTCTTATAATCTTGGAAATCTTTTTGGCACCAACTTGGGAAATTATGATGATAGCAATTGTTATACCATTGGTGCTATTCATACTATTAATGATGAGAGTGATTATGCTTATGATATGCCAAGCCACAAGCTTGGGGATGCTATGTTTGATGAGAATGACATGTTTGGGAATTTATTTGATGCAATTAAAGTTTGTCCCAAGCTTGGGGATGCTATGCTTAATGAAGATGATCTTTTTAGTCCCCCTACTCTGAATGATCAAATTTGCTATGATGATTGCATGCCTCCTATTTATGATGATTGCAATATTTATGAAAGTGGGTTTGGAAGAGTGTCAACTTTAGATAATATTTATCCCACTATTTTGGAGGGTGTTGAATCCTATTATAATGATAAAAGTGGATTTGGAGAGGTCATGACTTTATTTAGTAATGATTCCACTATTCCGGAAGAGGTTTCAATTGACTATGACGAGAACAAAGTTGCTACTTATGATGATTATTGCGATGATACTTATGTTATAAAAAGTAGTGATAATTATTGTCATAATTTTGAATATCCTTTTACTGAACATTACTCTTTTAATGTGGAAACAATTTATAGTATTCGAGTTTCATATGATACTCCCACTATTGTGAATGAGAATAAAATTGCTTATATGGGGAGTAATAAATTTTCTATGCTTTTGGATCATGAAAAGAATGCTTTATGTGATGGTTATATTGCTGAATCTATTCATGATGCTACTGAAAATTATTATGACAGAGGAACTTATGATTCATGATGCTCTTGTTATGTTTCAATTCTTATCTTTTATGCGAGCATCATTGAAATCATCGTGCCTAGCTAAAAGGCATTAAAGAAAAGCGCTTGTTGGGAGACAACCCAACACTTTTACCTACTGTTTTTGTGTGTTCACATGATTAGGCTACTGTAGTAATCATGTTTTATTGCTTTTGTTTCAATAAAGTACCAAGTAAAGCCTTTGGGATAGTGTGGATGATAGTTGACTTGATTCTGTGCAAAAACAGAAACTTTTGCATCAAGTGCAGAAATTCCTATATTTTACTGAAACGTGGAAAAATTCTGAATTTTTTACAGTTGATGGGTATACAAATTTTCCACGTTTTCGTAATTTTTCAGAATTTCTGGAGTTACATAAGTATGACCTTAGTTCAGATCTTTATGTAGTGTTCTATTTTTGACAGATTCTATTTGCAATGCATAGTTTGCTTGTTTTATGGTTTCTATGGATTGTATTGCTTAATATAAATTGTGGAAATTGTAGAGTACAGTAGGAATTGTGTTAGAACAATTATGAATCTTATCTTTATAGTACCAAAGAGAATCATTTGTCTTTATCATACTAACCCATCTCACGAAGTTCCGTTAAGTTTTGTGTGATTGAAGTTTTCAAGTTTTGGGTAAGATATCGATATGAGGAGAATAAGGAGTGACAATACCCTAAGCTTGGGGATTCCCAAGGCACCCCAAGGTAATATTCAAGGAAGATCCAAGCAACTAAGCTTGGGGATGCCCCGGAAGGCATCCCCTCTTTCGTCTCCAACATTATCGATAACCTCACTTGGAGCTATATTTTCATTCGTCACATGATATGAGTTTTTCTTTGAGAGTCATTCTATTTTATTATTAATTGCTTGCTGTTATTTATAATAATGTTTTTCATCTCTTACTTATATAAAAGTGGTAAGGATAGCCTTCACCATGCTTATTATGCAAGTATATGAGTTGCTGTTTGAAAACAGAAAGTTGCACGCTAGTGCGTGAATTCTTGAGAAAAGTCAGAATGTGATAAAAATGTTGAAATTTTTTGCACAATAAGCTATGATAAATTTTCTACAGTGTTTTGAAGTTTCAGAATTTTTGGATTTAGGTAAGTATGAGGATAATTGCGCTCTTTACAGACTATCCTGTTTTGACAGATTGCTGTTATGTTTGCATTGTTTGCATATGTTTCTTGTTTAATGATTCTATTTGAGGATAGGAGTATTAAATATGCAGAGACATTTAGTATGCAATGTAAAATAATAATTTTAGTGATTTGCTACAGTAGAGAATGATAAGGTTTTGCGTTGATTTATACTAACTTATCTCATGAGTTCTTGTTGAGTTTTGTGTGCATGAAGTTTTTAAGATTTAGAGAAACCGTGATATAAAAGGAATTAAGGAGACACAAAAGCTCAATCTTGGGGATGCCCAAGGCATCCCAAATTAATATTTCAAGATTTCTCAAGCTTCTAAGCTTGGGGATGCCCCGGTAGGCATCCCACCTTTCTTCATCAATAATTATCGGTTAGTATCGGTTGAACCTAAGTTTTTGCTTCTTCGCATGAGATGTGCTATTCTTGAAATGTAATTTTATTTTGTTTTGCTTGCTATTTTAATAAAATACTTAGATCTGAAAGTTTTTAAATAAGAGAGAGTCCTGACATAGCTACCTATTTACTTAACTACTCTTTTGATCTTCACTTATATCTTTTTGGAGTAGTTTGTCGAACACTCTCATGCTTCACTTATATTATTTTGAGAGTTGATACTAGTGATGGAAATTTGCAATATATGAAACTAGTCCCAAAGTGATAGATATTCAAGAGGGATATAATAAAAACTTTCATGAAGATCGTTGAACAAAATAAACTTGATTCTTTGTAATAGTTTTGCGATATGGAGATAATAATATGTTAGTCATGTTGGTGAGTAATTGTGCTTTAGTAAGAATATTGGTGGTAAGGTTTGTGATTCCCTATGCAAGCACGAAAGTCAATAGTTATGCGATGAAGTTACATAATACTTGTGGTGTATTATTCGATGTTAGTTATGTTTAATGCTCTTTTATGATCGTTTTTGTTTCTTGGTTGGTCGCTTCTCAATATATTTGCTGGCCTCCACATGTACTAAGTAGGAACACTACTTGTGCATCCAAAATCCCTAAACCAAGTTGTGCCAAATGAGTCCACCATACCTACCTATATGCGGTATTTCCGTGCCGTTCCAAGTAAATTTGTATGTGCCAACTCTAATTTTCAAAATAAATTTCCTTTTTGTGTGCCCTTACCGCTCATGAAGCGGCAGGGGGTGGCCAATATTTACCATGCTAGATGCATTATTCTCAAGATGAGTGTTTATTCACTTGTCATTGCACGAGAGTGTGGCAAAGGTAATATGGATGCCCAGTCCCGAAATGCAAAAAAAAAAATTATGTTGTTCAATAATAAATTCCTTGGAAAGTGTTGGTATGGAAGGCACCCGTGGATATGGCTAGCCATGGATTGTGAAAGAATGGTGGAAAGTGTTGGGAGTTCTCGGTCATTTTCGTTGACGGGAAAAGTATGCCTCTCAAAATATTTTATCTCTCAATTTAAGCTTTCAGCTCTGGCACCTCTACAAATCTCTGCTTCCCTCTGCGAAGAGCCTATCTATTTACTTTATGCAATTTTAATTTTTATTTGAGTCTCCATCTTCTCTTATAAAGCTCGAACTAGGGATCACTATGATCATACCTGTGCATTTGATGTAGCTAATATTCGAGTGTGTTTTGCGAATGGATCAATGATTGAGCATGATGGGCTAGGGATAACTTTCTTTAGTGTTGACATTTTGAAATACATGGTTGCTTGTTGATATGCTTGAGTACTGAAGTCTTCTTGTCAAATTATAGACTATTGCTTTGAATCTTTCAAGTCCAAATGTCCATGCTACAAAATAAAGGGTATATGATGAATGTGATAGGTAGTATTCCACCACAAAAATTCTGTTTTCAATTGCTACTTTATCATGATGAGTTTTATGAGAAAGAGTTGCTATTATGATGCTAGGAAAAGTGATTCAAATTATCATTGATCAAACTTACGCACTTTGCTAGCATTCACACTTCATAAATTATTTCTTTTATCATTTACCTACTCGAGGACGAGTAGGAATTAAGCCTGGGGATGCTGATATGTCTCCAACGTATCTATAATTTATGAAGTACTCATGCCATGTTTACAATAATTTTATATGGTTTTGGTATGATTTGCATGCAACTAACCCAGACAGACGCGGTTTTCTGCAGAACTACCGTGGTGTTATTTTTTGTGCAGAAATGAAAGTTCTCCAAATGAGCTAAAACTTTTTGATGATTTTTTTTGGAACAAAAGAGACCCCCGAAGCTTCGTGGGAGAGCCAGAAGACCCACGAGGTGGGCACAACTCACCATGGCGCGCCAGAGGAGCCTGGCTTGCCTCAGTGGGTTGTGCTCACCTCGAGGCCCATCTTCGCGTGAAACCAACGCCAAAAAATCCTATAAATAGAGAAACCATTAGAAAAAAACATAGATCAGAAGTTCCGTCGCCGCAAGCCTCTGTAGCCATGAAAAACCAATCTAGACCCTGTTTTGGCACCCTGCCAGAGGGGGAAATCATCACCGGTGGCCATCTTCATCATCCCGGCGGCCACCATGATGAGGAGGGAGTTGTCCACCCTCGGGGCTGAGGGTTTGTACCAGTAGCTATGTGTTTAATCTCTCTCTCTCTCTCTCTCGTGTTCCTGAGATGTCACAATCTTGATTTATCGCGGGCTTTGTTAATATAGTCGGATCATATGGTGTTTTCCCCTCTCTATCTTGTTGTGAATTGAGTTTTCCCTTTGAGGTTTCGTTCTTATCAGATTGAATACTTTTATGGATTTGAGAACACTTGATCTATGTCTTGCTATGAATACCCGTGGTGACAATGGAGTATCATATTGATTCACTTGATATGTGTTTTGGCACTCAACTCATGGATTCCCGAGGTGACATTGGGGTAATCTATGCATAGGGGTTGATGCACGTTCTCATCTTTGTTTCTCCAGTAGAAATCTTGGGGCACTCTTTGAGGTTCTTTTTGTTGGATTGAGTATTATGAATCTGAAATTGTTTGATGCATATCGTATAATCAACTCATGGATACTAGCGGTGACATTGGAGTATCTAGGTGACATTAGAGTTGGTTGATGTGTATCATATGGTGTTATTTTAGTACGAACTCTTGGTTAGATCGATCGGAAAGAATAGCTTGGTGTTATTTTAGTACGAACTCTAGGATAGATTGAATGGAAAGAATAGCTTTGAGTTGGTTTCGTACCCTACAAACAATTTCTTCTTATGTTCTCCGCTAGATAGGAACTTTGGAGTGATTCTTCATCTTACGTTGAGGGATGGTTATATGATCCAATTATATTAGCATTGTTGAGATATTGCACTAGTGAAAGTATGGACCCTAGGCCTCATTTACAAGCATTGCAATACCATTTATGCTCCGTTTTATCAATTGCTACCTTGCTGTTTTTTATTGTTCATATTACAAAAATCAATATCTACTATCATTACTACGCTTGTATCACCATCTCTTCGCCGAACTAGTGCACCTATACAAATTTCCATTGTATTTGGTGTGTTGGGGACAGAAGAGACTTTCTGTTATTTGGTTGCAGGGTTGTTTGAGAGAGACCGTCTTCATCCTATGCCTCCCACGGATTGATAAACCTTAGGTCATCAACTTGAGGGAAAATTGCTACTGTCCTACAAAACTCTGCGCTTGGAGGCCCAACACGAGTCTACAAGAACAAGTTGTGTAGTAGACATCAATAACCAGTTACAATTCTTTGTGGGATAAGTTTATTTTTATCATCAGGAACAACAGTAATGCCACCTTTCTTAGGACACAATGAACAGGACTTACCCATCTACTATCAGCTATAGGATAAATTATACATGCTTCTAGAAGCTTTAATATTTCAGTTCTTACCACATCCATCATTTTAGGATTCAGACGGTGCTGATGATCGACAACCTGCTTAGCATCAGGCTCCATATTAATCTTGTGCTGGCATAAAGTGGGACTAATGGCCTTAAGATCATCAAGAGTGTATCCAATAGCAGCATGGTGCTTCCTCAGAGTTCTAAGTAATCGCTTTTCTTCATGCTCTGTAAGGTTAGCATTGATAATAACAGGATATATCTTCTTTTGATCAAGATAAGTATATTTTAGTGTATCAGGTAATTTCTTTAATTCAAATACAGGGTCACTCTTAGGTGAAAGAGGATCTCCAAGAGTTTCAACAGGTAAATTATGTTTAAATATAGGTGCTTGTTTAAAGAATATCTCATCTATTTCATTTCTTTCATTCATATGCACATCATTTTCATGGTCTAGCAAATATTGTTCTAAGGGATCGGTAGGAGGAGGAACAATAGAAGCAAGACCAATAATTTCATCTTTACTAGACAATTCTTTCTCATGTGGTTGTCTAGGAAACTTAGAGAAATTAAACTCATGAGATACGTCACCAAACTTAACTCTAACCTTTTCTTTAACACAATTAATTTCAGCATTAAGGGTATTCAAGAAAGACCTACAAATTATCATGGGACAAAAATTATCTTGTTGTGAACCAAGTACTAAGAAATCCATAGGGTATTTGATCTTACCACACAAGACCTCAACACCTCGAACAATCCCAAGTGGTGAAATAGTATCTATGTTTGCAAGCTTAATACTAACTTCAATATCTTCAATCTCAGAAGGTGCAATATCATTCATAACTTCTTGATATAAAGATAACGGAATAGCACTCACATTAGCACCCATATCACATAAACCATGATAGCAATGATCTCCAATTTTAACAGAAACAGTGCAGCATGCCAACTATGAGCTTATTCTTACCTAACATATCTTCTACATTTCTAGCAGGTTTAGTAATTCTAGCAACCTCATCACAGAAGTAAATAACATGCCCATCAATATTATCAACCAATATATAGATCCTTAACCATTGCAATATTTGGTCTCATCCTAATTTGTTCAGAGGGTCTAGGTGTTTTAATATTACTTTTATTAACCACAGTTGTATCTTTAGCATGTTCCTTAATCCTAACAAGGAAAGGAGGTTTATCAATATAAGCAGTAGGCACAACTGGATCAACATTATAAATGATTGTTTCATCTTTAGCTATAACAGGTTCTTCACAATTTTCTTCAATAGGTGGATGAAACTTAAACCACTTCTCCTTAGGGAGATCAATATGAGTAGCAAATGATTCACAGAAGGTAGCTACTATCTCAGAGTCAAACCCATATTTAGTACTAAACTTATGAAAAGCATCGGTTACCATAAAAGAGTTAACACAATCAAACTAAAGTTTTATACCCGACTCTTTAACTTTGTCGAACTCCCAATCTTCATAGTTGCCTTTAACTCTTTCCAGAAGATTCCATTTGAATTCAATAGTTCTCTTCATAAAGGAACCAATAGAAGAAGTATCGAGCATGGATTGATCATTATGAGAAAGCCGAGCATAAAAGTTCTCTATAATCATTTCTATAGAGAGCTCATGATTGGGACATGCGTGCATCATGTACTTAAGCCTTCCCCAAGCTTGAGAGATACTTTCTCCTTCACGAGGCCAAAAATTATATATATAATTTTGAACACGATGAACTAGATGCATAGGATAGAACTTTTGGTCAAATTCCAGCTTGTATCAGCCAATACGGGGAATACCCTGTTCTTAAATCCATCCTCATATAAACCTGCAAGCTTAAACAATCCACAAATTTCATCCACATAGATTAAGTGCATATCAGGATGTATTGTTCCATCTCCTGCATAAGGATTAGCTAGCAGTTTCTCTAACATACCCGAAGGAATTTCACAATAAATATTTTGGTAGGTTCAGTATGTTGAGGAGCAACTCTCATTGCTTCCAGTTGAGGTGAAGATACCCCGAACAAGCCCCTCAAAGGATTATATTCCATAGTGGCAAGTGACAATAAATTTCAGCATGTAATATAAATGTTTCCTTACCAAAGGCGCTTCACTCCCCGGCAACGGTGCCATAAAAGAGTCTTGATGACCCACAAGTATAGGGGATCAATCATAGTCCTTCGATAAATAAGAGTGTCGAATCCAACGAGAAGCAGAAGGAAATGATAAGCGGTTTTCAGCAAGGTATTCTCTGCAAGTACTAAAAATAGCGGTAACAAATAGTTTGATGGCAAGGTAATTTGTAACAAGTAACAAGTAGCAATAGTAACAAGAATGAAGCAAGATGTCCCAATCCTTTTTATAGCAAAGGACAAGCTGGAACGTTCTCTTATAGTATCGAAGTGTTCTCAAGGACACATGGGAATTATTTTCTAGTCACTTTCATCATGTTTAGTTGATTCGCGTTCGCTACTTTGATAATTTGATATGTGGGTGGACCAGTGATTGGGTGTTGTTCTTACTTAAACAAGCAACCCACTTATGATTACCCCCTCTCGCAAGCATCCGCAACTACGAAAGAAGAATTAAGATAAATCTAACCATAGCATGAAATATGTGGATCCAAATCAGCCCCTTACGGAATAATGCATAAACTAGGGTTTAAGCTTCTATCACTCTAGTAGCCCATCATCTACTTATTACTACACAATGCCTTCCCTTAGGCCCAAGTATGGTGAAGTATCATGTAGTCGACGTTCACATGACAGCACTAAAGGAAGTAACAACATACACATCATCAAAATATCAAACGAATACCAAATTCACATGATTACTTATAACCAGAGTTCTCCCATGTCCTCAAGAACCAAAGTAACTAATCACGAATCATATTCATGTTCAAGATCAGAGGGGTATTGAATATCATTAAGGATCTGAATCTTCCACAAAATAAACCAAGTAGCATCAACTACAAGATGTAATCAACACTACTAGCAACCCACAGGTACCAATCTGAGGTTTTGAGACAAAGATTGAATATAAGAGATGAACTAGGGTTTGAGATAAGATGGTGCTGGTGAAGATGTTGACGAAGATTGGTCCTTCCATGATGAGAGGATCATTGGTGATGTTGATGGTTTCAATTTCCCCCTCCAGGAGGTAAGTTTCCCTGGCGGAATCGCTCCTGCCCAGGTTCCGCCTCGAGACGGCGGTGCTTGATCGCGAAAGTATTCTACTTATTTTTTCAAGGGCAAATATCATCATATAGCATAAGATGGGCACCGAAGGCCTGCTAGGGGGCCCACAAGCTCACAGGGCGCACCCAGGGGGGTGGGCCACGCCCCCTGAGCTTGTCGCTCCCTGGTGGCCCCCTCCTGGTATTTATTTCGCTAATATTTTGTATATATTCCAAAACAATTCTCCATAAATTTTCAGGGCATTTGGAGTTGTGCAGAATAGTTATCTCTGTTGTAGCCTTTTCTGGTCCAGAATTCCAACTCTCGGCAATCTCCTTCTTCATGCGAAACTTGCAAAATAAGAGAGAAAAGGCATAAGAATAGTATCACAAAGTGAAATAATGACCCAAAACATAATAAATAATAGTAGGAAAACATGATGAAACATTAACGTATCAGTGCCCGGGTCTTAGACCCCCGGGTGCCTAGGGTCTTACCCTCGGGTGCCCGGACACCCTGCTCTGCTCGGCTCCTGTTTTGTCCAGATGCCAGGGACTTTGTCCCCTCGGTGCCCGGGGCAGGGGGTATTTTCTCTAGGATGTCCGGGCGCCCAGGCCCCTTGTGTCCGGGCACCCAGGGTGGTGTCTGTGCATCGGCTCTTTTCACTTTGGAGGTATAAATACCCCCCCCCCCTCTTCCACCTCCAACCCTAAACCGATTGCAAGTTTCCCCTCCACCATTGTTAACCTCTTTGAGCTTGCTTACTCTCAGTTCCTCCTATGATTCTTGATTCTTTTTAAGGGGAAAAGGGGAGGAGGTCTAGATCCATATTTCCACCAATCATTTTCTCCTCTAAGTGAGGGGAACCTTGTGGATCTAGATTTGGAGTCCTTTGGTGTTCTTCTCTTTTATTCTTCCTCTCATATTCATCCATGTCATAAGTGGTTGTGGTGGAATTTGGAAGAGAAGGACAACACTCTGTGGGGGTTTTGGCATTGCATTTCATCGGTTTGAGTTCTCCATGGTGATACGTGGAAGTGAAAGTTGAGAAGCTTAATACTCTTGGGTGCTTGGTTCCCTAGAGTTTGTTTCTCTTGGGTGCTTGGACACCCTAGATGGTTGGTGTTGTTGTGAAGCTCAATCATTGTAGTGTAATGCTTCTGGAGCCTCCAGTTAAGTTGTGGAGATTTTCGTCGGCACTTTCTACGGGTTCGGTAACCGCCCTCGAGGGTCACCAATTTTACGGGTTCGATGACCACCCTCAAGGGTCCCTTACTAGAGTCATGACACCGTGCATTATGCGAGGGCGTGAGGAGAATATAGTGAGCCACTGTGGCACTTGGGGAGCATTGTGCCTTCACAATCCTCTAACATAGATTAACATCCACAATGGTGTGAACTTTGGGATACATCGTCGTCTCCGCGTGCCTCGGTGGTTTCTTACCCGAGCCCTTTACTTGTGCACTTACTTTGTGATAGCCTTCGTGCTTCAATTTATATATCTTTCTACCACTTAGTTGTTTATCTTGTTTAGCTTATGTTGTTGGTGCACATAGTTGAGCCTAGTCTATTTAGGTTTTGTGCTTGATAATTTAAACTCTAGTTTTATTCCGCATTTAGTCAAGCCTAAATTGTAATTATTTTTAAAACACATATTCACCCCCCTCTAGGCGACATCCACATACTTTCATTCTCTAAGTTCATTCGAAACATTTCATGGCATTTACTATGTCTGGATCCTTCCGTTGCAATGCTAATGACAATGTGTTGGTAGTAGTTAGGATTGTCGACATGAGATGCAAACAAAAGACAAAGTCAAAAGATTGAAAGTACACTAGAAGATCGTTTGCTTGATCATGGACACTACTTGGCTCACCAACTAGATCTTTAGCCTTGCTGGAATGCTCCAGGTTTCCCATCCCTTCAAAACAAATGCCTCAAGCACAACTTATTTCTTGTGGCTACGTATGGTCCCTAAATAAGAAATAACAAAAGCAATATGCCGTTTCTTCTCTTTGTTGTATTCAAGGCAACTGCCATAATCATCAAACCATTAAGACTTGAACCTTCTCCTCTTAGCCCTTGAGCTTGAATATGGAAAATCGATATGTCTTGGCTAGCATGATCCATCAACAAAACCAAGAAAACTAAAGCAACGAAATCAAGCGACCAGCTATGGCACCAACAACTAATAAGGTCGTCAAAGCAAAAGGTAACCTTATACCAAGCAAGCATGGAAGGACATAACAAACACACATGAGCCGAACAGACCTCATAAAGTCCAAAACACGGGTCGAAAATAGGTTGGCTATCTAGGACCAGCAATGGCAATAAGTCGGGTATGCAAAGAACCCCCGCACCCGAGCAAAACCAGTCGGCGAACATGCCCCACGCCTCCCCATGTCAAATCCTAGTACCCACAAAAAGAAGTACACACGAGCTCACCCGAGGCGCGTCCAACTAATGTCAGTTATGTTCCTATGGACATGAGAAGGGCCCTTAGTCATATGGACAACTGTCATCACAGTACCTATCAAGATGACGTCCTCGAAAGCAAATGAGCCGAACAGATCTCGAAGAGTCCAAAACATGGGTCAAAAACACGTTGGCCGGCCAAGGGCACCACGGCGAGAGGTCAGGTCCAGAAAGACCCTCCGCCCCAAGATGAGGCCAACTAATGAACGAGCCCCACGACAAATCCTATTGCCCATAGAAATAACTACACACGAGCTTGCCCCGCAAGCATCTGGGTAACGCGACTTTTCTATTGTTTTTTATATGCGGGGGCTTGAAGGGCCCTCAGTCACCCAGACTACTGCCATCAAGGACCTTGTCCAGATGGCATCCTTCGGAATGTCTGACGGCTTCTGGGCGCTGCAGATGACAAAAACAAAGTATTCACGGAAATAGCCATCTTTGAACAAGATGCAAAGCCTGCAGACAAAACCGAAAAGTGTTTTTTCATGCATCTGGCCGTCGTGCTCGCTCTACCTATGTGGTGAGGTCAGGAAGGGAAAAGAAGAAGAGGAGGGGTGCTACTTCTTGAGCTTGCGTTGATTTTTTCCCTTGAAGAGGAAAGGGTGATGCAGCAAAGTAGAGATACGTATTTCCCTCAGTTAAGAACCAAGGTATCAATCCAGTAGGAGGTACAAGCAACTCCCCAATAGATGCACCTGCACAAACTAACAACACTTGCACACAACGCGAAAAAGGGGTTGTCAATCCCTTCACAGTCACTAGCAAGAGTGAGATCTAATAGAGATAGATATAAAAGATAAGTAAAAGGCAAAACAAAGTAAATATAAATAAATTGCAGCAAGGTATTTTTTGATTTTTGGTTTTATAGATCTGAAAATATAATGAGAAATAGACCCGGGGGCCATAGTTTTCACTAGAGGCTTCTCTCTTGAAAGAACACATACGGTGGGTGAACAAATTACTATTGAGCAATTGATAGAAAAGCGCAAAGTTATGACAGTATCTAAGGCAATGATCATGAATATAGGCATCACGTCCAAGACAAGTAGACCGACTCCTGCCTGCATCTACTACTATTACTCCACACAATGACCGCTATCCAGCATGCATCTAGTGAATGAAGTTAAATAGAACGGAGTAACGCCTTAAGCAAGATGACATGATGTAGAGGGATAGATCCAATCAATATGGTAAAAAACCCATCTTTTTATCCTTAATGACCACAATACAAATACGTGTCTCGCTACCCCTACTGTCACTGGGTGAGGACACCGCAAGATTGAACCCAAAACAAAGCACCTCTCCCATTGCAAGAAAAACCAATCTAGTTGGCCAAACCAAATCGATAGATTGGAGAGAAATACAAAGATATCTTAATAATGCATAAAAGAGTTCAGAGAAGACTCAAATAATATTCATAGATAGTTTGAGCATAAATCCACAATTCATCGAATCTCAACAAACGCACCGCAAAAGAAGATTACATCGAATAGAACTCCAAGAACATCGAGGAGAACATTGTATTGAAGATCAAAGAGAGAGAAGAAGCCATCTAGCTACTAGCTATGGACCCGTAGGTCTGTGGTAAACTACTCACACATCATCGGAAGGGCAACAAGGTTGGTGTAGAGGCCTTCCATGACCGAATCCCCCTCCGGCAGAGTGCCGGAAAAGGCCCCAAGATGGTATCTCACGAGAACAGAAGCTTGCGGCGGTGGAAAAGTATTTTTGGTGTGCCCCCTGGTATACGGGGAATATTTGGGTATTTATGGAGCCGGGATTAGGGTTAGGAGGTCTGCGAGGGGCCCGCAAGCCTAGGGGGTGCTCCCTGGGGTGCGCCCCTAGGGCTTGTGGCCTCCTCGTGGGTCTTCTGGCCTTCTCCCGAAGCTTCCTAGGTGTCTTCTGGTCCAAGAAAAATCACCGTAAAGTTTCATTCCGTTTGGGATCCGTTTGGTATTGATTTTCTGTAAAAGACAAAAACAAGGAAAAAACAGCAACTGGCACTCGGCACTAGGTTAATAGGTTAGTCCCAAAAAATGATATAAAATGGCATATTAATGCATATAAAACATCCAAGATGGATAATATAATAGCATGGAAGAATCAAAAAGTATAGATACGTTAGAGACGTATCAAGGGGTACGTGGGTTGCCAAGGAGGCGTGGGCTTTATCGCGACATTTTGGGTGGCACAACGTTCGTGGGTCGCTTTCGATGAATAATATAGAGCGTAGTGTGCAACGAGGCCACCTAACGACCCCTCACCTTTTAAGATTTGTATACACCATGGCATGTCCGGTTGACGCCAGATGCCATGTTTAGGAATGCCTACCCGACCTTACGGTCTAGCCAGCTGGCATGCCTGGTGCACGTGCTCTCTGATCACAATCTTCCATGACTTGTTGCTCGTGTACTAGGTTCGCTTGGTTTCCTACTCATGAGGAGTGGAGGACCCAGCAGGGCCAGCGCGTGCAGGGATGGACGACCGGCACATAGAAGCAGCAAAGAGCAAAAGAGGCTCAGGCCGCAAGGTGACGACAAGGCCAATGACAACGTGTCATGACCCACCTTTTTAGGCATATGGTCCCATGTGTTTCTATGCCAGCCCTTGGATCAAACCGCCAACATAAACGGTAATGATGTAGTATCATGCACAAATGCATCATTTCGTTACATCACATGATCCAGAAAAGCAGTTGCCTTACAGATTGTAGCCATAGGCCAGATAAATACATAGTCTTACGTACATAAGCAAACAGGGTTCTTCTAAACCGAAAGGGGAAAATAAATCCAAGGTACCTGTCTTGGTAAGCTCCATCAAAACCACGGGGAAGCTTGTCGAGTGGAGACATGAAACCCTACGTAAATCACTCCTTATAGTAATGACCTGCAACATGATACTCCACAGCCACTAGGGTCAACACATTGAATGTATTTGCGAAGTTACAACTATTGACTTAGCAACCCTACAAGTGTGTAAACATGACAAGGGAAGTTGTGGTTATTTTTATTTCTAAAAACTTATCCCCCTTGCTTCTATTTACTAGTCAGGTATATTCAACTACAATTTCCTTAAGAACGACTTAGGTATTCTCCTATTATTTTACCATGAGATCCCCTCAAGGTTACCCAAACATTGACACGAGCCCCTCGGGGTTGTGGTTAAACAAACACTGCCATGGGAGACCCTTAGGATCATGGTTATTGAACATTGCCACGAGAGCCACTCAGGATCGTGATTAAACAAACACTACAATGAGAGCCCCTCGGGATCATGGTTACTCAATATTTCCACGAGAGTTGCTCAAGACCATGGTTAAACAAACACTACCATGAGAGCCCCTCGGGATCATGGCTATTCAACATTTCCACGAGAGCCCCTCGGGATTGTGGTTAAACAAACACTGCCATGAGAGCCCCTTAGGATCATGGTTACTTAACAACTACCACGAGAGCCCCTGGGGATCATGGTTGCTCAAAACAACATCCATGAGAGCCCCTTAGGATCATGGTTACTCAATCACAACATTGCCAGACGCTCTTGTCCATGATTCGCACAAAATACCAAAGGCCAAGGTTGACAGTGCAAAATACCATCAAATCCCTCAGTAGGGGTACAAGCGTAGCTGGAAGTCTTAGATCCTAGATCACAAGAGGGTTTTGCCCATGTTTGGGCCTTCAAAGAGTAATTCCCAACATCCTGCTTGTTTTGGCTATTCATGGTGGAGGGATACCTCGTGCGAGTGGGTACACTGGTGTATGAGATTGCTACCGAGAGTTTCTATCTGAGAAAATATGGGAATGAGGATCCCCCGGCCTCCCCTTATGTAGGTGGTTGATACGTCCATTTTGCATCATGTTTTCCTACTATTATTTATAATGTTTTTATGCATAATAATGCTTTTTGGAGTAATTCTAATGCCTTTTCTCTCATAATATGCAAGGTTCACACAAAGAGGGAGAATTCCGGCAGCTGGAAATCTGGACCTGAAAAAGCTACATCAGGCTACCTATTTTGCACAACTCCAAATGAGCTGAAACTTCACGAAGAATTTTTATGGAATAAATAAGAAATACTGGAGCAAATAACTACCGGAGGAGGGCCACCTGGTGAGCACAAGACACCAGGGCGCGCCAGGCCCCCCCCAGGCGCGCCCTGGTGGGTTATGCTCAGCCCAGCCCACCTCCGGTGCCCATCTTCTGGTATATAAGTCATTTTGACCTAGAAAAAAATAAGGAGAGGACTTTCGGGATGGAGCGCCACCGTCTCGAGGCGGAACTTGGGCAGGAGCACTTTTGCCCTCCGGCGGAGCGATTCCGCCGGGGGAACTTCCCTCCCGGTGGGGGAAATCGTCGTCATCATCATCACCAACAACTCTCCCATCTTGGGGAGAGCAATCTCCATCAACATCTTCACCAGCACCATCTCCTCTCAAACCATAGTTCATCTCTCGTGTTCAATCTTTGTACCGGAACTATAGATTGGTACTTGTGGGTGACTAGTCGTGTTGATTACTATATGGTTTATTTGGTGGAAGATTATATGTTCAGATTCATTATGCTATTTAATACCCCTCTGATCTTGAGCATGATTATTATTTGTGAGTAGTTACTTTTGTTCTTGAGGTCACGGGAGAAATCATGTTGCAAGTAATCATGTGAACTTGATATGTGTTCGATATCTTGATGATATGTATGTTGTGATTCCCTTAGTGGTGTCATGTGAACGTCGACTACATGACACTTCACCATATTTGGGCCTAAGGGAATGCATTGTGGAGTAGTTATTAGATGATGGGTTGCGAGTGTGACAGAAGCTTAAACCCTAGTTTATACGCTATTCCGTAAGGTACCGATTGGATCCAAAAGTTTAATGCTATGGTTAGAATTTATTCTTAATACTTTTCTCGTAGTTGCGGATGCTTGCGAGGGGGTTAATCATAAGTAGGAGGTTTTTTCAACTAAGAACAGCACCTAAGCACCGATCCACCCACATATCAAATTATCAAAGTAGTGAACACAAATCAAGCCAACATGATGAAAGTGACTAGATGAAATTCCCGTGTACCCTCAAGAACACTTTGCTTATCATAAGAGACTGTTTTGGCCTGTCCTTTGCCTCAAAAGGATTGGGCTACCTTGCTGCACTTTTTTTACTATTATTGCTACTTGCCCTTTACAAATTATCTTGCTATCAAACTACTTGCTACTTATAATTTCAGTGCTTGCAGACATTACCTTGCTGAAAACCGCTTGTCATTTCCTTCTGCTCCTCGTTGGGTTCGACACTCCTACTTATCGAAAGGACTACGATTGATCCCCTATACTTGTGGGTCATCAAGGCTCTTTTCTGGTGCCATTTCTGGGGAGTGAAGCGCTCTTGGTAAGTGGAAATCGGTAAGGAAAAATTATTACTACGTGCTGAAATTTACTGTCACTTGTTACTATGGAGAACAATCTTTTGAGGGGTTTGTTCGGGGTATCTTCACCTTGACCGGAACCACAATTACTCACCCCTCAACCTACTGCACCTACTGAAAATATTTAATATAAAATTCTTTCGGGTATGATAGAACAACTGCTAGCTAATCCTTATGCAGGAGATGGAACCGAACATCCTGATATGCACTTGATATATGTGGATGAAATTTGTGGATTGTTTAAGCTTGCAGGTTTACCCGGAGATGAAGTTAAGAAGAAGGTTTTCCCTTTATCTTTGAAGGGAAAGGCATTGACATGGTATAGGCTATGCGATGATATTGGATCTTGGAATTGGAATCGATTGAAATTGGAGTTCCACCAAAAAAATTATCCTATGCATCTAGTTCATCGTGATCGGAATTATATATATAATTTTTGGCCTCGTGAAGGAGAAAGTATCGCTCTAGCTTGGGGGAGGCTTAAGTCAATGTTATATTCATGCCCCAATCATGAGCTCTCAAGAGAAATTATTATTCAGAACTTTTATGCTCTGCTTTCTCATAATGATCGATCCATGCTCGATACTTCTTGTACTGGTTCCTTTATGAAGAAGACTATTGAATTCTGGTGGAACTTTTAGAAAGAATTAAATGCAACTCTGAAGATTGGGAACTCGATGAAGGTAAAGAGTCAGGTAATAAGCTTAAGTTTGATTGTGTTAAATCTTTTATGAAAACCGATGCTTTTCAAAAGTTCAGCACTAAATATGGACTTGACTTTGAGATAGTAGCCTCCTTTTGTGAATCTTTTGCTACTCATGTTGATCTCCCTAAGGATAAGTGGTTTAAATATCACCAACCTATTAAAGAAGAGATTAAAGAACCAGTAATAGCTAAAGATGAATATATTATTTATAATGTTGATCTAGTTGTTCCTACTGCTTATATTGAAAAACCACCTTTCCCTGTTAGGATGAAGGAACATGCTAAAGTTTCAACTGTGGTCAATAAAAGTTATATTAGAACACCTAAACCAGCTGAACAAATCAAGGTAGAACCTAGTGTTGCTATGGTTAAGGATCTCCTGGCCGATAATATTGATGGGCATGTTATTTACTTCTGTGATGAAGCTGCCAGAATCGCCAAACCCGATGAAAAAGATAAACATAGACCTGTTGCTGGCATGCCTGTTGTCTCAGTTAAAATAGGAGATCACTGTTATCATGGCTTATGTGACATAGGTGCTAGCATGAGTGCTATTCCTTTTACCTTATATCAAGAAATTACGAATGACATAGCGCCTGCTGAGATAGAAGACATAGATGTTACTATTAAACTTGCTAATAGAGACACCATCACACCACTCGGGATTGTTAGAGATGTTGAAGTCTTGTGTGGGAAAATAAAATATCCTACTGATTTTCTAGTTCTTGGTTCCCCACAAGATGACTTTTGTCCCATTATCTTTCGTAGACCTTTCTTGAACATCGTTAACGCTAAAATAGATTGTGCGAAACAAACTGTCGGTGTTAGTTTTGGTGATGAGTCTCATGAGTTTAATTTTTCCAAGTTTAGTAGAAAACCGCATAAAAAAGAATTGCCTAGTAAGGATGAGATTATTGGTCTTGCTTCTATTGTTGTACCTCCTACTGATCCTTTATAACAATATCTGCTAGAGCATGAAAATGATTTGCATGTGCATGAAAGAAATGAAATAGATAAGATTTTCTTCGAACAACAACCTCTGCTTAAGCACAATTTGCCTATTGAAACTTTAGGAGGTCCTCCTCCACCCAAAGGAGATCCTGTGTTTGAATTAAAACAATTGCCAGACACTTTGAAATATGCTTATCTTGATGAGAAGAAGATATATCCTGTTATTATTAGTGCTAACCTTTCAGGACATGAAGAAGAAAGATTACTGAAAGTTCTAAGGAAGCACCGAGCTGCTATTGGATATACTCTTGATGATCTTAAGGGCATTAGTCCCACTCTATGTCAGCACAAGATTAATATGGAACCTGATGCTAAACCCGTTGGTGATCACCAACATCGGTTAAATTCAAAGATGAAAGAAGTGGTAAGAACGGAAATATTAAAACTTCTGGAAGCAGGTATAATCTATCCTATGGCTGATAGTAGATGGGTAAGTCCTGTTCATTGTGTCCCTAAGAAAGGAGGTATCACTGTTGTTCCTAATGATAAGAATGAACTTATTCCACAAAGAATTGTTACAGGCTATAGAATGGTAATTGATTTTAGAAAATTAAACAAAGCAACTAGAAAAGATCATTACCCTCTACCTTTTATTGATCAAATGCTAGAAAGATTATCTAAGCACACACATTTTTGCTTCCTTGATGGATATTCTGGTTTTTCACAAATACCTGTTTCTCAACCTGATCAAGAAAAGACCACTTTTACTTGTCCTTTTGGAACTTATGCTTATAGACGTATGCCTTTTGGTTTATGCAATGCACCTGCTACCTTTCAAAGATGTATGACTGCTATATTCTCTGACTTTTGTGAAAATATTGTTGAGGTCTTCATGGATGACTTTTCTGTTTATGGGAAGTCTTTTGATGATTGCTTAAGCAATCTTGATCGAGTTTTGCAGAGATGTGAGCAAACAAATCTTGTCTTGAATTGGGAGAAGTGCCACTTTATGGTTAATGAAGGTATTGTTTTGGGCCATAAAATTTCTGAAAGAGGTATTGAGGTGGACAAAGCTAAGGTTGATGCAATTGAGAAAATGCCATGTCCTAAAGATATCAAAGGTATTCGTAGTTTCCTTGGTCATGCTGGTTTCTATAGGAGATTTATCAAAGACTTTTCTAAAATTTCTAGGCCTCTTACAAATCTTTTGCAAAAGGATATTCCTTTTGTTTTTTATGATGATTGTTTAGAAGACTTCGAAATACTCAAGAAAGCCTTAATTTCTGCACCTATTGTTCAACCACCTAATTGGAACTTGCCTTTTGAAATTATGTGTGATGCTAGTGATTATGATGTTGGTGCTGTTCTAGGACAAAGAGTTGATAAGAAACTAAATGTTATTCATAATGCTAGTAAAACTCTAGACAGTGCACAAAGAAATTATGCTACTACTGAAAAAGAATTTCTAGCAGTGGTGTTTGCTTGTGATAAATTCAGACCCTATATTGTAGATTCAAAAGTAATTGTTCACACCGATCATGCTACTATAAAATATCTTATGGAAAAGAAAGATGCTAAACCTAGAATCATTAGGTGGGTTCTCTTGCTACAAGAATTTGACTTACATATCACTGATACAAAGGGAGCTGAGAACCCCGTGGCTGATAACTTGTCTAGGCTTGAAAATATTCTTGATGACCCACAACCTATTAATGATAGCTTTCCTGATGAGCAGTTAGCTGCAATAAATGTTTCTCATAACACTCCTTGGTATGCTGATTATGCTAATTACATTGTTGCTAAATATATACCACCTAGTTTCACATACCAACAAAAGAAAAAATTCTTCTATGATTTAAGACATTACTTTTGGGATGACCCACATCTTTATAAAGAAGGAGTAGATGGTATTATTAGACGTTGTGTACCTGAGCATGAACAGGGACAAATCCTACAGAAATGTCACTCCGAAGCTTATGGAGGACATCATGCGGGAGACAGAACTGCTCACAAGGTATTGCAATCTGGGTTTTATTGGCCTACTCTCTTCAAGGATGCTCGTAAGTTTGTTTTATCTTGTGATGAATGTCAAAGAATAGGTAATATCGGTAAGCGTCAAGAAATGCCTGTGAATTATTCACTTGTTGTTGAACCATTTGATGTTTGGGGATTTGATTACATGGGACCTTTTCCTTCCTCTAATGGGTATACTCATATTTTGGTTGCTGTTGAGTATGTTACTAAGTGGGTAGAAGCTATTCCAACTAGTAGTGCTGATCACAACACCTCTATTAAAATGCTTAAAGAAGTTATTTTCCCGAGGTTTGGAGTCCCAAGATATTTAATGACTGATGGTGGTTCACACTTTATTCATGGTGCTTTCCGTAAAATGCTTACCAAGTATGATGTTAACCATAGAATTGCATCACCCTATCATCCTCAATCTAGTGGTCAAGTTGAACTTAGCAATAGAGAAATAAAATTAATTTTACAAAAGACTGTCAAT
This sequence comes from Thinopyrum elongatum, assembly GCA_011799875.1. Classification (NCBI taxonomy): domain Eukaryota; kingdom Viridiplantae; phylum Streptophyta; class Magnoliopsida; order Poales; family Poaceae; genus Thinopyrum; species Thinopyrum elongatum. Next base: position 300,671,245 of record CM022301.1, on the reverse strand, counting down.
AAGTCCCGGAAGAATTGGTCTAAGAAATTAGATGATGCAGTTTGGGCCTATAGAACAGCATATAAAAATCCTATGGGTATGTCTCCTTATAAAATGGTTTATGGAAAAGCTTGTCATTTGCCTCTTGAGTTAGAACATAAAGCTTATTGGGCAATTAAAGAACTCAACTATGATTTCAAACTTGCTGGCGAGAAGAGGTTATTTCATATTAGCTCATTAGATGAATGGAGAACCCAAGCTAACGAAAATGCCAAGTTATTTAAAGAAAAAGTTAAAAGATGGCATGATAAAAGAATCCAAAGGCGTGAGTTCAAGGTTGGAGAATATGTTCTTTTGTACAACTCTCATTTCAGATTCTTTGCAGGAAAACTCCTCTCCAAATGGGAAGGACCCTATGTTATCGAGGAGGTTTATCGATCTGGAGCTATCAAAATAAATAATGCCGAAGGAACTAACCCGAAGGTTGTTAATGGGCAACGAATAAAACATTATATCTCAGGTACGCCCATTAATGTTGAAAGCAGTATTATCCAAACTATGACACCGGAAGAACACATAAAAGAAACCTTTCGGAATACTCCAGAATCGTGAAAAAAGAGGAGGTACGTGATACGGTAAGTAAACGGACTCCGAAAAATCTGCAAAAATATTTTCTGTCCGTTTTGGAATATAACAAAATTTGGAAAATAAGAAACAACCAGGAAGGCACCCCTGGTGGGCACAAGACACCAGGGCGCGCCTGGCTTGCCACACGCGCCCAGGTGGGTTGTGCCCCCCTCGGGTACCTTCCGGACTCCGTTTTTCTTCCATTTGCTTGTTTCCCAAGATAAAAAAATCTTTATATACCCCTCAAACCTATTGACCTCCGTATCACGAAGAAATCTCTTGTTTTCTTTTCCTTGCTATTTTCTGACAGATCTAAAAATATGTCATCCCAAGACTCGGAGGGTGAGAGCTATGTTGCTGATTATATTGCAAACCCTAAGGTTTATGGGAATGTGGAGCACTATAGCTAGACTTCGGAGGAAGAAGAAGACTATGATCCTAAAAGGGAGGAGGAGACGAGCTCAGACGAGGATGAAGCCCCATTGCCTCAACCTGGGGACATGCACATTGAATTTAAGAAGTCGAGCCTTCCGAACAAAGCAAAGAAGCCTAAGATCCAGTTTATCCCCTTTCGTCTTTTGCGGGAAAACAAGCAAGATTTATGCAAAAAGGTATTGGAACTTGAGCAGGAGATCGGTGAATTGAAGGAGGAGAATTCCATCCTCAACCGTAAGCTAAGGAAGAAAGACAAACCCTCTACATCATCACCACCACCTCCTTCTTCATCACCAAAAGAAAATTGAGTATCGGGTATGGGCACTCCCCTTGGCTTACGCCAAGCTTGGGGGAGGTGCCCCGGTATCATATCACCTCCACTATCTTTTGCCTTTACTTTTCTTAGTTCGATCCATAGTTATCTTTTGCTTTAGATGAATAAAAGTTTAGTTCGATCCTTTATTTTTGAGAGTTTGCATAGTGATCTATCCTTGTAATCGTGTGCTAGATATATAATAAAGTATAGTTTGAGTTTTGCTTTCTTTACTTTCATGTTTCAATAAAAAGAAAGGAAATAAATGAAAAAGATCATATGCTAATCTTATGGTAAGTAATGACACCACATAAGGAAAAGTATAAGTAGAAAATTTTATTGGAGATTGACAAATATAGCATTGGTCAATGATGCAATTCATGAAAGAATTAATAAGGGAAGAGAAGATTCACATGCAAATATACTATCATGGAAATCTTTTGTGATTGTGAGCCCCATCCAAATATTATGTGCCAAAATTGTTGATGTTGGACAAGGAAGACAACGTAATGATTTATGTTTGTTCATATTCACATAGAAGTTATATTGTCATAGATCCTTCAACATGTGGTGCTTGCCCCCTATCTTTGCTAGCCAAAAATTCCGCACCAAGTAGAGATACTACTTGTGCATCCAAAAACCCTTAAACCCAAATCTTGTTTTGAGAGTCCACCATACCTACCTATGGATTGAATAAGATCCTTCAAGTAAGTTGTCATCGGTGCAATAAGGCAATAAAAATTGCTTCTAAAAGTGTTAGATCATTTAGTGTAAGAGAAAATTGAGCGTTGTACGAACTTGTGATGGCAAAGAATAAAAGCGACAGACTGCATAATAAAGGTTGCTATCATAAGGGGCAATATAACGTGACGCTCTTTTGCACTAAGGGATTGAGCATACAAACAAAAAGCGCATGGCAACCTCTGCTTCCCTCTGCGAAGGGCCTATCTTTTACTTTTATGTATTTACTTTTTATTCAAGAGTCAAAGTTCTTCTCTCTATTCCTTTTTATTTTCTCTTTTGGCAAGCATCATGTGGTGAGGAATGATCTAGGCACATATATCCAGTTGAATATGGGTAGCATGAGTTATTATTGTTGACATGACCCTTGAGGTGAATACATTGGGAGGCGAAACTATAAGCCCCTATCTTTCTATGTGTCCGGTTGAAACATTTTGCTCATGTGTATGCGGTGAGTGTTAGCAATCATAGAAGACTATATGATGGTTGAGTATGTGGACTTGCCTAAAGGCTCCGAGACATGACCCTTCCTGAAAAGATGATGAATTGTAGTTGCAAAGTTGACTAAGAACATAGTTTGTTGGTTTTCAATAGAGTTTATGCTTTATACTTCGATGCTGTGATGAATTGTTACTTATTCATGAGAAGTCTATGATAAAAGTTCTATGATAAAGTTTTATGTTAAAGTTTGTTGCTGTTATAATAATTTACATGATGCTTCTATGTACGTACTTTGTTTTTATCGACACCTCTCTCTCTAAGCATGTGGACATGTTTTTCGATTTCGGCTTTCGCTTGAGGACAAGCGAGGTCTAAGCTTGGGGGAGTTGATACGTCCATTTTGCATCGTGTTTTCCTACTGTTATTTATAATATTTTTATGCATAATAATGCTTTTTGGAGTAATTCTAATGCCTTTTCTCTCATAATATGCAAGGTTCACACAAAGAGGGAGAATTCCGGCAGCTGGAAATCTGGACCTGAAAAAGCTGTGTCAGGCTACCTATTCTGCACAACTCCAAATGAGCTGAAACTTCACGAGGAATTTTTATGGAATAAATAAGAAATACTGGAGCAAATAACTACCGGAGGGGCCACCTGGTGAGCAAAAGACACCGGGGCACGCCAGGCCCCCCCAGGCGCGCCCTGGTGGGTTGTGCTCAGCCCAGCCCACCTCCGGTGCCCATCTTCTGGTATATAAGTCATTTTGACCTAGAAAAAATAAGGAGAGGACTTTCGGGATGGAGCGCCGCCGTCTTGAGTCGGAACTTGGGTAGGAGAACTTTTGCCCTCCGGTGGAGCGATTCCGCCGGGGGAACTTCCCTCCCGGAGGGGGAAATCATCGTCATTATCATCACCAACAACTCTCCCATCTTGGGGAGAGCAATCTCCATCAACATCTTCAACAGCACCATCTCCTCTCAAACCCTAGTTCATCTCTCGTGTTCAATCTTTGTACCGGAACTATAGATTGGTACTTGTGGGTGACTAGTAGTGTTGATTGCATCTTGTAGTTGATTACTATATGGTTTATTTGGTGGAAGATTATATGTTCAGATTCATTATGCTATTTAATACCCCTCTGATCTTGAGCATGATTATTATTTGTGAGTAGTTACTTTTTTTCTTGAGGTCACGGGAGAAATCATGTTGCAAGTAATCATGTGAACTTGATATGTGTTCGATATTTTGATGATATGTATGTTGTGATTCCCTTAGTGGTGTCATGTGAACGTCGACTACATGACACTTCACCATATTTGGGCCTAAGGGAATGCATTGTGGAGTAGTTATTAGATGATGGGTTGCGAGAGTGACAGAAGCTTAAACCCTAGTTTATGCGCTATTCCGTAAGGGACCAATTGGATCCAAAAGTTTAATGCTATGGTTAAAATTTATTCTTAATACTTTTATCGTAGTTGCGGATGCTTGCGAGGGGGTTAATCATAAGTAAGAGGTCTTTTCAACTAAGAACAGCACCTAATCACCGATCCACCCACATATCAAATTATCAAAGTAGTGAACACAAATCAAGCCAACATGATGAAAGTGACTAGATGAAATTCCCGTGTACCCTCAAGAACACTTTGCTTATCATAAGAGACCGTTTTGGCCTGTCCTTTGCCTCAAAAGGATTGGGCTACCTTGCTACACTTTTGTTACTATTATTGCTACTTTCCCGTTACAAATCATCTTGCTATCAAACTACTTGCTACTTATAATTTCAGTGCTTGCAGACATTACCTTGCTGAAAACCGCTTGTCATTTCCTTCTGCTCCTCGTTGGGTTCGACACTCCTACTTATCGAAAGGACTACGATTGATCCCCTATACTTGTGGGTCATTAGTGGTAGAGGCCTAGGTTTTACAGAGAGGTAGATGCGATCTCCTCCTCCGTCGCCCTTGTCTTGGAGGGTAAGAAGGTCTATGGCACCCTCCTTGGGTTTCTCCTTCGCCTTGGGCCTTCTGGACCCCTGGCTATACCTGAGGTTGTCCTCCCTTGGGTGAGCCCCCCCTGGTGTATTGCATAGTCAGTAGCCCCCTGGCGTGGTGGAGGTCACGGAAGAGGTCTTCGAGACCTTCGGCGGGCTCTTGTCTTTCTCCAATCTTCCCTTCAGTTCCCTTCTTCTCGGATCCCGGTTACGGGGACCTCCACAATTGTTGAGCTCCATGGGTTTGCTTGTTCGGATGATATTTTGGTTCTTAATAGGGCCAGAGTTCCACTGGAAAACTATTTCAAGTGCATCCCATTAATTTTGCGTCGTGATGATGTTGTGGGGTACATGTCACGTCGTGAGGCCCAACGCTTCATTTCCTATCCGGCTATAAGAAGGGAAAAGCGAGGGGTTTTCATCTCCTCCCTCTTTTGCCCATTTCAGTCTCCTTTGCCTCCAGCCTTGCCGAGCGTGCCGCCAACTCATCGCCTTTGATTCCCATCCTACCAAACCACCGGTAGATCCACTCCATGCACCGTCAATGACCAAGACAAGGAGAGAGAGGTGTGTCCGAGAAATCAGCTAAGAGCCATCCACCAGCGCCGTTGGAAAAAAGTGGAAGATAGACGCCTCTAAGAATGGTGAGAAGCCGATGCGGGACACCCACAAGACCACAGGGAAGCTATTTCCATCCATGGCCACAGAGGAGGAGGTCTAGATGTGGAAGGACCAATTGCTAATGTCGGCGGATCTGGGCGTCCGGATCCCGTCGGGAGAAGCCCCGACGAAGCCCCATGACGGTGAGCATGTCTTATGCTTGGGGTATTTCGGGCGAGGGCTCGGATTTCCCTGCCACAACGTTGTGCGCAACCTTCTCCGATTATTCATCTGCTAGCTGCATCATACTGATACGTCTCCAACGTATCTATAATTTTTTATTGTTCCATGCTGTTATATTATCATTCTTGGATGTTTTACCTTCATTTTATAGCAACTTTATATCATTTTTTGGGACTAACCTATTGACATAGTGCCCAGTGCCAGTTGTTGTTTTTTGCTTGTTTTTTACTTCACGGAATATCCCTATCAAATGGAGTCCAAATGCAACGAAACTTTTTGGAGATTTTTTTGGGACCAGAAGACAACTTGGGAGCCAAGGAAGCACCAGAGGGGAGGCCCATGGGGCCCACAACCCACCAGGGAGTGCCAGAGGCCCCTAGCACGCCCAGGTGGGTGGTGGGGCCCATGTGGGTCTCCTCCACCGCCTCTCAGCTCTATAAATTCTCGGATATTCCAGAAACCCTAGGGGAGCTATCGAAACACAATTCCAGTAGCCGCAAGTTCCAGAACCAAAAGATCCAATCTAGAGCCCTATTCCGGCACTCTGCCGGGGGGGAACACGATCACAGAGGGGTTCATCATCCTCATTGGTGCTCCTTCGATGATGCGTGAGTAGTTCACCATAGACTTACGGGTCCGTAGGCAGTAGCAAGATGGCTTCTTCTCTCTTTTTGATTCTCAATACAATGTTCTCCTCGATGTTCTTGGAGATCTATTTGATGTAATGACCTTTTGCGGTGTGTTTGTTGGGATCCGATGAAGTGCAAGTTTATGATTAGATCTATCTATGAATATTATTTGACTTTTCTTTGATCTCTTATATGCATGATTGTTATAGCCTCGTATTTCTTCTCCGAAACTTTGGTTTGGTTTGGCCAACTAGATTGATTTTTCTTGCAATGGGAAGAGGTGCTTTGTGATGGGTTCGATCTTGCAGTGTCCTCACCCAGTGACAGAAGGTGTAGCGAGGCACGCATGTATTGTTGCTATTTAGGATAAAAAGATAGGGTCTATTCCTACATGAATAGATTTTGTCTACATCATGTCATCGTTCTTATTGCATTACTCCGTTTCTCCATGAACTTAATACACTAGATGCATGCTGGATAGCGGTCGATGTGTGGACTAATAGTAGTAGATGCAGGCAGGAGTCGGTCTACTAATCTTGGACCTGATGCCTATATACATGATCATTGCCTTGGATATCGTCATAATTATTTGCTCTTCTATCAATTGCCCAACAGTAATTTGTTTACCCACCGTATGCTATTTTCTTGAGAGAAGCCACTAGTGAAATCTACGGCCCCCGGGTCTATATTTTGTCATATTGTTTTCAGATCTATTATTCCAAAAACCCAAAAAATACCTTGCTGCTCTTTTTCTTTACTTATTTTGTTTTGTGTTTTTGCTAGATGTATTTATCCAATCTCATACAATTTAATCTATCTTTTACCGAGGAGGGATTGACAACCCCTCTTATGCGTTGGGTTGCAAGTATTTGTTCTTTGTGTGCAGGTACCGTTTACATAGTGTTGCTTGGTTCTCCTACTGGATTGATAACCTTGGTTTCATAACCGAGGGAAATACTTACCGTAGCTATGCTGCATCATCCCTTCCTCTTTGGGGAAATACCAACGCAGTTTCAAGCCACGTCAAAGGAATTTCTGGCACCGTTGCGGGGAGACATCATCAACATCAATCTGCTTCCTAATCACAAATCTCATCTCCTTCTGATTTACATTATTTGCCATTTGCCTCTCATTTTCATCTCCCCCACTTCACAAAAATTTGCCTTTTTATTTGCCTTCATTTTCGCTCGCCTTTTTCTCGTCAGATCTCTTGTTTGCTTGCAATCTTGTTTACGTAGTCATGATGTCTCAAGAAAATACCAAATTGTGTGATTTTTCCAATACCAATAATAATTATTTTATTAGTACTCTGATTGTTCCTCCCACCACTAGTGCGGAGTCTTATGATATTAATGCCGCTTTGTTGAATCTTGTTATGAAAGATCAACTTTTCGGTATTCCAAATGAGGATGTCGCGTCTCGTCTAAACACATTCGTAGAATTGTGTGATATGCAAAAGAAAAAAGATGTGGAAAATGATATTGTGAAGTTGAAATTATTTCCTTTCTCCTTGAGGGATCATGCAAAAATTTGGTTTTCTTCTTTGCCTCGCAATAGTATCAATTCCTGGGATAAGTGCAAATATGCTTTTATTACTACCTATTTTCCGCCCGTGAAAATTATTTCCCTTAGAACTAAAATCATGAATTTTAAGCAACCTTGAGCACGAACATGTTGCACAATCTTGGGAAGGAATGAAATTGATGCTAAGAAATTGTCCTACTCATGGTTTAAATCTTTGGATGATTATACAAAAAAATATGCGGGATTGAATTTTTCCTCTAGAAATCTTTTAGATTCCGCCGCGGGTGGTACTTTTATGGAAATTACTTTGGGTGAAGCTACTAAATTGCTAGATAATATCATGGCAAATTATTCACAATGGCATACCGAAAGAGCAACTACTAGTAAAAAAGTTAATTCGGTTGAAGAAATTAGTACTTTAAGTGAAAAAGTTGATGCTCTTATGACATTGGTTGCTAGTAAAAATGCTCCTATTGATCTTAATGATGTGCCTTTGTCTACTTTGATTGAGAAAAATAGTGATCCCATAGATGTGAATTTTGTCTCACGAAATAATTTTAATAATAATGCTTATAGAGGTAATTTTAATCCTAGGCCTTTTTCCTAGAAATTCCTCTAATAATTATGGCAATTCCTAGTGTAATTCTTCTTACAATAATAATAGGAACCCCTCTGATCTTGATAGTAATATTAAAGAATTTATCAATGCTCAAAAAGTTTTCAATACTACGATAGCAGAAAAGTTGAATAAGATTGATGATATGTCTAGAAGCATTGATAGAATTTCCCATGATGTAGAAAATCTCAAGATTAAATTTTTTCCACCTAAGGTTTATGTGAATGAATCAATTAAAGCTTTATATGTTTCTATGGAGGAAAGTAAGAAAAGAACCGCTATGCTTAGAGCTAAAAGAGAATTTTTAGAAAGAGCGTTTTCTACCGATTGCTTTCATAACAATGATGAAGATCTTAAAATGATTGGTGTTTCTTTTATTGATTCATTGTTTAGTAATATTGAACTTGATGAAAAGAGGACTGAAGAAGAGTCAACATTAGATAGAGGGCGTCCTCACAATTCGGAGGGTGAAAATCTTGTTGAAAAAATTGATAAAAGTGGGTTTGGAGAGGTCAAAACTTTAACTAGTGATGTGCCCACTCTTTTGGATTACAAAGACTTTAATTATGATAGTTTCTCTTTGATTGAATGTATTTCTTTGTTGCAATCCATGATAAATTCACCTAATGCCTATGAACAAAATAAAGCTTTTACTAAACATATTGTAGCGATGATGAAAGCTTTAGAAGAAAACTTGAAATTAGATATTTCAATTCCTAGAAAATTATATGATGAGTGGGAACCTACCATTAAAGTCAAGATTAAAAATTATGAGTGCTTTGCTTTATGTGATTTGGGTGCTAGTGTTTCCACAATTCTGAAATCTCTATGTGATGTGCTTGGTCTTACCAATATTGAAGAATGTTCTCTTAATTTGCACTTGGCGGATTCTACTATTAAAAAGCCTTTGGGAAGAATTAATGATGTTCTTATTCTTGCAAATAGGAACTATGTGCCCATAGATTTTATTGTTCTTGATATTGATTGCAATCTGTCTTGTCCCATTATACTTGGTAGACCATTTTTACGAACTATAGGTGCCATGATTGATATGAAAGAAGGTAATATTAAATTTCAATTTCCACTAAGAAAGGGTATGGAACACTTCCCTTGAACAAGAATTAAGCCACCATATGAATCAATCATGAGGGCAACCTATGGGGCAAAAACCAACCATGACAATACTTGAATCTATGCATTATGCCTAGCTAGGGGCATTAAACGATAGCGCTTGTTGGGAGGCAACCCAATGAATAAAATTTATTTTTGGTTTTTTCCTTTCTGTTCTTGAGTGTTTGCACAATTATGCCTCTGTTATGATTGTGATTTTTATGTTATAATTAGTGTTTGTGCCAAATAAAGCCTTTGGGATAGCTTTGGGTGATAGTTGATTTGATCCTGTTGAAAAACAGAAACTTTTGCGCCCAGTAATAGAATTGTTAAAATTCACAGAAGCGAAGAAAACTTCTGAATTATTTACACAAGATAAATATACAAATTTCCTCATTGTCCTAATTTTTTAGAATTTTTGGAGTTACAGAAGTATGAGTAAAATTCGTGTCTTTACAGACTATTTTGTTTTTGACAGATTCTGTTTTCTTTGCATTGTGTGCTTATTTTGATGAACCTATGGATTGTATTGGGGGGTATAAGCCATGGTAAAGTTAGAATACAGTAGGTATAATGCAAAAAAAATATGAATGGGTTTGCAACAGTACTTAAAGCAAAGATTGGTTTTATTATAATAACGGATCTCATGAAGGTTTTGTTAAGTTTTGTGTGATTGAAGTTTTCAAGTTTCAGGTGAGATCTCGATGGATCAAGGAATAAGGAGTGAAAAGAGCCTAAGCTTGGGGATGCCCATGGCACCCCAAGGTAATATTCAAGGAGAAGCAAGCAACTAAGCTTGGGGATGCCCCGGAAAGCATCCCCTCTTTCTTCTAACAACCATCGGTAATTTTACTTGGAGCTATATTTTTATTCGTCACATATCATGAGTTTTGCTTGGAGCGTCTTGTATTATATGAGTCTTTGCTTGTTTTGCTTTTTAGTTTGTCGCAATCATCCTTGCTGGACACACCTATTTGAGAGAGTCAAAATTATGCTATGATTTGTTAGAATTGCTCTATGTGCTTCACTCAAATTTTTTGAGCTATGGAATTGCTCTAGTGGTTCACTTATATCTTTTTTAGAACGGTGGTGCTTTGATTTTTGAAGAAATACTCTCATGCTTCACTTAGATTAATTTGAGAGTTAGTAAAAAAATTGAAGAAATTCTCTCATGCTTCACTTATATTATTTTGAGAGATGAAAAAAATTTATGCTCATGTTCTTCACTTAAATTTGTTTGAGCTTGTCAAAAGCAATTGCAATATATGAAATTAGTCCCAAAGTGATAGGTATTCAAGAGGGACATAATAAAAACTTTCATGAAGATCATTGGACAAAATAAACTTGATTCTTTGTTAGAGTTTTGAGACATGATGGTAGTAATATGTGAGTCATGTTGGTGAGTAATTATGCTTTAGTAAGAATATTAGTGTTAAGGTTTGTGATTCCCTATGCAAGCATGAAATTCAATAGTTATGCAATGAAATTACATCCTACTTGTGGTGCATTATTCGGTGTTAGTTATGCTTAATGCTCATTTATGAGAATTTTTGTTTCTTGGTTGGTTGCTTCTCAATCTATTTGCTAGCCTTTCCTTGTACTAAGTGGGAAAACTACTTGTGCATCCAAAATCCTTAAACCTAGTTATGCCTTATGAGTCCACCATACCTACCTATATGCAGTATTTCCGTGCCGTTCTAAGTAAATTTGTATGTGCCAACTCTAATTTTCAAAATGAATTTCCTTTTTGTGTGCCTGTACTGCTCATGAAGCGGCAGGGGGTGGCCGATATTTTTCCATGCTAGATGTGTTATTCTCAAGATGAGTGTTTATTCACTTGTAATTGCACGAGAGTGTGGGGGTATTAGGGATGCCCAATCCCAAAATGAAAAGGAAATTTACTTTATGTTGTCAAATAATAAATTCCTTGGAAAGTGTTGGTATGGATGGCACCCGTGGATACGGCTAGCCTTGGACTATGAAAGAATGGTGGAAAAAGGAATAAACTTTATTTTATGTTTGGGAACCGCCTATGATTTATCTAGCATGGAAAGTATTGGGAACTACTCAGTCGTTTTCGTTGACGAGAAAAGCATGCCTCTGAAAAAAAAATATCTCTCAATTAAACTTTGAGCTCTGGCACCTCTACAAATCTCTGCTTCCCTCTGCGAAGGGCCTGTCTATTTACTTTTGTGCAAAAAAAATATTTGAGTCTCCATCTTCTCTCATAAAGCACCAACTAGGGAGCACTATGATCATACTTGTGCATTTGATGTAGCTAATATTCGAGTGTGTTTCATGAATGGATCAATGATTGAGCATGATGGGCTAGGGATAGCTTTCTTTAGTGTTGATATTTTGGAAGACATGGTTGCTTGTTGATATGCTTGAGTATTGAAGTCTTCATGTCAATTATAGACTATTGCTTTGAACCATCTAAAAGTCCAAATGTCCATGCTACAAAAGAAAAGAATACGTGATGAACATGTTAGGCAGCATTCCACATCAAAAAATCTGTTTTTATCATTTACCTACTCGAGGACGAGCAGGAATTAAGCTTGGGGATGCTGATATGTCTCCAACTTATCTATAATTTTTGATTGTTCCATGCTGTTATATTGTCATTCTTGGATGTTTTACAATCATTTTATAGCAACTTTATATCATTTTTTGGGACTAACCTATTTGTAACACCCCTGTGTAACTACCACTGTGATCAACTGCTAATATTGCCAAGTCATACCATTTGCAGTGCCAAGTCACATGGGTTAAGGATCCAATTCAAATTCAATTATGGAAATCAACTCAAATTCAAAAGTGCAAAATAAATTTGCTCAAACACCTTTGGAAAAATGTTCACTAACTAGCAAATATTCCAGGAGCACACATAAAAATATCACCAGTAATCCTTGGATTAATTAAGTGACTCAAACAAATTGAAACAGCACCAAAACTGAATTAATAAATCCATTTAAAATCATATCAATTTCAAATAAAGACCAACTTTGCTCAAACCACTTTTTGGTGAGAGCTAATAATGCAATGCAATATTTGAGACAAGTCCCACATTTTACAAAAATGCATAAAAGCCCTAACTAAATCAAAACAGAAAAGAATAAAAGAAAAAGAGAAACAGAAAACAGAAAAGTAAAAGCGAGGCACTGTGCACTGGGCAGCTGTCGCCCATCCCCCAGCGCCGCTGCCGCTGCAAGGAGGATAAGAGCATACCCAGCGGTTCCCCGACGAACCCTAGCTCACTTCCCACTACCGCTCGTCCTCCTCCCCTTTTCCCCCTTCGCTAGATCCGCCGCTGCCGAGCACGTTCGCCGCCGCAACTCCGTCGTCCCCGCGGCCACCAGCGGCCCCGTGCCCGCTGAACGCGCCGAGGAGCTCCGCCATCGTCTTCCACAACCTCTGGTGCCTCTGGATGGCGCCGGGGAGCTCCACGACGAGCAAATCAAGTCGCCCCTCTTCTTCCTGAACACCGGCGATCCCCGACGACCTCGAGCCCCTGCTGCTACTAAGCTAACAGAGGCTTTACATAGCCGCTAGGTGAGCTCCGCCCCTTCCCCTGCTTCCTTCTCCACGTGCTAAGACGCCTCCGGCGAGCTACCGACGTTACCATGCTCTGGCCGCCGCCGCCGCAGCCATCAGCGCGCTCCCGAGCCCCTATGGCTCGAGCCAGTGGCTCTGGTGAGCTCCTGGAGTGCTACTGCTACTGCTTAGATGATCAACTCGAGCCCTTGCGCTGTTTTTCGCCGGTTCCGCGAGGTCCCGAACTCCACCGCCGCTGTCACTCGTCGCCGGCGCAGTTCCGTCCACCTGCGAGCCCATCCGACCGCACCACTAGACGCGGCGCTCATCCAGCTTTCGAACGCGGCAAGCCGCACGTGAAACGGAGCCCTACAGCGCGATCCCGACGAACTCCGGCGCGGCGCCGCCGTCGTTCTGGTCGCCGGAGCAACTTCGGCGTCGGCTGCTGAGTTGGCACGATGGGGCCCCACCTCCCAGTCACTGACGCTGGGCCCTCGCTGGCCCAGTTGACTGGTCAACTGCGCTGACGGAGTGGCCCAGCCACTGACATGTGGGCCCCACGGTTAATTAACCTAATTAAACATTTTAATAAATAAAAACAAAATAGTTATACTAATATCTCACTGACAGATGGGGCCCACTCCCTAATTGACCCTGTTAATTAATTTAATTCACTGTTAGAATAACAGAGGCTGACATGTGGATCCCACTGGACCCACATGTCAGGTTTGACCAGGTCAGCGTCATTGTTGACCTGCTGATGTCAGCAACACGTCATGCTGACATCATAATTCAATTCTGTTAATAAAAATGATTCCAGAAAATCATTTAAACTTCGAAAATTAATAACTTTTAAACTGTAGCTCAGATCGAAAAAGTTAAAACATGAAAGTTGCTCAGAACGACGAGACGAGTCTGATCGTGCCGTCTGTTTCCTTGTCGGAACCTCCTACATAGGAGAACTCGTAACCCCGAGCTAGAATCCGGCAGATGAATAGTGCACACACCCCGGTTAATAAATCTCAGATTGATTCTAAAAATAACTAAAATGACTTAGAGGCATATTTAGGCAACCCTGCACTGCATCATAGCATCGCACGCACTGTGTTGCATCTGTTTGCATTATATTTACTTGTTTCCTCCCCCTCTTCTCTTTCGGTAGACCCCGACGTTGCCGTAGCTCCTGAGGCAGACGCCGCTCCGGAGTATGACTACGTCCCCGACGACCCTGCCCTTGCCGTCGAGCAGACAGGCAAGCACCCCCATTTTGAGCATTTCGATATCGCCCACTCTCTTCTCTCTTATGCTTGCATTAGAAGTTACTGCTGCTACTGTTGTCCTATATCTGCTGCATAGCCTGCTTTATTGTAGCCTACTTTTGATACCTGCCTGTTCTCCTAAACTGTTTAGAATAGGATGGGTAGAGCCTTATCAGAGACTCACTTGTCCCGACAGCCCCGCTGGACTCTCAGAAGACCCGAGCAACGGGATCGAAGATCAGACCCTAGCACCGCACGTCACTTCCTTAAGATGCTCGACTCCACTGGGTTACTATCGAGTGCCGAGGGTGGTACCTCGTCAGCACTTCTGATGATAACCTTGTAGGTTAGTTATTCGGTCGTGGTAAGTGAGGGTGATTCCTCCTACACCACCCCCGATAACGACGTCGTCGTGCAACTTCTCAAGTGTGGACCTCGAGGGTGATTCCTCATTCGTTCACCTTGACGATAGCATCGAGCGGGAATTCCATCGAGGGTGATTCCTCAGGGTTCCCCTTTGGTGTCAGACACACTGAGTCTTGGTTATTATGACTGAACACTAAACCATGATACTATGATACTAAAGACGGGTCAGCCCTGAGGGGTACCCGCGTGAGCATGAATGCGAAGTGATGTGGAGTCGGGTTGACCTGAGAAGTGCCCGCGAGATAACTACGAGGCGTGGCCGGGCATTCTTAGCCCTTGCCGCAAGTCCTCGAGACGGGGCGACGGGGTCACATCGATCGTGAGTCTCTGCTCGTTACCGCGCGCTCCTAATCCACTAACGGTTTGGATATTTGATCCGAGGGGCCTCTGGCCTGATAGCGCTAACCATCACATGGGCATAGTATGGGCGTTCTGCGTCGTATACTTCAGCTGAAGCTTAATAGACGTCAGCGACTGAGCGGCACGCGCTGGATTGGACTGGTTACGCAACCGCGCTTGTATTAAGGGGTTGCTAGGTCTGCTTCCGGCCGCCCACGCAACGCGCAGGAGTTCCCGGGGCGAAGGCCCAAGACCCCTGGGGGCATAGGTTAGACCGGCGTGCTGACCTCTCTGTTAAGTATTTGGTTGGGTTGCGGCGTGTTGCTTAGCCGAGGCCGGGCATGACCCAGAAAAGTGTGTCCGGCCGGAGTTAAGCGAGCGTGGTGGGTAAGTTGGTGCACCCCTGCAGGGAAGAAACTTCTATCGATAGCCTGTCGTACGGTAACGGACACTCGGAGTTGTATCCCGATCGGTACAACTAGAACAAGACTTGAGATGAGAACGGGATAGTACGGCTCTGGGATTGCTTTCTCGCAGGGAGTCGAGGAAGAATCTCTGGCCGAGGTTGATGCTACTACTACTTTACATTATGTTATTCTGCTCTCTTCTACTGCTGCAAGACTGATGGAGATGCTGAAGATGCTAGTCTTCGATAGGACTAGGCTTTCCCCCTCTATTCTGGCAATTCTGCAGCCCAGTCCACATATACAGCCCTCCTTTGAAAATGTTGCATATGTAGTGTAGATCCTTGCTTGCTGAGTACTTCGGATGAGTACTCATGTTTGCTTTATTTTCCTTTTTCCCCCTTTATTCCTTTGCCGCATCCAGACGACGGAGCCCAGGAGCCAGTTGTCCCCGTCGACGACCACTACTACTACCAGCCCGGAGAGTACTACTACTACGAGGAGTCGACTGACGACCAGGAGTAGGATTCGGAGGGTCCAGGGCAGGAGGCCCACGCCTTTCGATCGTAGATTTTTATTTTGCCCCGCCTCTGTGAAGGCTTATCTCTCTGTTCTGTAATATATCTGTACCCAGATATCTGACGCTTCCGCTGACACTTTTATGCCATCGAGCTATGTATTCGAGCCCTCGAGGCCCTGGCTTGTAATATTAAGCTTGTATGAATTTATTTATGTTTTAGAGTTGTGTTGTGATATCTTCAAGTGAGTCCTTAGTCTTGATCGTGTGCATTTGCGTGTATGATTAGTGCACGATTAAGCCGGGGTCGTCACACTATTGACATAGTGCCCAGTGCCAGTTGATGTTTTTTGCTTGTTTTTTACTTCACAGAATATCCCTATCAAACGGAGTCCAAATGCAGCGAAACATTTTGCATAATTTTTTTTGGACCAAAAGACAACTTGGGAGCCAAGGAAGCACCAGAGGGGAGGCCCATGGGGCCCACAACCCACCAGGGCGCGCCAGAGGCCCCTGGCGCGCCCTGATCTATCATGGGGCCCACGGAGGTCTCCTCCACCACCTCTCAGCTCTATAAATACCCAAATATTCCAGAAACCCTAGGGGAGTCAACGAAACACAATTCCAGTCGCCGCAAGTTCCAGAACCACGAGATCCAATCTAACACTGTCACAGAGGGGTTCATCATCCTCATTGGTGCCTCTCCGATGATGCGTGAGTAGTCCACCATAGACCTACGGGTCCGTAGGCAATAGCTAGATGGCTTCTTCTCTCTTTTTGATTCTCAATACAATGGTCTCTTGGAGATCTATTTGATGTAATGACTTTTCGCGGTGTGTTTGTTGGGATCCGATGAAGTTTGAGTTTATGATCAGATCTATATCCATGAAAGTTATTTGAGTCTTCTTTGATCTCTCTTATGCATGATTATTTATAGCCTCGTATTTCTTCTCTGAATCTTTGGTTTATTTAGGCCAACTAGATTGATTTTTCTTGCAATGGGAAGAGGTGCTTTGTGATGGGTTCGATCTTACGGTGTCCTCACCCAGTGACAGAAGGGGTAGCGAGGCACGTATGTATCGTTGCTATTAAGGATAAAAAGATGGGGTATATTCCTACATGAATAGATCTTGTCTACATCATGTTATCGTTCTTATTGCATTACTCCATTTCTCCATGAACTTAATACACTAGATGCATGCTGGATAGCGATCGGTGTGTGGAGTAATAGTAGTAGATGCAGAATCGTTTCGGTCTACTAATCATGGACGTGATGCCTATATTCATGAACATTGCCTGGATATCGTCATAATTATTTGTTCTTCTATCAATTGCCCAACAGTAATTTGTTTACCCACTGTATGCTATTTTCTTGAGAGAAGCCACTAGTTAAATCTACGGCCCCCGGGTCTATCTTTTATCATATTGCTTTCAGATCTATCTTTTATCATATTTGTTTTCAGATCTATTATTCCAAAAACCCAAAAATACCTTGCTGCACTTTTTCCTTACTTATTTTATTGCGCATTTTATTCAGATCTATTTATCCAATCTCATACAAACCAATCTATCTTTTTACCGTGGAGGGATTTACAACCCCTCTTACGCGTCGGGTTGCAAGTATTTGTTCATTGTGTGCAGGTACCGTTTACATAGTGCTGCTTGGTTCTCCTACTGGATTGATACCTTGGTTTCATAACTGAGGGAAATACTTACCGTAGCTGTGTTGCATCATCCCTTCCTCTTTGGGGAAATACCGACGCTGTCTAAGCCACGTCAGGCTTCTAGGGAGGCCTCCGAGGACGAGGTCTCAAAGATGGAGGCCTCTGATGACGTTAACAGGGGGAGATCCCGTTGATCAGGAGGGTGACGAGGACGCGACCTCCTCTCTTGAGGGTCGCAAGAATGATGGCAGCAATGATGACGGAGGTGGTGACGATCATGATGATAACGGCGATGACGACGCCGAGAATGACTATGAGGACGAGGCTGATGACGACGACGTGGTTCACCGGGAGACTAGGAGGATGAGGACGACAAGGATGACGCAGGGAGGTCCGAGGCAGAGTCGTCGCACCAACCCCTCAAAAAGCTCCGTTGAGGCCTGCGCGGGGAGACCCAGGCCCGCAGCAGCGGCCGCGAGCTTCGAGGGAATTTGCAGAAGTCCTCGAGCATGCAGATCCCCATGCTCGTGCAGGTGCCTCCCCAGAGATGGCATGCTCTGACGACAATCCCATAAGTCTTGACTCAATGTATCTTGGATCGGCCTCCGCTGGGTTCCATAGTTTTGACTTACAGTTTATTTTCTTTAGGGCTACCCCTTTTGGAGCGGGGACTTCTACTGCAGAATCTTCTACTGCAACGTAGGTTGGGGCCACTCCGCTGGCAAGCTTGTCCGGTGCACCGTTGTTCCTGGAGCCCTCTTCTTCAGAGGCCGAAGGCAGGACCGCACGTAAAAGCTTTCTCCAGGCCTCTTGTGTCCTTGGTAGGTTTGCTGGAGGTCTCAGCGAGATTGTTTGTTTGTATTGGTGCAATAATTTTCCTCCTTATGTTTTGAAGATTGCTGACATAAACAGTAAGGGACTAATGTGTTTGCTAATGCACACAGAGTAACAGGTCCCTTAGTACATGAGGAGTTTGATATAAACTCCAAAGAATATGCCCTGCGTGGCAACGAGCATTATTCATGAAGTTTATGATGTGAAGAGTGATCCCTAAAATTGCTGATGTGAAGCAATTGGTTCGGTGGCAACCGAAGAAAGTGACTGAAGTGGAAACAAGTCAAAGATGAGTTGAAGACGTAGCATTCTTTTCGTTGTTCCTCTTTTCTTTAATTGAGTCATAGGACCACTGTACTATTAAGAGGGGTATAATGCTCACAGCTTTGATTCTCTGATGCTAAACTCAATCCAATGAAAGATGTGAGAGAAAGCTCTTTGTGTTCCCAGCAAATACTTGCCAGTAAGAGATTGTGATCTTCTTTGCTGCGAGTGATTTGTCTCTGACCAAAGAGTTAGCATTACTTGTTCTCTAGTAATGTAACCGTTGCTTTCAAATCCAACCATTGTGAATGTGTCGATTGACCATTGACTGGACCGCATGTCCAAAATGGTCAATTGCCATGAGGGAAGGTTGCGGCTATAAATAGCCACCCCGCACCGGCTTTGTCCGGCGGCTGCTTCATTTGATTCCGAGAAGATTGTTGAGCAACCCTCTCTCCAGAGTGATTTGAGTTTAAAATCCACTTAGAGAAAAACCCTAGAGCCGAAGAATTAGGTAGTGGTTTAGCATCGCTCAAATCTAAGTCCAGCACGCTCCACCAATTACTCTTGAGAGCTGGAAACTCTCTAGAAAGTTAGGCGTCAATTTCTTTGGAGAACAAGAGTGATTGTGGTTCTTGAAGAAGGCGTCTGTAAAGGTTTGGAGATCGCCTCAAGTATCTACCATGAGTGATCAGCATTGGTTGACGAACGAACCAATTGTCGAGGAGAATATATAGGGGAAGAGAGTTTATCTTCTCTGTTAATCACAACCCCTCCAACCAGACGTAGTCCTTGTCCAGAAGGACGAACTGGTATACCAAATTCATTGTCGCCATCGAGCATCACTAGTTATTTCCTCGCACCTTATCATTTGAATTACTTTGCATGAATGGATATAACCATGTTATTTTAATCGATGACTACACCTAGTTGTAGTTTGGTAGTTTACTTTCACTTACCGATATCAGTTATCTCTCATTTCACTGTTGGGTTCTGAGCATTTAAAAGTTTTTGAAAGAAATATTAAAACTCCCATTCACCCCCCTCTGATAGACATACTTCATTCCTTCAATTGGTATTAGAGTAAGGTACTCCTTGACTCTGCTCATTTTGTTCTAACAATCTTGTAGTTTAAGTAGGTCTTCAGTGAGTTACAAGTCTCACCTCAAGATTCCTATCTTTGATGGGACGGACTATCCCTTATGTAAGGAGAAGATGAAGATCCGTCTTCGAGCCATTGACGAGGAGATGTGGAATGTGGTGCAGAATGGTTTCACGGTAGAAATACCTCAAGTTCCCTCTGAACATGAGAAGAAACACATTCAAATGGATGCTCAGGCCAAAGACAAAATTGGTGGTCATCTCTCTCGTACTCAGTTCCTTCGGTATCGCCAATGTGAAACGATGAAGGATTTGTGGGATATCCTCGAGAAAATCAATGAAGGTGTTTCAACTCAGAAATAAGCCCGCATCGACACCCTTAGAGCAAAATTCAACCGCTTCAAGCGGATAGGCAATGAAAGTTGTCAACAAACCTTCGATCGCCTCGGTGACATCACAAATGAACTGCAAGGTCTTGGTGCGAAAGACATCACTGATCATGAAGTAGTGAAGAAGTTGCTCCAGTTTCATGACAATTCCTTCGATACCCTTGTTCTAATGATTCGTGAATGAGGTGACTTCAATAATCTTGACTCTGTTGATATCATGGAAAGGCTGAACACCTATGAGGAACAGGAAGAAGAGAAGAGAGATCTCAATGGATAAAGTCACCGGAAGAATCACGCTCTCAAGGCCGTAGCAGATTCCTCCTGAGAAGACAACGCCAAAGAAGATTCTGATGACCCTGAGAGAATCAGCAAAGATCTCGCACTGATCACTAAAAGATTCCAACGCTTCCGAAAGAAAAAACAGTTTCACGGAAAAACATCCAACTCCTTTGGCAAGTCAAAATCTTCACCAAAGCATACTCAAGAGTACACCTATTTCAAGTGTAAGAAACCAGTACATTTCATCTCGGACTGCCCTCTCTGGGAAGCTGAGATCCGAGCCAGTGGAAGTTTTGATTCGGGAAACAACAACCATGGCAAAGGGAAGAGCAAGAACTATGACTCAGATGATGAGAAGAAATCCCAGAAGTTTTTCAAGAATAAGTATAGCACCTCCAAATCTTCGTCAAAATCTTCACGGAATCCCTCCAAGTCCTCGTCCAACCGCAAAATACCTCTTGCAAGGCCAAGGCGTACATCGGCAAGGAGATGGACTCAGACGAGGAAGAATCATCTGACTCCAAAGAAGTTGATGAATCCGATGATGATTCGGACTCTGGAATGGCAGGCATCGCTTGCGCTACTACTCCAACCACAAACTACATCGAGAACCATTCAAGCGATGACAAGTCACCAGCTTTCTGCTTCATGGCTAAGGCCTCGAAAGAAAGGGTATCCTCCAAACATCACAAGGTTCACACCAGTCATCAATTTTCTTCTGATGAGGATGATCATGCCAAGCTTATCAAAATTGCTAAGAAGCAACAAAACTCTATCGAAAAAGTTGAGAAAACTCTCAGGAAATCCGAAGGGTTGTTGGTTGAGGAGATGGAGAAAAACCAATCTCTTACTAAGGAGCATTCTGCTCTCGCGTCTCGAATGGAAGAACTGTGTGACTGTCATGATTTTCTCTCAACAAACCACGAAAGATTGACCTATGATTACCTGAAAATGAAAAAGGAACTCGAGTCACTAAGAGAGGCTCATGATGATTTAATCAGGGAAAATTCTCTTCTCACCCAACAACTTAAGGAGAAAATGAAGTATTCATACCACCTTGCTTAACGTGCCTTGAACGAAACAATACTGAATCAAATGTTGAGTAATCTGTGAATGCTAATCCCTCGATCAAGGAAAACGGTTCTATATCTGATGAAAATGTTGAAGGGTACTCTTCAGACCGGGATGTTTAAAAGTATCAAAGGGCATCAAACCATGTGCGATGTTCTGAAGAAATGCATTCTTCACAAAAATCCCAGGAAAGAGGGTTTGGGTATCGAAAGGAAACTCAATAAGAATGGCACCTACTGGGAACCCGATCAATATCCTCGCACTGTATGGGTGCCTACAAAGAGCAAAATGCTCATCCCCACTTTACTATCGGGATATGATTGTCCGATTCCTGAATATTCATATGATGATTCTCTGGACAATTATAAATTGTTCAAAATTCAATGTGGTGAGGTATTTGCTCGCTATGTTGGTCCAAACTGCAGGAATGGTTCCCCAAAGAAAAGCATCTGGGTACCAAAGAAAACTATCGAGTCTTTACTTGAAACTGTGCTACTAACAATGCAGGAAGAAAATGTTGGATACACACTCGAGAAGGCTCGACAGAATGAATACGTGCATACCTCTTCAAACCGTTATCTCACATGCCGGGAATGAATTTCAATGCATATTCCTTTGATTATGTTCGAACTTCATCGGAAAAAAAACTCTGGTTCTAGAATGAGATCATATCCTGCTCACTCATATGTTTCGAGGCCACTTGCAAAAATGTGGGTGGTTAAGAAAGCCTGATTCTCATGCAGGACTATGTCTCCGGGTGCACTAGATGGATCATGGATAGTGGATGCACTAGTCATATGACCAAATACAAGTCATTGTTTGTTGACCCCAACTTAACTACTTCATCTCAGAACTATATTACTTTCAGCGGCAACAACAAAGGAAAGATAATTGGATTAGGTAAAATTGCCATCTCCAAGGACAAGTGAAAGATCGTGGATGTCGCCTAGAGGGGGGGGAATAGGCGGTTTAAAATAATTATGGTTTAGGCTTGAACTAATGCGGAATAAAACTAGCATTTAAATTGTCAAGAACAAAACCTAAAACAACTAGGCTCACCTATGTGCACCAACAATTTATGCTAAGCAAGATAAACAACTAGGTGAGAGCAAGATATATAACAAGAAACACTATGGCTATCACAAAGTAAAGCGCATAAGTAAAGGGCTCGGGTAAGAGATAACCGAGGAACCCGGAGACGATGATGTATCCCGAAGTTCACACCCTTGCAGATGCTAATCTCAGTTTGGAGCGGTGTGGAGGCACAATGCTCCCCAAGAAGGCACTAGGGCCACCGTAATCTCCTCACGCCCTCACACAATGCAAGATGTCGTGATTCCACTAAGGGACCCTTTGAGGGCGGTCCCTGAACCCGTACAATTGGCAACCCTTGAGGGCTGTCACCGAACCCGTACACTTTGGCAACCCTTGGGGGCGGTCACCGGAACCCGTACAAATTGCTCGGGGCAATCTCCATAACCTAATTGGAGACCCCGACGCTTTCCCGGAGCTTTACACCACAATGATTGAGTTCTGAAGCACCTTCAACCGTCTAGGGCGCCCAATCACCCAAGAGGAACAAGCTCTAGGGTACCAAGCACCCAAGAGTAATAAGCTTCTCAACTTTTCACTTCCACGTATCACTGTGGAGAACTCAAACCGATGCAACTAATGCAATGGCAAGGGCACACGGAGTGCCCAAGTCCCTCACTCTCAAATCCCACCAAAGCAACGAAAGCTATGGGGGAAAATGAGAGGAAGAACAAGAAGGAGAACACCAAGAACTCCAAGATCTAGATCCAAGGGGTTCCCCTCACATAGAGGAGAAAGTGATTGGTAGAAATGTGGATCTAGATCTCCTCTCTCTTTTTGCCCCAAAACTAGCAAGAATCCATGGAGGGATTGAGAGATAGCAAGCTTGAAGAAGGTCAACAATGGAGGAAGAACATGAGCTAAAAGGATAGGGACCACTGGGGAAGAAGCCCTCCTTAAATAGCCCCCCCCCCCCAAATCCAACTGTTATGCCCACAAGTCGTGCATAAGCGGTACTACTGCTCGGGGGAGCGGTACTACCGCTTAGCACGGTCAAAACAGCCCAACGAGACAAAAAAACACGAGTGGTAGATCTGCCAGAGAGGTAGTACCGCTCGGGGGAGAGGTGGTGCCGTTTGAGAGGTAGTACCGCTCGGGGGAGCAGTACTACCGCTTGGAGAGGTACTACCGCTCTCTACTAACGCTCTACTACCGCTCAAGCGGATTGGGTAACAGAAGCATAAAATAAGTGGAAGTCGAAGCGGTACTGGTCAGCAGAAGTACCGCCTAAGCGGTACAACCGCTCGGGAGAGAGGTACTACCGCTTGAGAGGTACTATCGCTCTACTACCGCTCATGCTGAAAAGCTGCCCAAGCAAAACACACGGAGCAAGAAAACTAGAACTGCCATAACTTCTGCATATGAGCTCCGAAATGAGCAAACTCAAGCTTGCTGGATAGATGACGACGAGTAGTATCCAAACAGCCAATGATATAGTGAGAAGAGGCATTAGAAAAATGCCAATGATATAGAGATGTGAAACCTCTATGAATGAAGAACCGGCAAAAACTCCAACATCGAAAACATCATAGAAGATGCATATGAACTCCATTTTTGATGAACTCGAGTTTGTCACGAAGATGACCATAAGCTCTAAAACTCACAAAGAGAAACACCAAACAAGAACCAAGAAAGATGATGCAAGGATGCAATGGTTTGAGCTCTCTACGAATGATACGATCAAGCTACTTACTTGAGATCCCCCCCTTGATAGTACGGCAATCGATACTATAACCCGGTCTCCCAACTACCACCATGTGACCGGTAAAATAGAAAACCTATCAAGGGCAAACCTTTGCCTTGCACAAAGTCCACTTGAGCTAGATGATGATGATCTTGACTTCCTCAAGTTGGACCACCTTTCTTGATTGTGTTGGCTTGATGAAGACTACTTGATTTCTCCCCCATACTCCACTATGGGTGAGCCACTCTTCGGCACATCTTCACAAGTCCATTGTCACCAGAATGGACGGCAAGCTTCAAGCATGATCTCACTGTGATGCTACACTTGAACTTGCGCACCGCAACCTTGATGACGACCACCACTTGATGTCATCCTCCATGGGTTGTATGAGATCTTCCTCTTGACGCAAGCCCATGGAAACATACCTAACCCCACATAGAACTTTCACATAGACCATGGGTTAGTACACAAAGCGTAATGGACAATGCTTAACATACCATGGGATCACTTGATCCCGCTGGGTACATCTTGTACGCTTTGTGTGTTGGTCGACTTGATTCACTCTTTGACTTAGTCTTGATCAACTTTGTATTATGTCTTCTCTATGACCAATCTTTGGATAATTCCTTGAATAGCACCTTTGTCAACACATAAACTCCTTGAAACCAACACATGGACTTCAAGAAATGCCTATGGACAAATCCTTCAAATATAACTCAAGACAACCATTAGTCCATACAGATTGTCATCAATTACCAAAACCAAACATGGGGGCACCGCATGTTCTTTCAATCTCCCCCATTTTGGTAATTGACGACAATCACTTTCAAGAGAGTTTATATAAGGAATAGAGCACAATCATGCAAAGCAACAACAAATATGCATGAGCATGAGATGCAAATGCTTAGGAACAAAACCAAAGCAAGAAGAAAGAACTCTCCAAACTTCTCCACTAAACTCTCTAAACTTCTCCCCCATTAGCATCGATTGCTAAAATGGGCGAAAATCTTAGAAGGCCAATATAATATGTGTTCCTCCATAAATTGTGTATTTCTCAAAAAAAATGAAATACACATATCCAATGATAGATAGTATGAGGAAAACAAATTATATTGAGGGTCTAAAGATTGCAAAAGGATGATATGGCACAAAGGCATACCAAAGAGAGAAGCAAGTAATCAAAAGATACCAATTAAACCAATCAAACAAATGATCCGACGAGCCACAAGAATAAAAGATATTATGATATGGGCAAAGGGGTGTTCTAAAGAAACTAGAGAAGCTCCCTATGATTTGTCAACTAATTAGTTTTGTATGGGGATACAACGTGCACAAAATAGGATCATCACTCCCCCAAAATCAATAGAACCTCACAACATGTGCAAGTGAGCATAGGAAAATAAGCCTAGCACTTGCAACAAACACATGGTTGAGCAACATGAAAAAGAGGCAACTTAAGAATAGGCTCAACCAAAATGATGTTTGTGAGTCATGGCAAAGCACTTGAGAAGACTAATATAAGAATGAGCATTAAGCATCAACATAGTCTTGAAAGAATGAGATACAAGGTGCAAGACATGTCCTTCCCACACACACAAAACAAGCAAATGGGTTCACAAGCTTACTAATATGCAAATGAATAACCAAAGCTTGTGTAACCCACGGTGAAAATAGAAAATGATAGCTTTGTCAAGAGGAGGGATACCAATCAAATGGCAAAAGCCTCGTCAAGACAAGCAAGAGAAAAAATCTTCACTACAAAAGAGCGCATCAAGATGCAATGAATGTAAGACACGCACTCAAGATAAATCCTTTCACGGAACCACCAAGGAAAAGGTGGACGTGAAAGAATAAGGATATCAACTAGAGATGTAACTTCTCTCAAGTGTATAAGATTCTAGGTAGATTAAAATCATGATGATATCAATCCACAAAGAAGGATGTACACATGAAATAGTTACAAAAAGGAAAGAACAAGATATCCACAAGGAAGTCATAAATATACCAATAAGATATTTGCTTGAAAGCATAGCACATGGCTAGATATGGTCTTATTATATAGAAATGAACTCCTACCACACATCCATCAAAGACATCACAACTAGCAACAAGAGCTCATCGTTGGGATGCTTTGAGAAAGGAAACAAGTATCACAAGAACAGATCAAGAAATTCATGCCATGATGCAAAACCTACACAAGGTTGAATGCAAGGAATGTAAACCTGAAGTAGGTAATGATACTTGTTACCGAGAAAGCATTTGAATGAAGTAGTAGATAATTGTTCAATGATCATCCTAGCTTGACTCCAATAAGCACATGGTGACAACACCTTCCTTGTGAGTGAGCCGAGCACCCAATGCAGACCACAGAGTTAGAAACACCAATACATAGGACAAACTCCACATAAATATGTGCACATAGATATGAAAATAAATTTTATGCACATCTCATCCAAATTGAGACTTGGAGGAGTTTTCCCTGTATATTGGGTCAAAGAAAGAAAGCATGCCAAAGAAAATACATGAAGTAAATATGCATGCTAAAGAATTTCAAGAACCGACACCAATTGAAAAAGAAATACCAAGTGAAAAAGGATACCAAATGGAGAAATCATCACTTGGAAGATATCAATTAACAGATGCATCAAGGAATGAGATATCCATTGATACACGCAAAATGAAATATATCAAACTCCCAAAAGAGAGAATGGTTCCAAACAAACCAAGCCCTCTACAAAATTTCATGGTGGCACAAAGTACCAAAAAGAAATGGCTTGCCTTCCTCCAACACATGCTTGATAAGGATCACAAGATGAGTGTTCTAAAGAAAATAGGATAGCTCCCCAAGTGTTATGCATTATAGAGAATTTGCATTTGAATACAAAATGCACAACATGGGATCACCACTTTCACTATATCTAGAAAAACACTAGACAAGATCAAGAAATCAACAAGATCCACAAGTGGTATGGAAGACAATGGGAGTTGACACAATCCTTGGCAAGAGATAAGGCAAATAAAAACAAAAGTCAACGTAAAGATGATCAACAATTTCTACCACATAAAATATTACCAACTCTCAAGAGACAAGAAATAATTGGAAATAATTCCCGGGGGTAGATAGAAAAGATATCCAACACCATCTTCACACCAAACACAAAAACAAATTGCAACTTGTAGAGCTAACATGCCACCTAGGAACAAGATAATTCGCAATATCAACTCTAGGTGACAATACATCAAATGTATACATTTTATAGGCTTGTAATATACATAGTATATTACTCCCCCATAATGTGATACCAATGAAAATTTAACAAGAGGCAACTAAAAAGAAACAACAAGAGATAATTTATGGATTATTTAGAATTTGCATTTAGAGACTAGATAACCTTGTAATATCAATACTAGGTGGTATTCCTCATGTACACATATTTATAGGATTGTGAAGTGCACAAAGCACATCACTCCCCCAAAATGGGATATTCCATTAATCTCTCACAACAGCCAACTAAGATACAAACAAGATGCACAAAGGCTCAACACACGACTCACACGTACATGATGTGCAAAGCAACATATAGATACTTGATTTCTCAAGATAAGAAAATTAGAGGCACAACATATACAAACACATGCAAGGAACAAAACCAAAACATGCAAAGGGGCAAGTAACTTTCAATGTAAACAATTTAAGTACAAGTTACCGCAAGGAGGCACATTGGATATATGATAGAAACTTGATAATCCAAATGACTTGGCTTGAGACAATATGAATTATGAAGATCCCTTAATTCTTCATGATGTAGCCAAGTCTCCAATGCCCTCCAAGAACACCTATTGATCAAGTTTGAGCTTGTTGGTCCCCAACCAAGTTGGGTCCTAAGAGGTTAGTCACAATAGGCTTGGCTACCCAAATGGTTCTTTTCTTGACATCACTTTGAGTACTAACAAATTTGGAAAACACATTGCCAACCTTATCCTTCACAAGAGAATAGATATCATCAATTCGAATAGGATTGGATAATGTACCATTCATGCATGAAGAAGCGACATGACCTTTCTCATGACATAAGTAGCAACATTGTGAGTAGATGAATTACGAGGACTAGCACATGGCAAGATAGAATTTGGACTTGTAGTAGTGCTAGTATCCACATGAGACTCACTAGATGTTACCTTAGTAAGCATAGCCTCATGAGCTATCTTAAGCACATTATAGGATACTAGAAGATCACCATGAGAGCTAGAAAGATTT
This sequence comes from Thinopyrum elongatum, assembly GCA_011799875.1. Taxonomy (NCBI): domain Eukaryota; kingdom Viridiplantae; phylum Streptophyta; class Magnoliopsida; order Poales; family Poaceae; genus Thinopyrum; species Thinopyrum elongatum. The sequence continues at coordinate 300,642,883 of CM022301.1, read as the reverse complement.
TCATGACTTTCTTCCAATTTCCCATAATTGGTAGATAGCAACTCAAGTTGAGCCCTTAGCTCAACATTCTCCTTTAAAATGGATGCTTCACAAGAAATAGAGTTAGTAGCACAAGCATCATCATTAACAACAAGAGGAGAAGGAAACTTGGCAAGCTCTTTTGAATATGAAGCTTTAAGTTGAGCATGAGACTCAGTGAGTTTGATGAGCTCACCCTTAATGACCCGTGAGCCATTTTCGAGGTGCTTAAAGTCCTCAAGGAGTTTGACTTGTGAAACTTCAAGCTTAGCATTTTTAGTTTTGAAATCATTGGCCACCTTAAGGGCTCTATCATGAGATTCCCACACTCTAGATAATTCTAGAGCAAAAGTCTCCTCAAGAGCTTGAGATAGGTCTGCAATCTCATTAGCGTAATCACGCTCATGACCTTCCATTTTATCAATGGTGACCTCATGCTCCTCGAGATGATATTCACAAGTCCATTGTCACCAGAATGGACGGCAAGCTTCAAGCATGATCTCATCGTGATGCTCCATGTAACACCCCCAGGGGTTAACTACAGTGACCACATGCTAATCAGGCCATGTCATAATGATTACTATGCAAATGGCCACTTGTCCAAGATCAAAGTCAAATTCAAATTTAAATTGCAAGTGAAATAATTATTTCTTCAAACGGTACAACTAAAATGTTCAAATAATTCTATAAATTTCCCTGATCATTGTAATGTTAAAACCAACTTCACTTGAATCACAAATAAATTCCTAGGAAATTAATAAGTGGTCGAGCAATGAATAAAATGGCCTTTTCAAAATAAACGATTATTTATTTAACTCCAGCTGCCCCCAAACTTTTTGTGCTAGCTCAAAATAATCTGTATTATTTATGTGCCAAATTTCATGTTCACCAAAAATCGTCTGGTACAAAAAGAAAATAGAATACGGTGCCAGGAATATAAAACAGAAAAAGAAAGCAAAAGAGAAATTAGAAAGGGCCCCCCCTCCTCCCGGGCCTCGGCCCAGCCACATGCGAGGCCGGCCCATCCCTACTCCCTTAACCCCCTGGTGCCGAAACCCTAGCTACCGACACCCCCATTCCCCCCCCCCCCACTCATCCCCACACCTCGCTCTCTCCCTCGATCCCTCACCTTCCTCCTCGCGCCGTCGCACACCGAGACCAGAGGCGAGGCGCCTCATCTCGACCCCCCCCCCCCTCGCAGCCTCTCCTCCCTTCGTTCGCTCCTGCTCCACCCCGTCGCCCTGGACCTCACCGAGCAGCAAGCCGCTCGCCGTCCTCGCCGCCTCGGACCTCTCCTGCACCACGGCTGCCGCGCCTCCGACCAACCTCGCGCCGGCCCCTGCCTCAGCACGGACGGCCTCGACCCTCCCCCGGCTTCACCGAGCCCCACGAGCTCCGCAGTGAGCCTCTCCGACGATCCCCCCCACTTCCCCCTCAATCTCGTTGCCGTAACCGCCGTCCGCGTCCTCCCGTTGCCGCGCCCGGTGCCCCGCTCCACGCACGACCTGGCTGCGCCCGCCGCGAGCCCTTGGGCGCCCAGCGGCGCCCTCGCACGCGCATGTTCGCCCGAGACGCGCCCCTGTCCCTACTAGCTGTTGTTGCAGCACCGTGCCGCTGCTCACCCTGCCTGCTGCCTAGCGCCCGCGCCCGCCGGAGTTGCCCTCCCGCATGCGCGCCCTCCTCCCCAGCGCCCGCACATGTCGCTAGGGGTCGTGCCCCGCATCGCCACCGCAACGCCCTGCCTCCCCCTTGGCCTCGCCCTCAGCCCAACTCGCTGCGCCGCCGCTGCCTGCAGCTACTGCTGCCCCGCGGCCGCGCGCCGTCGCCGTCCCGTCGCCCTCTCCTCCGACTGCGCAGCGTCGGCGCCCCGCCACTGCCCCGGTTGCCTCGCCCGCACCCGGGCGCCCGTGAACCCGCCCCGGTTGGCCCTGAGCCACAGAAAACCAGGGCCCACGTCCCTAAAAATGTGAAAAACGAAAATGTAATTTAAATAAATAAATAAAAATAAAATGAGTTATTAAATTAATTAATTAGTTAATTAATTAATTTAATTAATCCTGATTAGGTTAATCTAATTAGTTAATTAGTTTAATTAAATATTAATTAATTAGTTAATCACTAATTAACTAACCAGTCTATGACAGGTGGGTCCCACGTGTCAGATTGGCTGCTGACGTCAGCATGATGTCAAGCTGATGTCATCAACTACTGTTTCGGATAATGTTAATTTAAATAATTAATTAAATTCCAGAAATTAATAAAAAATTAGAAAATCATAATAAATAATCCGTAACTCCGATGAAAAAACTTTGTACATGAAAGTTGCTCAGAACGACGAGACGAATTCGGATGCGCGGTCCGTTCGTCCGTCACGCGTCCCTATCTATCCGAATATGGAACCGTCCCCCTCCGGATCGTCTGTCCGATAATTCCAAAGACCCGGGAAATATCGTCAGATATTCTCCCGCTCCGTCTAATACGTGTAGTACTGCGTTAGACTACCCCTAGCACCGTGTATCGTATTTGTCATGCTCATGTTTGCTGTGTAATTATATTGTTTCCTCCCCCTCTTCTCTCTCGTTAGACCCCGACACCGACATCGTCCCCGAGACCGACGAAGCTCCGGAGCCCGAAGACACCATTGACAACCTTGCCCTTGCCGCCGAGCAACCAGGCAAGCCCCCCCCGGGACACTGATCTCTCTTCTATTCGGATTAAATAAAGTTTACTAACGCGACACTTAGGATTCGTAATTCTCGTCCACCCGAGAGCTGGATATTCGCAACTAATCCTTTCCTTGGAACGATTAGTCTGATATCATCATTTCCCTTTCATATGGTTTGTTTAACCTTTCCTTTACAAGTATCTTACGCTTCTCACACTGTCATTTGACACTTTGGAATCTCTCGGCAAAATGTGTCGTGTTTCAACGGCAACATTTTGACTTCTTTTGAGATGTTAAATGAATTCATGAACAGCAATCCATCCTTGCCTCTAGTGGTCGGTGATCTCATCGTCAACCTCTTGACACCTGCCCACAAATTGCTGTTAACCCAGAACGAGTTCAGGCTATTCTTGACTGGACTCCTCCGAAGAACGTCAAGCAAGTGAGAAGTTTTCTCAGCCTTGCAAGCTATTGCCGTCGATTTGTCGAGAACTTTTCTAAGATTGCTAAGCCCCTGACTGATCTGCTTCACAAGGGCGTTAAGTTTGAATGGACAGAAAAATGTCAGGAAAGTTTCCAGACACTCAAAGACAAGCTGACATCTGCCCCAGTACTATCTCCTCCAGATACCCGCAAAGACTTTGTGATCTATTTGGACGCATCCCGTGAAGGATTAGGCTGTGTCCTAATGCAAGAGCGTAAAGTGATTGCTTATGGCTCTCGTCAGTTGCGCCCACATGAAGAGAATTATCTGGTACATGATTTAGAACTAGCTGCTGTCATCTATGCACTGCAGTTGTGGCGACATTACCTTCTCGGTAATCGTTGCGAGATCTACACGGATCATAAAAGTCTGAAGTACTTGTTTACTCAACCATTCTTAAACCTCCGTCAGTAAAGATGGATGGAGGCCATTGCGGACTATGATTTGGGCATTTCCTATACCCCTGGCAGGCTAATGATGGCTTGATGCCTTAAGCCGCAAGTCCTATTGCGACAACCCATGGTTAGGCGAGCTCAACCTGTTTTTGAAGAACTGCGCAAGCTGAATTGCGGATTGTTCCACAGGGTTCTCTTATAACCTTGTGATACAACAGATCTTGAGAAGCTGTTAAGATGCGTAAGCTAAAGATGTGAAATTGATCTGATGAAGAAAGACCTTCACCTGTAAAGACAGGGATTTCTCGCTGTGTTGAAGATGGAACCTGGTATTTCATAAACCGCATTGTGGTACCTCCGCTTCGAACTCATGACTGACAAAATCATGAAGGAGGCACATGATACCCACTGTCTATTCATCCGGGTAGCACCAAGATGTATCGTGATCTCCGTCAAAGGTACTGGTGGTCTAGAATGAAGCAGGACATTGCTCGTTATGTTGCTGAATGTGATGTGTGTCGTCGCGTTAAAGCAGAACATCAGAAACCAGCTGGAATTCTGCAACCACCCTATTCTCTATGGAAATGGGATAAGGTTCAGATGGATTTCGTTACAGGATATCCCAGGTCACAGAAGGTCACGATGCTCTTATTGTTCGTCGTCGATCAACTTTCCAAAGTTGCACACTTTCTGCCTGTCAAAGGACTATCACGTCTAGTCAGTTAGCAGAGTTGTATATCCAGAATTGTATCATCAGGTATTCACGACAGGAGATCAGTTCGGACCGTGGCGGCCTTTTCACTTCCAAATTCTGGGAAAGTTTCCAAACAGCTATGGGAACTCATATTACCTGGAGTCAGCTTATCACCTCCAATCCCAAGGCCAAAGCGAGCGAGTTAATCAAGTGCTTGAGACATGCTTCGAGCTTGTGTTATTCTTTCGGTAAGAGTGGGAAGAATCTCTTCCATATGCTGAATTCTCTTACAACAACAGCTATCAAGCAGCTTGAAAATGGCTCCCTTCGAAGTATCTATGTACGTTAGTGTCGAACCCCTCTGAATTGGTCAGAAACTGGGGAACGACCGCTCTTGGGTCCGGAATTATTCAACACGCCGAAGAACAAGTCCGTATCATTCGAGAAATCTCAAGGCGGCTCAGGACCGCCAGAAGAGCAACTATGATCGCAAACGATGGGGTTTGACCATCAAACTGGTGATCAGGTTATCTGCGAGTCACTCCTATGAAGGGTACTCACCGTTTGGAATCAAGGGCAAGTTAGCTCCACGCTACATGGTCCTTTCCGCAAAATTGCTAGGCGTGGTCAGGGGCGTATAAATTGGAATTGCCGCCACAATTCTCTCATGTCACGACGTTTCCATGTGTCGCAACTTCCTCGTTGCTTCAAGGAATCTCCGCACCTAGCTGTGGATCACGAGATGCTCGAATTGCGAAGATGACCTATCTTATAAGGAGCATCCGACGCTTCTCGATGAAGCTGACGTCGGACCCGTCAGAAGGTTACCAAGTTCCTCAAAGTGTAGTGGTCAATCATACTGAGATGAGCCACTTGGGAACGCGAGGATAATCTCGTGCGGAATACCCCGAACTTTTCTACCTTTCTTAATTCTCGGGACGAGAATTCTTGTTAGTGGAGGAGATTTGTAACACCAGGGGTTATAACTACAGCGACCATGCTAATCAGGCATGTCATCATGATACTATGCAAATGGCCACTTGTCAAGATCAAAGTCAAATCAAATTTAAATTGCAATGAAATAATTATTTCTTCGAACGGTACAACTAAAATGTTCGAATATATCTATAAATTTCCCTGATCATTGTAATGTTAAAACCAACTTAACTTGAACACAAAAAATTCCTAGGAAATAATAAGTGGTCGAGCAATGAATAAAATGGCCTTTTCAAAATACGATTATTTATTTAACCTAGTTGCCCCCAAACTTTTTGTGCTAGCTCAAAATAATCTGTATTATTTAGTGCCAAATTTCAGTTCACCAAAAATCGTCTGGTACAAAAAGAAAATAGAATACGGGCCAGAAATATAAAACAGAAAAAGAAGCAAAGAGAAATTAAAAAGGGCCCCTCCTCCCGGGCCTCGGCCCAGCCACTGCCAGGCGGCCCATCCCACTCCCTTAACCCCTGGTGACGAAACCCTAGCTACCGACACCCATTCCCCCCCCCCCACTCATCCCCACGCCCGCTCTTTCTCGATCCCTCACCATCCTCCTCGCGCCGCCGCACACCGAGACCAGAGGCGAGGCGCTCATGTGACCCCCCCCTGTAGCCTCTCCTCCCTCCGTTCGCTCCTGCTCCACCCCATCGCCCCTGGACCTCCACCAAGCAGCAGCAGAGTCGCCGTCCTCGCCGCCTCGGACTCTCCTGCACCACGGTGCCGCGCCTTGCATTCCTTTCCGCGCTTACCCTTCCACCCCGCCGCCACTCTTCCCCTACCCTCTCACACCTCTTCCCTTCGTCTCTCCAATACTTCCCCCCCAAACCTCTCATGCCCCTCCACACCTCCTTTTAACTCCCACTCTACGTTACTCTAAGAAATAACAGTCACGGCCGCAATCCACGCTTTCCCTCAGAACCCCCCGCCTCCCACCACCCACTCACTATCTCTTCCCCATGCTTTTCACTCCTCCACAATCGTACAACCGCCCCGACAAACTACCGCGCCACACGACCCGACGCCTGCTCAGACGGACGGCCCGACCTCCCCCGGTTCACCGAGCCTCCACGAGCTCCGCAGTGAGCTCCCGACGATTATCCCCCCCCATTCCCCCTCAATCTGAGTTGCTGTTCCCCTTGAGCATACCGATATCGCCCATTCTATTTCTCATGCTTGCATTAGAATTGCTGCTGCTACTGCTTTACCTATTTTGATGCATAGCCTATTTATTGTAACCTGCTGTTGATAATTACCTGCTTATCCTAAACTGCTTAGTATAGGCTGGGTAGAGACCTATCAGTGACCCCGCTAGTCCCGACTGCCTCGCTGGATTATCTGAAGACCCGATCAACGGGATTGAAGACCAGGCCCCGACACCGCACATCACCCCCCCCCCTTAGTTGTAATGACACTGCAGCGTTACTATCGAGTGCCGAGGGTGAAACCTCTTGTAGCACTTCTGTTGTTAACTCTGTAGAGTAGCTATTCGGTCGTGGTCATCGAGGGTGATTCCTCCTTCAACACTTCCGGTAATGATGCTGTCGTGCAACACATCAAGTGTGAACCCATCGAGGGTGATTCCTCCGAGTTCACCTTGACGGATACATCGAGTGGGAATTCAATAAGGGTGATACCTCAGATTCCCCTGATGTTATAGACACACGGATACTTGGACTTTACACTGTTACTTGGATAGGCGGGTCGACCCTGAGGGGTACCCGCGTGCGCCTGAGAGGCGAGTGTTGTGAAGACGGGTGCCTGTGTGGTGCCCGAGTGGTGAATACGAGGCGTGGCCGGGCATTCATGGCCCTTGCCGCAAGTCCTCGAGACGGGGCGATGGGGTCACATCTTTCGTGAGTCTCTGCTCGTTACCGCAAGCCCTAGTCCACTAACGATTTGGATATTTGATCCGAGCAGGCCTTTGGTCTGATAGCACTAACCATCACATGGGCATAGTATGGGCGTTCTGCATCGTAGCATCAGCCAAAAGCTTTGTCAGACGTCCAGTTCAGCATTGTGGCCGGGTCGGATCATGCCGTTGGCACTGGTATCCACCCTGCTCGCAACGACCCGGAGTGCACAGGGCGACGGCCCAAGACCCCTGAGCGCTTAGGATGTAGACCGGCGGGGACCTCTCTGCTGAGCTCTAGGTAGGGCTGCGGTGTGTCGTTTGGCCGAGGCCGGGCATGACCCAGGAAAGTGTGTCCGGCCGGAGTTAATCGAGCGTGTTGGGTAAGTTGGAGCACCCCTGCAGGGAAGAAAACTTCTATCGATAGCCGGTCCTACGGTAAAGGACACTCAGAGTTGTATCCTGATTGATACAATCTAGAACTGGATACTTGGATACAATGGCTCTGGAATTGCTTCTCGCAGGGAGTCAAGAAGGGATTTCCGGACGAGGTTGATGACTGTATGGCTCTGGGATTGCTTTCTCGCAGGGAGTCGAGAAAGGATCTCTGGGTGAGGTTGAGACTTAAGGATACTGCTACATTATATGGTACTGTCTACACTCTTCTAATGATGCAAGACCTCTGAAGATGCTAGCCTTCGATAGGACTAGGCCTTCTCTCTATTCTGGCATTTCTGCAGCCCAGTCCACATATACAGCCTCTCATTGAAAATGTTGCATATGTAGTGTAGATCCTTGCTTGCTGAGTACTTCTGAGTACTCACGGTTGCTTTGTTTTCCTTTTCTCCCCATATCAGTTTGTCGTGACCAAGATGACGGAGCCCCTGAGACAGCTGTCCCCGCCGATGATCGCTACTACTACCCCCAGGGTGGTTATTACTTCGAGCTTGCCGTCGACCAGGAGTAGGATCGGAGGGTCCCAGGCAGGAGGCCTGCGCCTTTCAATCTTAGTGTTTTATTTTGCCCCGCCTTTCTAAAGGCCTTTCTGTTTCTGTTTCATATCTGTACTCAGATATCGGATGCTTCCGCTGACGCTTGTTCGCAAGCTTATGTATTCGAGCCCTCGAGGCCCCTGGCTTGTAATATAAAGCTTGTATGACTTTATTTATGTTTTAGAGTTGTGTTGTGATATCTTCCCGTGAGTCCTTAGGCTTGATCGTGTGCATTTGCGTGTATGATTAGTGGACGATTAAGCCGGGGGCGTCACAAGTTGAGGGTGGTTATTACTTCGAGCTTGCCGTCGACTAGGAGTAGGATCGGAGGGTCCCAGGCAGGAGGCCTGCGCCTTTCGATCGTAGTGTTTTATTTTGCCCCGCCTTTCTAAAGGCCTTTCTGTTTCTGTTTCATATCTGTACTCAGATATCTGATGCCTCCACTGACGCTTGTTCGCGAGCTTATGTATTCGAGCCCTCGAGGCCCCTGGCTTGTAATATAAAGCTTGTATGACTTTATTTATGTTTTAGAGTTGTGTTGTGATATCTTCCCGTGAGTCCATAGGCTTGATCATGTGCATTTGCATGTATGATTAGTGCACGATTAAGCCGGGGGCGTCACAAGTTGGTATCAGAGCCGATTGCCTGTAGGAATCCCCCTTTCCAACTCCTTGGCCGAAGTTGAGTCTAGTGGTCTAAAAACTGTTTTACTAACTTGGTTGTGTGGCTTACGGGCCCACGTCGCCAATTGGGTGGTATTAGGATCTTTTACTCCTCGTCTTTACTCTGGGACACTGATCTCTCTTCTATTCGGATTAAATAAAGTTTACTAACGCCGACACTTAGGATCTCGTAATTCTCGTCCACCCGGAGAGCTGGATATTCGCAACTAATCCTTTCCTTGGAACGATTAGTCTGATAATCATCATTTCCCTTTCCATTGGTTTGTTTAACCTTTCCTTTACAAGTATCTTACGCTTCTCACACTGTCATTTGACACTTTTGGAATCTCTCGGCAAAATGTGTCGTGTTCAACGGCAACATTTTGACTTCTTTTGAGATGTTAAATGAATTCATGAACAGCAATTCCATCCTTGCCTCTAGTGGTCGGTGATCTCATCGTCAACCTCTTTGACTACCTGCCCACAAATTGCTGTTAACCCAGAACGAGTTCAGGCTATTCTTGACTGGACTCCTCCGAAGAACGTCAAGCAAGTGAGAAGTTTTCTCAGCCTTGCAAGCTATTGCCGTCGATTTGTCGAGAACTTTTCTAAGATTGCTAAGCCCCTGACTGATCTGCTTCACAAGGGCGTTAAGTTTGAATGGACAGAAAAATGTCAGGAAAGTTTCCAGACACTCAAAGACAAGCTGACATCTGCCCCAGTACTATCTCCTCCAGATACCCGCAAAGACTTTGTGATCTATTGTGACGCATCCCGTGAAGGATTAGGCTGTGTCCTAATGCAAGAGCGTAAAGTGATTGCTTATGGCTCTCGTCAGTTGCGCCCACATGAAGAGAATTATCTGGTACATGATTTAGAACTAGCTGCTGTCATCTATGCACTGCAGTTGTGGCGACATTACCTTCTCGGTAATCGTTGCGAGATCTACACGGATCATAAAAGTCTGAAGTACTTGTTTACTCAACCATCTCTAAACCTCCGTCAGTAAAGATGGATGGAGGCCATTGCGGACTATGATTTGGGCATTTCCTATACCCCTGGCAAGGCTAACGTGATGGCTGATGCCTTAAGCCGCAAGTCCTATTGCGACAACCTCATGGTTAGGCGAGCTCAACCTCGTCTTTTTGAAGAACTGCGCAAGCTGAATCTGCGGATTGTTCCACAGGGTTCTCTTAATAACCTTGTGATACAACCAGATCTTGAGAAAGCTGTTAAGAATGCGTAAGCTAAAGATGCTGAAATTGATCTGATGAAGAAAGACCTTCACCTTGTAAAGTACAGGGATTTCTCGCTGTCTGAAGATGGAACCTGGTATTTCATAAACCGCATTGTGGTACCTCGCTTCGAACTCATGACTGACAAAATCATGAAGGAGGCACATGATACCCCACTGTCTATTCATCCGGGTAGCACCAAGATGTATCGTGATCTCCGTCAAAGGTACTGGTGGTCTAGAATGAAGCAGGACATTGCTCGTTATGTTGCTGAATGTGATGTGTGTCGTCGCGTTAAAGCAGAACATCAGAAACCAGCTGGAATTCTGCAACCACTTCCTATTCCTCTATGGAAATGGGATAAGGTTCAGATGGATTTCGTTACAGGACTTCCCAGGTCACAGAAGGGTCACGATGCTATTCTTGTCGTCGTCGATCAACTTTCCAAAGTTGCACACTTTCTGCCTGTCAAAGAGACTATCACTGCTAGTCAGTTAGCAGAGTTGTATATCTCCAGAATTGTATCACTCCACGGTATTCCGAAGGAGATCAGTTCGGACCGTGGCGGCCTTTTCACTTCCAAATTCTGGGAAAGTTTCCAAACAGCTATGGGAACTCATATTACCTGGAGTTCAGCTTATCACCTCCAATCCCAAGGCCAAGTCGAGCGAGTTAATCAAGTGCTTGAAGACATGCTTCGAGCTTGTGTTATTTCTTTCGGTAAGAAGTGGGAAGAATCTCTTCCATATGCTGAATTCTCTTACAACAACAGCTATCAAGCCAGCTTGAAAATGGCTCCCTTCGAAGTACTCTATGTACGTAAGTGTCGAACCCCTCTGAATTGGTCAGAAACTGGGGAACGACCGCTCTTGGGTCCGGATATTATTCAACACGCCGAAGAACAAGTCCGTATCATTCGAGAAAATCTCAAGGCGGCTCAGGACCGCCAGAAGAGCAACTATGATCGCAAACGATGGGGTTTGACTTATCAACCTGGTGATCAGGCTTATCTGCGAGTCACTCCTATGAAGGGCATACACCGTTTTGGAATCAAGGGCAAGTTAGCTCCACGCTACATTGGTCCTTTCCGCAAAATTGCTAGGCGTGGTCAGGTGGCGTATAAATTGGAATTGCCGCCACAATTCTCTCATGTCCACGACGTCTTCCATGTGTCGCAACTTCCTCGTTGCTTCAAGGAATCTCCGCACCTAGCTGTGGATCACGAGATGCTCGAATTGCAAGATGACCTATCTTATAAGGAGCATCCGATCCGCATTCTCGATGAAGCTGAACGTCGGACCCGTCAGAAGGTTACCAAGTTCCTCAAAGTGTAGTGGTCAAATCATACTGAAGATGAAGCCACTTGGGAACGCGAGGATAATCTTCGTGCGGAATACCCCGAACTTTTTCCTTCTACCTCTTAATTCTCGGGACGAGAATTCTTGTTAGTGGAGGAGATTTGTAACACCCCCAGGGGTTAACTACAGCGACCACATGCTAATCAGGCCATGTCATCATGATTACTATGCAAATGGCCACTTGTCCAAGATCAAAGTCAAATTCAAATTTAAATTGCAAGTGAAATAATTATTTCTTCGAACGGTACAACTAAAATGTTCGAATAATTCTATAAATTTCCCTGATCATTGTAATGTTAAAACCAACTTAACTTGAATCACAAATAAATTCCTAGGAAATTAATAAGTGGTCGAGCAATGAATAAAATGGCCTTTTCAAAATAAACGATTATTTATTTAACTCTAGTTGCCCCCAAACTTTTTGTGCTAGCTCAAAATAATCTGTATTATTTATGTGCCAAATTTCATGTTCACCAAAAATCGTCTGGTACAAAAAGAAAATAGAATACGGGCCAGAAATATAAAACAGAAAAAGAAAGCAAAAGAGAAATTAAAAAGCTGTGTGGGACAGTTGAACGAAAGGTGGAGAAGTAGAACGAGGAAAAGGGGGGGGGTAGGGCGGTAGGTTTGTGAGTGCTGCCATGTAAGGGTTTGAAAACGGTTTAGAGTTTTGGGCGCTGTGCAGTGGGGAGAGGGTGTGGGGGGTGGGAGGTTGTGTGGTTGGATTGCCTGGGAGAGAGGGGATGTGTTGTGGTAGGGGGGGTAGTTGGAGTTGATTTAGGGTAGGGGATGGTAATGTTGTGGAAGGGGGAAAAGAGCGGGTAGTAGGATGTGGGTAGAAGGGGGAATGTGGTTTGTGAACAGGTGGGTGGGAGGGAGATTGTTGGGGGGAATCTGCAGAATTTGAGGGGTTGGTATGATGGGGGATGCGAGGCTGAGGGCGATGGGGAATGGGGGGGTGTATGATGGGTGGGTGGGCAACAGTGTGGGGTGTAGGGGGTGGGGGAGTAAGGGGTGTGTTGGGGTGGGTTTTGTCCTGGAGTAGGGGTTGGGGCTGTGGGGTCATTGTGGAGGGGGAGGAGTAGGTGGGGAGTGATGCGGGAGATTAGCTGTGGAAAAGACAAAGGATTGGAATGGCGGCGGAGTAATATAGGTGAAGGGAAGAAGCGGAGATGGGGCGGGATGTTGGGGTTGAATGGGGTTTTATAGCGAGTGGGATGGGACAACAAGGTATTTTGGTGGTGGGGTTTTGGGGTGTGGCTTTTTGGGTGTAAGATAAGGAATGGTTGGGGGGGGGTAGAATGTGGGGTGTATGAAGGGGGAGAGGGGTGTTGGTTGAACGGGTGTGAGGGGGAGTGGTGAGGGAAGTTGGGGGTAATAAGTTTCTGTGTGAGTTGGGAGGGGGGGGGCTGAGAATTGAGTGGTCTTTAGGCGATGGATGGGTTTGTGTGTGGGGGCGGGGGTAGGTGTAACGGATGGGGTGGGTGTTGGGAGGGCGGGTGCGTTAGTATCTGGATGGATTTTGGGGGGCTCGCGAAGAAGGGGTGGTTGTGAGGAGGTTTTGGGTGGAAGAGTTGATGGGGTTGCGAGATGTATGTTGGGGAAGAGGGTCGGCTTTTGATTCGCCACGCAGTCTCCCTTTCCTCTTCCCCGTCCACCTTCCTTCCTATCCCCATCCCCACTCCCTTAACCCCCTGGTGACGAAACCCTAGCTACCGACACCCCCCATTCCCCCCCCCCCCACTCATCCCCACGCCTCGCTCTCTCTCTCGATCCCTCACCATCCTCCTCGCGCCGCCGCACACCGAGACCAGAGGCGAGGCGCCTCATGCTCGACCCCCCCCTTGTAGCCTCTCCTCCCTCCGTTCGCTCCTGCTCCACCCCATCGCCCCTGGACCTCCACCAAGCAGCAAGCAGCAGTCGCCGTCCTCGCCGCCTCGGACCTCTCCTGCACCACGGCTGCCGCGCCTCCGACCAACCTCGCGCCGCGCCCCTGCCTCAGCACGGACGGCCTCGACCTCCCCCCGGCTTCACCGAGCCCTCCACGAGCTCCGCAGTGAGCCTCTCCGACGATCCCCCCCACCTTCCCCCTCAATCTCGTTGCTGTAACCGCCGTCCGCGTCCTCCCGTTGCCGCGCCCGGTGCCCCCCTCCGCGCACGACCTGGCTGCGCTCGCCGCGAGCCCTTGGCCGCCTGGCCGCGCCCTCGCACGCGCACGTTCGCCCGAGACGCGCCCCTGTCCCTACTAGCTGTTGTTGCAGCACCGTGCCGCTGCTCACCCTGCCTGCTGCCTAGCGCCCGCGACCGCCGGAGTTGCCCTCCCGCGTGCGCGCCCTCCTCCCCAGCGCCCGCGCATGCCGCTTGGGGCCGCGCCCCGCATCGCCACCGCAACGCCCTGCCTCCCCCTTTGCCTCGCCCTCGGCCCAACTCGCTGCGCCGCCGCTGCCTGCAGCTACTGCTGCCCCGCGGCCGCGCGCCGTCGCCGTCCCGTCGCCCTCTCCTCCGACCGCGCCGCGCCGGCGCCCCGCCACTGCCCCGGTTGCCTCGCCCGCACCCGGGCGCCAATGAACCCGCCCCGGTTGGCCCTGAGCCACAGACAACCAAGACCCACGTCCCTAAAAATGTGAAAAACAAAAATGTAATTAAAAAAATAAATAAAAATAAAATGAGTTATTAAAATAATTAATTAATTAGTTAATTAATTAATTTAATTAATCCTGATTAGGTTAATCTAATTAGTTAATTAGTTTAATTAAATATTAATTAATTAGTTAATCACTAATTAACTAACCAGTCTGTGACAGGTGGGTCCCACGTGTCAGATTGGCTGCTGACGTCAGTATGATGTCATGCTGACGTCATCAACTACTATTTCGGATAATGTTAATTTAAATAATTAATTAAATTCCAGAAATTAGTAAAAACTTTAGAAAATCATAATAAATAATCCGTAACTCCGATGAAAAAACTTTGTACATGAAAGTTGCTCAGAACGACGAGACGAATTCGGATTCGCGGTCCGTTCGTCCGTCACGCGTCCCTATCTATCCGAACATGGAACCGTCCCCCTCCGGATCGTCTGTTCGATGATTCCAAAGACCCGGGAAATATCGTCAGATATTCTCCCGCTCCGTCTGATACGTGTAGTACTGCGTTAGACTACCCCTAGCACCGTGTATCGTATTTGTCATGCTCATGTTTGCTGTGTATTTATACTGTTTCCTCCCCCTCTTCTCTCTCGTTAGACTCCGACACCGACGTCATCCCCGAGACCGACGAAGCTTCGGAGCCCGAAGACACCATTGACAACCTTGCCCTTGCCGCCGAGCAACCAGGCAAGCCCCCCCCCCCCCTTGAGCATACCGATATCGCCCATTCTATTTCTCATGCTTGCATTAGAATTGCTGCTGCTACTGCTTTACCTATTCTGATGCATAGCCTGTTTATTGTAACCTGATGTTGATAATTACCTGCTTATCCTAAACTGCTTAGTATAGGCTGGGTAGAGACCTATCAGTGACCCCGCTAGTCCCGACTGCCCCGCTGGATTATCTGAAGACCCGATCAACGGGATTGAAGACCAGGCCCCGACACCTCACATCACCCCCCCCCCTTAGTTGTAACGACACTGCAGCGTTACTATCGAGTGCCGAGGGTGAAACCTCTTGTAGCACTTCTGATGTTAACTCTGTAGAGTAGCTATTTGGTCGTGGTCATCGAGGGTGATTCCTCCTTCACCACTTCCGGTAACGACGCTGTCGTGCAACACATCAAGTGTGAACCCATCGAGGGTGATTCCTCCGAGTTCACCTTGACCGATACATCGAGTGGGAATTCAATGAGGGTGATACCTCGGATTCCCCTGATGTTATAGACACACGGATACTTGGACTTTACACTGTTACTTGGATAGGCGGGTCGACCCTGAGGGGTATCCGCGTGCGCCTGAGAGGTGAGTGTTGTGAAGACGGGTGCCTGTGTGGTGCCCGAGTGGTGAATACAAGGCGTGGCCGGGCATTCATGGCCCTTGCCGCAAGTCCTCGAGACGGGGCAACGGGGTCACATCTTTCGTGAGTCTCTGCTCGTTACCGCAAGCCCTAGTCCACTAACGATTTGGATATTTGATCCGAGCAGGCCTCTGGTCTGATAGCACTAACCATCACGTGGGCATAGTATGGGCGTTCTGCATCGTAGCATCAGCCGAAAGCTTTGTCAGACGTCCAGTTCAGCATTGTGGCCGGGTCGGATCATGCCGTTGGCGCTGGTATCCACCCTGCTCGCAACGACCCGGAGTGCCCAGGGCGACGGCCCAAGACCCCTGAGCTCTTAGGATGTAGACCGGCGGGGACCTCTTTGCTGAGCTCTAGGTAGGGCTGCGTTGTGTCGTTTGGCCGAGGCCGGGCATGACCCAGGAAAGTGTGTCCGGCCGGAGTTAATCGAGCGTGTTGGGTAAGTTGGTGCACCCCTGCAGGGAAGAAAACTTCTATCGATAGCCGGTCCTACGGTAAAGGACACTCGGAGTTGTATCCTGATTGATACAATCTAGAACTGGATACTTGGATACTATGGCTCTGGAATTGCTTCTCGCAGGGAGTCGAGAAGGGATTTCCGGACGAGGTTGATGACTGTATGGCTCTGGGATTGCTTTCTCGCAGGGTGTCGAGAAAGGATCTCTGGGTGAGGTTGAGACTTAAGTATACTGCTACATTATATGGTATTGTCTACACTCTTCTATTGCTGCAAGACCTCTGAAGATGCTAGCCTTCGATAGGACTAGGCCTTCTCTCCATTCTGGCATTTCTGCAGCCCAGTCCACATATACAGCCTCTCATTGAAAATGTTGCATATGTAGTGTAGATCCTTGCTTGTTGAGTACTTCTGAGTACTCAAGGTTGCTTTGTTTTCCTTTTCTCCCCATATCAGTTTGTCGTGACCAAGATGACGGAGCCCCTGAGACAGCTGTCCCCGCCGACGATCGCTACTACTATCCCGAGGGTGGTTATTACTTCGAGCTTGCTGTCGACCAGGAGTAGGATCGGAGGGTCCCAGGCAGGAGGCCTGCGCCTTTCGATCGTAGTGTTTTATTTTGCCCCGCCTTTCTAAAGGCCTTTTTGTTTTTGTTTCATATCTGTACTCAGATATCTGATGCTTCCGCTGACGCTTGTTCGCAAGCTTATGTATTTGAGCCCTCGAGGCCCCTGGCTTGTAATATAAAGCTTGTATGACTTTATTTATGTTTTAGAGTTGTGTTGTGATATCTTCCCGTGAGTCCTTAGGCTTGATCGTGTGCATTTGTGTGTATGATTAGTGCACGATTAAGCCGGGGGCGTCACACTCCACTTGAACTTGCGCACCGCAACCTTGATGACGACCACGACTTGATGTCATCCTCCATGGGTTGTATGAGATCTTCCTCTTGACGCAAGCCCATGGAAACATACCTAACCCCACATAGAACTTTCACGTAGACCATGGGTTAGTACACAAAGCATAATGGACAATGCTTAACATACCACGAGATCACTTGATCCCTCTCGGTACATCTTGTACACTTTGTGTGTTGATCAACTTGATTCACTCTTTGACTTAGTCTTGATCAACCTTGTATCATGTATTCTCTATGACCAATCTTTGGATAATTCCTTGAATAGCACCTTGGTCAACACATAAACTCCTTGAAACCAACACATGGACTTCAAGAGATGTCTATGGACAAATCATTCAAATATGACTCAAGACAACCATTAGTCCATACAGATTGTCATCAATTACCAAAACCAAACATGGGGGCACTGCATGTTCTTTCAATAAGAACATTGGTGATGTCTTACTTGTTCAGTCTCTTGGATTCAATCTCATGTCAGTTGGCAAGCTTTGTGATCTAGGCATGCTAGTTCTATTTTCTATCACTAAATGCATTTCCTTTATGGCCACTCACAATTCCATCGTCTTTGAGGGACATAGAAAAGATGATTTATATATTGTGATTTCTCTAAGGGTACCTCAGTTAAAACTTGCTTGCTTGCAAAAGCAACCGAAGGTTGGCTGTGCCACCGAAGACTTGGTCATGCAGGTATGAGAAATTAGCAAACTCTTGTGAATAAGAATCATCCCCGTGGCATTCCTGATGTGAAGTTCGACAAGGATCGTCTCTGTGCTACTTGTGAGGCCGGAAAACTGGCCAAGAAACATCATTCTTCCAAGACTGTCATGACCATGACAAGAGCTCTGGAAATTCTTCATATGGACTTATTCGGACCTCAAAAGTATGCCAGCTTCGATGGAAGTCATTATGGTCTAGTTATAGTGGATGATTTCTATTGCTATATTTGGGTATTCTTTCTTGAAGACAAGACCTATACTCGAGATATCTTCAAAAGTTTCGCCAAGAAAGCTCAGAATGAATATGACGTGCGAATCAAGCATGTCAGAAGTGATAACGGCACTGAGTTCAAAAATACTAATATCAAAGACTTTCTCGATGAAAATGGTATCACTCATGAGTTCTCTGCGGCTTAAACTCCTCAATAGAAAGGAGTTGTTGAGCGAAAGAATAGAACTCTCATTGAGAGGGCAAGAACAATGGTCAGTGGATACAAAACTCCCATTCGTTTCTGGGTTGATGCTATTAGAACTACTTACCATGTTCTAAATCGTGTTTATCTTCACAAGTTCCTTAAGAAATTTTCATATGAGCTTATTACTGGCAAGAAACCAAATGTTTCTTATCTGCGTGTTTTTAGTGCACCTTGTTACATTCATGACATGAATCATAACATCAAATTTGCACCTAAAGCACACGAAGGTTTTCTTCTTGGTTATGGCTCGAATTTGCATACTTATCAGGTCTATAACTCTCATCATGGGAAAGTTATGGAAACGGTAAATGTGCGATTCAATGAATCTAATGGCTCTCAAAAGGAGCACCTACCAGATATGATAGATGAACCTCCCATTTCGGAAGCGATTCGGCAAATGGTCATTGAAGATGTTAGGCCCGTCGAAGAAAATACTCTGGACTCCTCCGATGATGATACTGCAACTGTTCGAAGAAGAACACGTCAAGCAACTACCGAAGAAAATGTTGCTCCGAACGACAATCCAAATACCAATGCCGAGCAAAATGGCAATCTTGAAGGAAATGATAATGCAAATCCAGAAGTTGATACTTATAGAAATGATCATTCAAAAGGAATTCCTCATCCTCGAGTTGCAAATCGAGTTGATCCAACATTAATTCTTGAAGATCTTAAGAATCTAGGTTATCGACCAACAACTCGTTCATGAACTCGTTTGGTTAACTACTTTGGAAGTTTCTCTTTTGTCTCATTAGCTGAACCTACCAAGTATGAAGAGGTGATGAACCACAAGAATAGGGGATCAATCATAGTCCTTTCGATAAGTAAGAGTGTTGAACCCAAGGAGGAGCAGAAGGAAATGACAAGCGGTTTTCGGTAAGGTATTTTTTGCAAGCACAAAAATTATCAGTACAGATAGTTTGATAGCAAGGTAATTTGTAACGGGTAACAAGTAGCAATAGTAACAAAGGTGCAGCATGGTAGCCCAATCCTTTTTATAGCAAAGGACATGCCGGAACTTTCTCATATAGTAAGCAAAGCGTTCTCGAGGACACATGGGAATTTCATCTAGTCACTTTCATCATGTTTATTTGATTCGCGTTCGCGACCTTGATAATTTGATATGTGGGTGTATCGGTGCTTGGCTATTGTTCTTACTTGAACAAGCTTCCCACTTATGATTACCCCCTCTCTCAAGCATCCGTGACTACGAAAGAAGAATTAAGATAAATCTAACCATAGAATGAAACATATGGATCCAAATCAGCCCCTTACCGAATAACGCATAAACTAGGGTTTAAGCTTCTGTCACTCCAGCAACCCATCATCTAATTACTACTCCACAATGCCTTCCCCTAGGCCCAAGTATGGTGATTAGTCGATGTTCACACGACACCACTAAAGGAAGCAACAACATACATATCGTCAAAATATCGAACGAATACCAAATTCACATGATTACTTGTAACAAGACTTCTCCCATGTCCTCAAGAACAAAAGTAACTATTCACAAATCATATTCATTTTCAAGATCAGAGGAGTATTGAATATCATCAAGGATCCAAACATAGAATCTTCCACCAAATAAACCAACTAGCATCAACTACGAGGTGTAATCAACACTACTAGCAACCCATAGGTACCAATATGAGGTTTTGAGACAAAGATTGAATACAAGAGATGAACTAGGGTTTGAAATGAGATGGTGCTAGTGAAGATGTTGATGAAGATTGGTCCTCCGACGATGAGAGGATCGTTGGTGATGTCGATGGCTTCGATTTCCCCCTCCTGGAGGGAAGTATCCCCGGTGGAATCGCTCCGCCAGAGAGCAAAAGTGCTCCTGCCGAGGTTCCGCCTCGAGACGGCGGCGCTTCGTCCTGAAAGTTCTGTCTTATTTTTTTCTAGGTAAAAACCCTTCATATAGCAGAGATGGGGTTGGAGACCTGCTAGTGGGCCCACAAGGCATCAGGGCGCGCCCTATTGCCTTGTGGGAAACTGATGACCCCCCCTCTGGTACTTCTTTGCTCCAGAATTTTTTATATATTCCATAAAAATTCTTCGTGAAATTTTAGGTTATTTGGAGTTCTGCAGAATAGGTATCTCTAATATAGCTTTTCCAGGTCCAGAATTCCAGCTCCGGCAATCTCCGTCTTCATGTAAATCCTGCAAATTAAGGGAGAAAAGGCATTGGAATTGCATCATAAAGTGTTATAATGATAAAAACATTATACATATTTGTATGAAAACATGATGCAAAATGGATGTATCAACTCCACCAAGCTTAGACTTCGCTTGTCCTTAAGAGAAAGCCGAAATCGATAATCATGACCACATGTTTAGAGAGAGATGTGTCGATAAAAACAAAATACGAACATAGTAGCATCATGATCATTATCATAGCAGAAATTTATCATCATAAACTTTCTCATGATCAAGTAACAATTCATCACAATATCAAAGTATAAAGCATAAATTTTCTTGAAAATTAACAAACTTTGTTCTTAGTCAATGAAGCAATCACAATTCATCATATTCTCAGTAAGAATCTTATGTAAGAGCTTTTTGTTTAGCAAGTCCAGATACTCAATTATCATTTAGTCTTCTATGATTGCTGAGACTCACGACATATATATGGAGCAAAAGTTCAGTCAGACACATAGAAAGATAGGGGCTTATAGTTTCGCGTCCCAACTCATTTACCACTTGATGCTTGCAAAGAGGAAAAATAAAAAGGGAATCGAGAAGAACACTATTGACTCTTGCATAAAAAGTAAATACAGAAAAGTAAAAGTAGGCCCTTCGCAGAGGGAAGCAGAGGTTGACATGCGCTTTTTAATTTTGGATGTGCAAGCTCTTAATGTAAAGGAACGTCACTTTGTATTGCCCGTTGTGATAGCACCAATATTATGCAGTATGTCGCTTTTATTTCTTCACCATCGCAAGATCGTACAAAGCTTATTTTCCCTTACAATAAAAGATCATACATATTTAGAAGCAATTTTTATTGCCTTTTGCACCGATGACAACTTACTTGAAGGATCTTATTCAATCAGTAGGTAGATATAGTGGACTCTCATGACATGAAACTGGGTTCAAGATTTTTGGATGCACAGGTAGTATCTATACTTAGTGCGGATTTTTGGCTAGCAAAAGATATTGAGCAATCACCACATGTTGGAGGATCCATGACAATATAACTTCTATGTGAATATAAGCAAACATAACTCATTACATTGTCTTACTTGTCCAATGTCAACTAGTTGACATAAAATATTTAATGGGGGCTCACAATCATAAAAGATGTCTAAGATAGTATATTTATATCTGAATCCTCTCTTCCTTTACTAATCTTTCATGAATTCCATCATTGACCAAAACTATGTTTGTTAACTCCCAACAAATTTTATCAAGTATACCTCTATTTTATGTAAAGTCATTACTTTCCATGGGATTAGCATATGACATTTTCATTATTTTCATTGCTAGGATTGAAACATAAAAGTAAAGAAGCAAATCTCAAACTACTCTTTATTATATAACTCTCGAACTCAATTATATAGATAGATAGATCATGTAACAAGCACTCAAAACTAAATCATACTAAACTTTTATTTTTCTAAGTCATGGAATAACTAAGGATAGAACTAAGATAGATAAAGATGGTAAAAGTGATGGTGATACGATACCGGGCACCTCCCCCAAGCTTGGCAAAAGTCAAGAGTGGTGCCCATACCCGTGTACTCAAGTGTCTTTCTTTGGTAATGGTGGTGATGTAGATCTGGTGGGCTTGTCCTCCGCCTTCCATGGCATAGGTTCTCCATCATAAAAGGATGAACGAGTCTCCGGAGTCCTGAAACTTGCAGCTAAACTCATACCTTTAAATCTGGCCTCATACTCAAAATTTTGATTTTGGAGGTCACAGACTTGGGCCTGAAGATAGTCAATTCGATCATTGAGCTTGAAGATGGTGTCACCAATCTCCTTGTAGTCCACCTTCTGCTCACAGGTGAACTCCGTGATCAGGGAGTGGTTGGCGTTAAGTCCACATTCCACCATCCCTTGGCACTTGAAGATCTCCTACTCCACTGCTTCGAGTCTGGCCTCCTCGCTTCCGGTCTTCTTGGGCCCTTGAACGTCCCGGATGTGAAGCACTCCCTCACACATCTCAATAGCTTGAGGGTGTTTCATCACCTCCGGTGGGTAAGGGTGGATGACCTTCTCATAGAACTTGTCCTTGGACGAACTTGGTGGAGTCATGATGGTCTAGATCTGACAGAAAACAACACGAAACAAGAACACAAGAGAATCTTGCGACACGGTGGTAAAAACATCCGGGAGTATATATAAAGAATTTTTATCTTGCGAAACAAGTATTCCAGAAGAAAACGGAGTCGGGAGGGCACATGAGGGGCCCACAAGGTAACCTGGCGTGCCCAGGGGTAGGGCGCGCCATGTTGCCTTGTGTACTCCTCATGGGTCCTCTCGGCTGTTTCTTAGTGTTTTTTTCTAATATTCAAAAATGGACAAAAATTATTTTATGGAATTTTCAGAGTCGGTTTACTTACCGTATCACGTACCTACTCCTTTTCAAGGTTCTAGAGTGTTCTAGAAGGTCTCCCTTATGTGTTCCTCTGGTGTCATAGTTTGAACAATGTTAGTTTCAACATTAATAGGTGTACTTCAGATATAATGCTTAATTCTTTGTCCATTAACCACTCTCGAATTAGTGCCCTCGGCATTATTGATCTTGATAACTCCGGAGTGATAGACTTCTTCGATTATATAGGGTCCTTCCCATTTAGAGAGGAGTTTTCCTGTAAAGAATCTGAAATGAGAGTTGTATAATAGAACATGCTCACCTAGATTTGAATTCATGTTTTTGAATTCTTTTACCATGCCAACTTTTAACTTTTTCTTTAAACAAGTTGGCATTTTCATAAGCTTGGGTCTCCATTCATCTAGAGAGCTAATATCAAATAACCTCTTTTCATCGGCAAGTTTGAAATCATAATTAAGTTCTTTAATTGCCCAATATGCTTTATGTTCTAATTCAAGAGGTAAATGACATGCTTTTCCATAAACCATTTTATACGGAGACATACCCATAGGATTCTTATAGGCAGTTCTATAAGCCCATAGTGCATCATCAAGTTTCTTAGACCAATTCTTTCTAGATCGATTAACAGTCTTTTGCAAAATTAATTTGAGTTCTCTATTGCTCAATTCAACTTGACCACTAGACTAAGGATGGTATGGAGATGCAATTCTATGGTTAACATCATATTTGGCAAGAAGTTTACGGAAAGCACCACGAATAAAATGTGAATCACCATCAGTGATTAAATATCTAGGGACTCCAAACCTCAGGAAAATAAATTCTTTAAGAATTTTAATAGAAGTGTTGTGATCAGCACTACTAGTTGGAATAGCTTCTACCCACTTAGTAACATAATCAATAGCAACTAGAATATGTGTATACCCATTAGAGGAAGGAAAAGGTTCCATATAATCAAATCCCCAAACATCAAATGGTTCAATAACAAGTGAGTAATTCATAGGCATTTCCTGACGTCTACCAATTATCAATTCTTTGACATTCATCACAAGAGAGAACAAACTTACGTGCATCTTTGAAAAGAGTAGGCCAATAAAAAACCAGACTGTAATACCTTATGTGCAGTTCTGTCTCCAGTATGGTGTCCTCCGTATGCCTCGGAATGACACTTCTGTAGGATTTGTTCCTGTTCATGCTCAGGTACACAATGTATAATAACACCATCTACTCCTTCTTTATATAGATGTGGGTCATCCCAAAAGTAATGTCTTAAATCAAAGAAGAACTTTTTCATTTGTTGGTATGTGAAACTAGGTGGTATATATTTAGCAGCAATGTAATTAGCATAGTCTGCATACCAAGGAGTATTACGTGAAGCATTTATAACAGCTAATTGTTCATTAGGAAAACTATCATCAATAGACAGTGGGTTATCAAGAACATTATCCATTCTAGACAAATTATCAGCTATAGGATTCTCAGCTCCCTTTCTATCAATAATATGCAAAACAAATTCTTGTAGCAAAAGGACCCATCTGATCAACCTAGGTTTAGCATCTTTCTTTTCCATAAGATATTTAATAGCAGCATGATCGATGTGAACAGTTACTTTTGAATTAACAATATAGGATCTGAATTTATCACATGCAAACACAGCTGCTAAAAATTATTTCTCAGTTGTAACATAATTTCTTTGAGCACTGTCTAGAGTTTTACTGGCATAATGAATAACATTCAATTTCTTATCAACTCTTTGTCCTAGAACAGCACCAACAGCATAGTCAGTAGCATCACACCCAATTTCAGAAGGCAAGTTCCAATCAGGTGGTTGGTGTAGAAATTAAGGCTTTCTTAAGTATTTCAAAGGCTTCTACACAATCATCATCAAAAACAAATGGAACATCTTTTTGCAAAAGATTAGTAAGAGGCCTAGAAATTTAAGAGAAGTCTTTGATAAACCTCCTATAAAAAAATAGCATGACCAAGTAAGCTTCTTATACCTTTTATATCTTTACGACATGTCATTTTCTCAATTGCATCAACTTTAGCTTTGTCTACCTCAATACCTCTTCAGAAATTTTGTGCCCAAGGACTATACCTTCATTCACCATAAAGTGGCACTTCTCCCAATTTAAAACAAGGTTAGTTTCTTCACGCCTCTACAAAACTCGATCAAGGTTGCTTAAGCAATCATCAAAAGAAGTTCCATAAACGAAAAAAACATCCATGAATACCTGAACAATCTTTTCACGAAAATCAGAGAATATAGTAGTCATACATCTTTGAAAGGTAACAAGTGCATTGCATAAACCAAAAGGCATACGTCTATAAGCATAAGTTCCGAAAGGACATGTAAAAGTAGTTTTCTCTTGGTCTTCTTTTGACACGGGTATTTGAGAGAAGCCAGAATATCCATCTAGGAAACATAAGTGTGCATGCTTAGACAATCTCTCTAACATTTGATCAATAAAAGGAAAGGGGTTATGATCTTTCCTAGTAGCTTTATTAAATTTTCTGATATCATTTACCATCCTATAACCAGTTACAATTTTTTGTGGGATAAGTTTAGTTTTATCATTTGGAACAATGGTAATGCCTCCTTTCTTAGGAACACAATGAACAGGACTTACCCATGTACTATCAGCTATGGGATAGATTATACCTGCTTCTAGAAGCTTTATATCTCAGTTCTTAACACATCCTTCATTTTAGGATTCAAACGGCGTTGATGATCAATGATTGGCTTAACATCAGGCTCCATATTAATCTTGTTATGACATAGAGTGGGACTAATGCCCTTAAGATCATCAAGAGTATATCCGATAGCAGCATGGTGCTTCCTCAGAGTTTTAAGTAATCTCTTTTCTTCATGCTCTAAAAGGTTAGCATTGATAATAACAGGATATATCTTCTTTTCAACAAGATAAGCACATTTCAGTGTATCAGGTAATTTCTTTAATTCAAACACAGGATCACTCTTAGGTGGAAGACGGTCCCCAAGAGTTTCAACTGGCAAATTATGTTTTAGGATAGGTGCTTGATTAAAGAATATGTCATCTATTTCATTTCTTTCTTTCATATGCATGTCATTTTCATGGTCTAGCAGATATTGTTCTAACGGATCTGGGGGAGGTATGGCAACAGAAGCAAGACCAATAGTTTCATCCTTACTAGGCAATTTTTTATCATGTGTTTGTCTACGAAATTTAGAGAAATTAAACTCATGAGATACATCACCAAAATAAACACTAACTGTTTCTCTATTGTAATCAGTTTTAGCATTAACTGTATTCAGGAAAGGTCCACCAAATATAATGGGACAAAAATCATCTTGTGGAGAACCAAGAACTAGAAAATCAGTAGGGTACTTGATCTTACCACACAAGACTTCGACATCTCTAACAATCCCAAGCGGTGAAATAGTATATCTATTTGCAAGTTTAATAGTAACATCAATGTTCTCTATCTCAGCAGGTGCAATAGCATTCATGGTCTCTTGATATAAGATAAAAGAATTAGCTCTTACACAGTCACACTAGCACCCAAGTCACATAAACCATGATAAAAATGATCTCCTATCTTAACAGAATCAGTTTTAGCAATCCTAGTTGCTTCATTACAGAAATATATAACGTGCCCATTAATATTATCAACCAGGAGATCTTTGGCCATAGCAACATTTGGTTCCACACTTATTTATTCAGAGGGTTTAGGTGTTTTAACATTACTCTTATTGACCACAGTTGAAACTTTAGCATGTTCCTTAATCCTAACATGGAAAGGTGGTTTCTCAATATAAGCAGTAGGCACAACTAGATCAACATTATAAATAATTGTTTCTTCTTTAGCTATAACAGGTTCCTCAAACTTTTCTTCAATAGCTGGATGATATTTAGACCACTTCTCCTTAGGGAGATCAACATGAGTAGCAAATGATTCACAAAAAGAAGCTACTATCTCAGAGTCAAGTTCATATTTAGTACTAAACTTATGAAAAGAATCAGTTTCCATAAAAGATTTAACACAATCAAACTCAAGTTTTATACCTAACTCTTTACCTTTGTCAAGTTCCCAATCTTCTGAGTTGCATTTAATTCTTTCCAGAAGAGCCCATTTGAATTCAATAGCTTTCTACATAAAGGAACTAGTAGAAGAAGAATCGAGCATGGATTGATCATTATGAGAAAGCCGAGCATAAAAGTTTTGGATAATAATTTCTCTTAAGAGATCATGATTGGGGCATGTGTACATCATGTACTTAAGCCTCCCCCAAGCTTGAGCGATACTTTATACTTCACGAGGCAAAAAATTATATATATAATTCCGATCATGATAAACCAGATGCATAGGATAAAACTTTTGATGAAATTCCAATCTCAGCCGGTTCCAGTCCCATGTTCCAATATCATCCAATAGCCTATACCATGTCAATGCCTTTCCCTCCAAAGATAAAGGGAATACCTTCTTCTTAACTCCATCCGCGGATAAACCTGCAAGCTTAAACAATTCACAAATTGCATCCAAATAGATTAAGTGCATATCAGGATGTATCGTTCCATCTCCTGCATAAGGATTAGCTAGAGGTTTCTCTAACATACCCAAAGGAATATCATAATAAATATTTTTAGTAGGTTCAGTAGGTTGAGGGTCAACTCTTATTGCTTCTGGTCGAGGTGAAGATACCCCGAACAAATCGCTCAAAGGATTACTTTCCATAGTAATAAGTAACAGTAAATTTCAGCACTTAGCATAAATGTTTCCTTACCAAATTCCACTTACCAAAGGCTCTTCACTCCCCGGCAATGGCGCCAGAAAAGAGTATTGGTGACCCACAAGTATAGGGGATCAATCGTAGTCCTTTTGATAAGTAAGAGTGTAGAACCCAACGAGGAGCGGAAGGAAATGACAAGCGGTTTTCAGCAAGGTATTTTCTGCAAGCACTGAAATTGTTGGTAACAGTTAGTTTGATAGAAGGGTAATTTGTAATGGGTAATAAGTAGCAATAGTAACAAAGGTGCAGCAAGGTAACCCAATCCTTTTTATAGCAAAGGATAGGCTGAAACTATCTCTTATAGTAAGCAAAGCATTCTCGAGGACACATGGGAATTTCATGTAGTCACTTTCATCATGTTTATTTGATTCGCATTCGCTACTTTGATGTGACGACCCCAGCTTAATCGTGCACTAATCATACACGCAAATGCGCACGATCAAGCCTAAGGACTCACTTGAAGATATCACAACACAACTCTAAAACATAAATAAAGTCATACAAGCTTTATATTACAAGCCAGGGCCTCGAGGGCTCGAATACATAGCTCGATGGCATACAAGCGTCAGCGGAAGCATCAGATATTTGAGTACAGATATAATACAGAGAGAGAAATAGGACTTCACAGAGGCGGGGTAAAATAAAATACTACGATCGAAAGGCGTAGGCCTCCTGCCCTGGACCCTCCGATCCTACTCCTGGTCGTCGAACGGCTCCTCGTAGTAGTAGTAGTACTCGCCAGGCAGGTAGTAGTACTGGTCGTCGGCTGGGGCGTCTGGCTCAAGGGCTCCGTCGTCTGGTGGCATCAAATGGAATATGGGGAAAAAAGAAAATAAAGCAAACGTGAGTACTCATCCGAAGTACTCAGCAAGCAAGGATCTACACTACATATGCAACATTGTCAAAGGAATGGCTGTATATGTGGACTGGGCTGCAGAAATGCCAGAATAGAGGGGGGAAGCCTAGTCCTATCGAAGACTAGCATCTTCAACAATCTTCGACAGTCTTGCAGCATTAGAAGAGATCAGATGAACATAATGTAAAGCAGTAGTAGTAGTATCATCAACCTCGACCTGAGATCCTTCCTCGACTCCCTGCGAGAAAGCAATCCCAGAGCTGTACTATCCAGTTCTCATCTCAAGTTCTAGTTGTACCGATCGGGATACAACTCCGAGTGTCCGTTACCGTAGGACAGGCTATCGATAGAAGTTTCTTCCCTGCAGGGGTGCACCAACTTACCCACCACGCTTGCTTAACTCCGGCCGGACACACTTTACTGGGTCATGCCCGGCCTCGGCCAAACAACACGCCGCAACCCGACCTAGGCTCTAAAGAGAGGTCAGCACGCCGGACTAAACCTATGCCCCCAGGGGTCTTGGGCCATCGCCCCGGGAACCCTGCACGTTGCGAGGACGTTTTGGAAGCAGACCTAGCAACCCCTTAATACAAGCGCAGTTGCGTTCCCAGTCCAATCCAAAACGGGCCGCTCCTCGCTGACGTCAATAGAGCTTTGGCTGATGTATACGACGCAGAACGCCCATACTATGCCCACGTGATGGTTAGTGCTATCGGGCCAGAGGCCCCTCGGATCAAATATCCAAACCGTAGTGGATTAGGAGCGCGCGGAAACGAGCAGAGACTCACAATCGATGTGACCCCGTCGCCCTGTCTCGAGGACTTGCGGCAAGGGCTAAGAATGCCCGGCCACGCCTCGTAGTTATCTCGCGGGCACCATCCAGGTCAACCCGACTCCACATCACTTCACGTTAAGCTCGCGCGGGTACCCCTCAGGGCCGACCCGTCTTTAGTATCATGGTTTAGTGCAAGTCCACTCATCAACAGTAACTGTGTGTCTGACACCAGGGGAGCCCTGAGGAATCACCCTCGATGGAACCCCACCTGATGTTATCATCAAGGTGAACGAAGGAGGAATTACCCTCGAGGTCCACACTTGAGGAGTTGCGCGACGACGTCGTTATCGGGGGTGGTGTAGGAGGAATCACCCTCGCTTACCATGACCGAGTAACTAACCTACAAGGTTAACATCAGAAGTGCTGACGAGGTATCACCCTCGGCACTCGACGGTAACCCAGCAGTGTCGGCAACTAAGGGGAAGTGATGTGCGGTGCCAGGGTCTAGTCTTCAATCCCGAAGTTCGGGTCTTCTGATGTCCAGCAGGGCAGTCGGGATCAAGTGGGGGTCTCTGTCGTGTCTCTACCCAGCCTAAACTAAGCAGTCTAGGATAACCAGTAAGGTAACAAGGCAGGGTACAATAATCAGGCTATGCAGCAGATATAGGAAAACAGTAGCAGTAGCAGTTCTAATGCAAGCATAAGAGAGAAGGGAATAGGCGATATAGGCATGCTCAAAATGGGGGTGCCTGCCTGTTTGCTCTGGGGCAAGGACAAGGTCTTCAGTGGTATCGTCGGGGACGTAGTCGTACTCCTGAGCTGCGTCTGCCTCGGGAGCTACGTCAACGTCGGGGTCTACCGAGAGAGAAGAGGGGGAAGAAACAGGTAAACATAATGCAAACAAAGGCAATACGGTGCGTGTGATGCTATGATGCAGTGCAGGGTTGCCTAATTATGCATCTAAGTCATTTTAGTTATTTTTAGAATTAATCTGGGATTTAATATCCGACGTGTGTGCACTATTCATCTGCCGGATTCGGGTCCGGAGTTACGAGTTCTTCTACATAGGGGGTTCCGATGGAGAAACAGACGGCATGATCAGACTCGGCTCGTCGTTCTGAGCAACTTTCATGTTTTAACTTTTTCGATCCGAGCTACGGTTTAAAAGTTATTAATTTTTAAAGTTTATTTGAATTCCTGGAATTTATTTATTTATCAGAAAATGAATTATGACGTCAGCATTGCATCACAGTGACGTCAGCAGGTCAACTGCGGTTGACCAGGGTCAAACCTGACATGTGGGTCCAGTGGGACCCACATGTCAGTCTCTGTTTAGTCTAACAGTGGATTAACTTAATCCACAGGGTTAATTAGGGGGCGGGCCCCACTTGTCAGTGAGACATTAGGCTAATTATCTAGTTTTGTTTAATTAAATGTTTAATTAGTCTAATTATCGAACGGGGCCCACATGTCAGCTACAGGGGTGTACAGTGCCCGCGTTGACTCGGGTCAACGCGGTCAACTGGGCCCGTGGGACCCACTGGCAGTGACCCAGGGGTGTCCCACGTGGCAGCCACGTCGGCGGTCGGCGGCTGAACGCCGGCGCACCCGCAAACGCGGCGGAGGCACTCGGGCGTCGCCGGAATTCGCCTATAGGCCACCAAATGGGACGGGGCCGGGTGCGTTCGAACGGCCGTTCGACGGCGCGTCGAAGGGTGGCGGTAGCTCGGCCGGACTTGGCCGGAAATGGCGCCGGCGACGAGTCGTGGCGGAGGCCGAAGCACGCGCTCGTCGGAATCGGCGTTCGGGCGCGTGCAAGGCCAAACTAGCTAGCCACGCGGGATCTACGAGTCACGAGGAACACGCCAGAGGGTTGAGGCGAGCTTGCAACGGACCGGGAGCTCGACTACGACGGAAATGGCGGCGGCGGCATTCGGGTTTCGGTGGT
The DNA here is from genome assembly GCA_011799875.1 of Thinopyrum elongatum. Classification (NCBI taxonomy): domain Eukaryota; kingdom Viridiplantae; phylum Streptophyta; class Magnoliopsida; order Poales; family Poaceae; genus Thinopyrum; species Thinopyrum elongatum. The sequence goes on along the minus strand of CM022301.1, from coordinate 300,612,049 downwards.
GCCGTGGCTCTAGCTCGCTAACGGGCTACCGTAGACGACAGAGGAGAGGGAGGTGCTCACCGAGTGGTCACGAAAGACCTGCGGGAGCTTAGTAGCAGCAGAGAAGGTCGCAGCCGCCGGCGAGCTCCGGAGTCAAGGAAGAAAGGGGGCGACGGCGAGCAGCAGCTGCAGGCCTTCCACGCCACGATTCGACGGAGCAGGCGACGTGGTCGATCACGGCGCGTCTCCTGGACACGATGGCGAGGCGAGGCGGCGTCGCTGGCCACGAGAACGGCAACGAACGGCGGCGGATCCGTTCGGCCTCGCGTGGATCTGAGGGGAAGAGAAGGCGAGGCGAGCGAGGAGAGAAGGGGGAAGAATGACGGATAGGCCGGGGCGAAGTGGAGGGCGTCGACCTTATCCCCTCCGCCTCCTGTTCCGTCGGTGGGCGGCGACGTGTCGGCGCCGCGCCGGCGCGCGCGCGCTCGACCAGCGGGAGAACGACAGCGCGAGGGAGAGAGGTGAGTGGGCCTGCTGGGCCGGGGTTCGGGGCACTGTGCACTAAGGCCCAGTGCACAGTGCCTCGTTTTTATTTTTCTGTTTTGGTTTCTCTTTTTCTTTTAATCTTTTCTGTTTCAAAATGTTTAGGGCACTTGTGCACTTTTGAAAAATGTGGGAGTTGGCCCAAATATTGCAATGCAATATTAGCTCTCACCAAAAAGTGGTTTGAACAGTTTTGGAAGCCATTTGATTTAGTAACGATTTTAAATGAATTTAATATTGCTGTTTTGGGTGCTGTTTCATCTAGTTAGAGTCACTTGTCCAACTCCAAATATTTTGATGTTGATTTTAGAAATGTTCCTGAATTATTTGCCATTTAATGAACATTTTCCCAACAGTGTTTGATCAACTTTATAATTCACTTTTGAATTTGAGTTGATTTTCATATGTGAATTAAAATTGGATCATTAACCCATATGACTTGGCACTGCAAATGATCATGACTTGGCAGTTTTAACAGAGTGTCACAGAGCTTATTACAAGGGGGTGTTACATTTGATAAGTTGATATGTGGGTGGAATGGTGCTTGGCTGTTGTTCTTACTTGAATAAGCCTCCCACTTATGATTACCCCCTCTCGCAAGCATCCATAACAACGAAAGAAGAATTAAGATAAATCTAACCATAGCATGAAACATATGGATCCAAATCAGCCCCTTGTGGAATAGCGCATAAACTAGGGTTTAAGCTTCTGTCACTCTAGCAACCAGTCATCTAATTATTACTCCACAATGCCTTCCCTTAAGCCCAAAGATGGTGAAGTGTCATGTTGTCGACGTTCACATGACACCACTAAAGGAAGCAACAACATACATATCATCAAAATATTGAATGAGTACCAAATTCACATGATTACTTATAACAAGACTTCTCCCATGTCCTCAAGAACAAAAGTAACTACTCACAAATAATATTCATGTTCAAGATCAGAGGGGTATTGAATATCATCAAGGATCTGAACATGTAATCTTCCACCAAATAAACCAACTAGCATCAACTACGAGATGTAGTCAACACTACTAGCAACCCACAGGTACCAATCTAAGGTTTTGAGACAAAGATTGAATACAAGAGATGAACTAGGGTTTGAGATGAGATGGTGCTGGTGAGATGGTGATGAAGATTGGTCCTCCCATGATGAGAGGATCATTGGTGATGCCGATGGCTTCGATTTCCCCCTCCTGGAGCGAAGTATCCCCGGCGGAATCGCTCCGCCGAAGAGCAAAAGTGCTCCTGCCCAGGTTCCGCCTCAAGACGGCGGTGCTTCATCCTGAAAGTTCTCTCTTATTTTTTTCTAGGTCAAAACCCTTCATATAGCAGAAGATGGGGGCCGGAGTCCTGCCAGTGGCCCCACGAGGCATCAGGGCACACCCAGGGGGTGGCCGCGCCCTGTTGCCTTGTTGGCAGCAGGTGGCCCCCCTTTGGCACTTCTTTGCTCTAGTATTTTTTATATATTCCATAAAAATTCTCCGTGAAATTTCAGGTCATTTGGAGTTTTGCATAATAGGTATCCCTGATGTAGCTTTTCCAGGTCCAGAATTCCAGCCTCCGACAATCTCCCTCTTCATGTAAATCTTGCAAATTAAGAGAGAAAGGCATTGGAATTGCATCATAAAGTGTTATAATGATTAAAAACATTATAAATATCAGTAGGAAAACTTGATGCAAAATGGACGTATCAAGGGGCCATGAATGATCCTAATTGGATGAATGCTATGCAAGAAGAGTTGGTGCAATTCGAGCTCAATGATGTGTGGGAATTGGTCGATCGACCGAATACTAAGAAGTACAATATCATTGGTACCAAATGGATCTTCCAAAACAAGCAAGATGAAGATGGAATTGTGGTAAGAAACAAAGCATGATTGGTTACTCAAGGGTATACACAGGTAGAAGGTATAGACTTAGGTGAAACTTATGCTCATGTTGCCCGTCTTGAGGCCATTCGCATTTTTCTTGCATATGCAAACTACAATGACATCTTGCTATATCAAATGGATGTGAAGAGTGCTTTCCTCAATGGTGAAATTGATGAGGAAGTCTATGTTAGACAACCACCTGGCTTTGAAAATCCTCAATTCCCTAACAAAGTTTTCAGGTTGAAAAAGGCTCTTTATGGGCTCAAGAAAGCTCCTCGAGCCTGGTATGAAACTCTGAAGAAGTTTTTGCTCGCTAAGGGGTTCAAGCCAGGATCCATTGATTCCATTCTATTCACACGTGTTGTTGATGGTGATGTATTCATGTGTCAAATATATGTGGATGATATTATATTCGATTGTACTAACAATGCTTGCAGCTTGGAATTGGGACGAATGATGTCCAAGAAATATGAGATGTTAATGATGGGTTAACTTAAGTTCTTTCTCGGGTTGCAAATTCGTCAACAGAAGAATGGCATTTTTTTCTCCCAGGAGAAGTATCTCAGAGACTGCCTGAAGAAGTTCAAAATGCAAGACTGCAACCATAAGGGCTACAAAACTCCTATGCCTATGAATGGTGAGCTTGATGCCGATGTGTACTGTAAAGATTATGATCAGAAATCTTATCGTTTGATGATTGGTTCTTTACTCTATCTATGTGCTTCCAGACCTGACATCATGTTGAGTGTTTGTATGTGTGCTCGTTTCCAAGCTACACTGAAAGAATCGCATCACCAAGCGGTCAAGCATATTATGAGATATTTTGCTCACACTCCATCTTAGGTTTATGGTATCCTAAGGGAGCACAGTTTGACCTCATTTGATATTCAGACTCGGATTATGCAGGCGATCAGGTTGAAAGGAAATCTACTTCGGGGACATGTCATTTCCTCGGTAGATCTTTGGTGTGCTGGTCTTCAAGGAAGCAGAACTGTGTGTCATTATCTACGGCCGAGGCCGAATATATTGTTGTTGGTGCTTGTTGCACTCAGTTGTTGTGGATGAAGCAGACTCTGAAGGATTATGGCGTCAAGGTCCAGAAGATTCCTTTATTGTGCGACAATGATAGCGCAATCAAAATCACACACAATCCAATGCAACACTCTCACACCAAGCATATTAAGATCAGACATCATTCCTTCATGATCATGTTGCTCGAGAGGATATTGTGATCAGTCATGTCAAGACTGAAGAAAACCTCGCTTATATCTTCACCAAGCCTCTTGATGAGAAAAGATTTTGTGCGTTATGGTGTGAGATAAATATCCTACATTCCACAAACATGCAGTAAGATGGACTCGGCACCCATACCAACACTTCCACATCTTAGAAGGAAAGGGTTCATAACACTTGAGGAGTTTGAAAGTTTCAACAAAGTGAAATTTTCTTTCTGAGAGTGAATACATTAACGAAGAACTAGACTAACCGGGTGCCTCAACCAGTTGTGAGACACTCAGGGTCATATAGTTCTTATACGGTGGGTCACGCCACCACATTTTCTGTCTCGTTTTCCTTCGTGCTGCTCTTGGTTGTGTTATGTTTCTATCCGAATGCATTCACTGATAGCTTTCGGTTTGGTTGTTGCATCTGAGTGAATTGTTCAGGACCCGGTTTTTCATTCTTATCTATTCTAGTCTATGCTGATCCTTTATGAATGAACAAATTTTATTTGGAACAAAACTTATCTGGTGTCCTTGACCACAATCTCGTTTCGGTCCGAACCTTATCTTCTTTGGCGATAGCCGTCCAAAATTTCATGGTTACCATGTGCTATTCAACAACTGCCATCAATTCTGGCCGTTGAATCGCAAAAGTCGTCTGACTATGGCCGTCTGATCAGATTCACCGGGAGCGGTTATTTCCTCTTGGATATAAATACTGCGCTGCCCCTTCCACCACTTACACTTCGTCTCTCCACCATCGCCTTCCTCCGAACCCTTACCGTGCTGCTCCTCCTCGAGCGCGACGTCCTCGATCATCCTCGCCGCTTCATTGCCGGAAGGTGGTCGCCGAAGTCCTTCCTCACCGCCGCAGGTCATCCTCCACCCCGCGCCGCCGTTGCCGCTGCACATCGCCAAGCTAGGTATGTGCAGCATGAACTCATGCTTCCGTCTATCTGTTCGAGTTCATCCGTGGTAATTTCCATGAAATTTTATCAGATTTATCATACCTTCAACACTGGGTAAAATATTTGTGTGCGGTTTGTAGTTGTTCATCGCTCCTTCTTCAGATCTAGGATTTGTGTTGTGTCTCGAACGAACAAAATGCCTAGCACGATATCTAGTATCTTTTGATACACTAGTTCAAACTAGTCATTTCCTTCATTCAAAACTTTACTCAAAGTCTACACCTACATCTTCGAAAAATGTTTTCTCTTCAAAATCCTTGCTGCGTGCATTCGTAATCCTACCCCATTTTCCCTTGTATCCTATCTTATCCACAGGAAAATGTAGTCTGTCGAAGATTTCGCCCAACCAGTGGGTCGCACTGACAGAGAAGAAGATCTGTTATTGGGTACAATAGATGTATCAAAGGCAGCAAATGTAAAGGGCCCAATGGTAGGCCCCTCGTCAAGCAAGCGATAGAAATATGATGATTCGAACAACGAGCAAGACGAGACTGCTCCAAAGAAAAAGAGAAAGGGTGGTCGGTGGCCATACACAAACAACGCAAAATACATCTATCATGACAAGTACAATATTGTGCAAGGAGAAACAAAAAATGAGTGAGAACTACGTCTGTAATGGATTCGGTGTCATTGGGTGCGCAAGTGGTTCAACTATAATTTTGTTCACCCTCGGTTTGCTCAGAACTTTGCATTTCATCCACCATGGGGCGATTGCCGGGACATTTCTCTCTTACCTCACCAGGGTCCCGAAGCAAGACCTCCTCCTCCACCAGATGCTGATGAATCATCACTTCGCACACCTGCTGACTATCCCGATGAACTTCTAAAGCATCAACAAAACGCCATCAAGTGCGCCAAGCGGCCAAAAAGAAAAAGCTTCAAGAAGCTGAAAACCTTCGCCTTCTCAAAGATGATGTCGAGAAGAAAAAGGCTGAAGGAAAATCTGAAGGGCGCTCTAAAGGCAAGCATGATCCCAGCTCAGCTTCGAAAAGAAAGAGTGCACCAAAGAAAAAGAAGGCTCTACCTGGTGATGAATATGGCATGAGTGATCCCTCGGATGCCAATGATCCTCCTATCTCCAAAGAAGAAGTTGTAGTTGTCAACGAACAAGTGATTATCACCACCTCCACCGTGCTTCCTTCATCGTGCTAAAAAGTAAACTCCTCCTACAACTATCACAATGCAACAGCATGTCAACACCACTCCTCATCCTGATGCTATTGATTTGAAGGATTTGGTTGTTGATGCACCTGTGAAATCTGTTAAACTAGACGAAAGCATTAGAAAGCCTGCTTTGAAGAAAATAATGGGAGCTCTGATCAATCAAAATGCTCCGCAAACACAAGCTGATGATGCTCCGAAAGGAAAAACTACAAAGTTTGCGCCTACTTTGACTCGGCCTTTACCCTCAATGCCACCATCTAAGCAGATTACAGTGCAACCTGCTCCAATCTCTGCTTCAACTAAATCTCCTCACTATTACAATCACAATTTTATTATGGAGCAGCTTGACAAATTTTCGGACAATCCGTTCGATGGAGAAGTGGCATCCTTGCCTATTCCTACTTAAATCATTGCTCAGTCGGGATTCCTTGTCAATGATATGAAAGAAGACACTGTTGAGATCAACACCATGTCTGCAGAACTACTTGATTTAGATAATCGAATGAAATATGCCTCTTCAAAGTTTATCATTCGTGAGCTCGAGAATTCCTACAAGGATGTTAATCATACAATGACTATGCTTCATCATTGGCGATTGGGTTTTCACTCGGATCTAGATACAATCGTTCGCAAGATCTGTGATGAGCATCAAGCTCAAGTGACTGGCTACAATGATCTGGTAAAGGGTCATGTCGACCATGTTGCTCAAGAAAAGAGAAATCAATGAAATAAAACTTCTTGCAAGTCAGTTCCATCAGCACAACAGGATGATCAGCCCTCAAGTCATGCTCCTCCCATGAAAGAAAAGACTCCTAGGCCTGTCATTCACTCGGAGCAAGCAGCTCAGGCGTTCGAACCTCAACCTTCCCCAAGGCCAACTGAACCAATGTATCTGGCTTCATTTGGTCGTCCAACATATCTCCCACCAAGTCTGCTCCTAAAGAAGGTGAACTCATCTGGTCTGAGATTTCAGCTCCTCCTCCCATTGCTCCAATCTCTTCAAAATCGTTGGTGGTTGATACGTCTCCAACGTATCTATAATTTTTTATTATTCCACGCTATTATAGTTTCAATCTTGGATGTTTTATATGCAATTATATATCATTTTTTGGGATTGACTTGCCAAGTGCCAGTTGTTGTTTTTTTTCTTCCTATTTTTGGTTTTCCAGGATATCAATACCAAACGGAGTCCAAATGCTACAAAACTTTTTGACAGGAGGCCAGAAGGCAAAGGAGTGGGCCACAAGGCACCTAGGCGCTCCTAGGTACCTTGTGGACCCCTCGTTTCTCCGTTTGACCTAATTCCAACTCTATAAATTCTCTCAAATCGGGAAACCAACACAGAGCCACCCAAAACACTTTTTTTTGCTGCCGCAAGCTTCTATTCTCGCGATATTCCATCTGGAGGCCTTTTCCGGCACTCTGCCAGAGGGTAATCGATCATGGAGGGCCTCTACATCAACCATGCTGCCCTTCCGATGATGTGTGAGTAGTTTACCACAGACCTACGAGTCCATATCTAGTAGCTAGATTGCTTCTTCTCTCTCTTTGATCTTCAATACAAAGTTCTCCTCGATGTTCTTGGAGTTCTATTCGATGTAACCTTTTTTTGTGGTGTGTTTGTTAGGATCCGATGAATTGTGGGTTTATGATCAGATTATTCATGAATATTATTTGAGTCTTTTCTGAATTCTTATATGCATGATAATTATAGCTTTGTATTTCTCTTTGATCTGTCGGTTTGGTTTGGCCAACTAGATTGATTTATCTTGCAATGGGAGAGGTGCTTTGTGATGGGTTCAATCTTGCGGTGATCTATATCCCAGTGGTAGAAGGGGACAAGACACGTATTTGTATTGTTTCCATTAAGGGTAAAACGACGGGGTTTATTCATATTGATTGAGTTTACTTTGTCTACATCATGTCATCTTGCTTAAGGCGTTACTCCATTCTTTATGAACTTAATACTTGAGATGCATGCTGGATAGTGGTCGATGTGTGGAGTAATAGTAGTAAATGTAGGCAGGAGTCAGTCTACTTGTCTCAGACGTGATGCCTATATACATGATCATTACCTTGAATATCGTCATAACTACGCGCTTTTCTATCAATGGCCCAACAGTAATTTGTCTACCCACCGTATGCTTTCTATTTGGGAGAGAAGCTTCTAGTGAAAACTATGGCCCCCGGGTCTATCCTTATCATATATTAAAATCCAAAAATACCTTGCTACAATTTATTTACCTTTATTTATTTTGTGTTATTGTTTATCTATCTACCATTATCAGACTTGATCCTTGCAATTAACTGCCAAGGGATTGATGACCCCTTGTTTGTGTTGTGTGCAAGTATTTTTTTTTCTTTTGTGTGTAGGTGCTATTCACGAGGTCTTGTGTGGTTCTCCTACTAGATTGATAACCTTGGTTCTTAACTGAGGAAAATACTTATCTCTACTATAATGCATAATCCTCTCCTCTTCGGGGAAATCCCAACGCAGCTCACAAGTAGCAGTGGTCGAGTAACAACCCAAGCTGCCCGAGCAAAATCAAGCACCATTTTCTGAGAAGGAATCCACTCCAGTGATTTCTAAAGCTCAACCTATTGCAACAGCAGCTCCTCCAACTGTGGTCTCCACCTTGTCGATGCTTTAGTTAACAATTGATACCAATGCTCATGCTACTGAACCTGGTCCGTCTGCCCATCAATCTTGTTCTGAATGTCACCCTAACTCCGTTGTATATGGTGATGAGTTTCTTTCTCCCGAAGAAGAACTCAAATATCCATTCCCGTGAGAGGAATTGCCTATATTTTCGGCGGGTGCTGGTGCTAAAGGTCCTCTGTTCAACATGCATACACATCCAAAGTTCTTTTAGAATAGCCCCTATGATGGTCCTCGCACTTCTGATTCCCCACGCTTTTGGACCAAGGAACAGTCTGTCTATTACTCCCGTGTGCTCTACGACAGCAAGAAGATTTTCCCTCATGAATTTTCCAATATCCCTGCAATGAGGAATATTGGTTGCTTCAACCAATTGCTTCAAGACTTTGATGATTTCTGCCTCACCAAGGTGTTTGAATTCGAGCATCCTTGGAACCGAGAGATTAATCTTCAGTTCTATGCCACATTGTATATCCCTTGTGATGAGAATGATAGCTCCAAGTGGATCTTCGAATGGATGACTGAAGGAAGAAGGATTAAGTGCATCGCAACTAATTTTACCTCACACTTCCATTTTCCTCGTTTTGAGCATGGAAACAATGAAATTCGGATGCACTGCATTGATGTAATCTCCGATGAAGATTTCAAGTGCACTATGGACAAAGAGAAGATTCGAGATTATACTGGTCCTCCACTTCTTGAAAACTTAACCTTCGAGAATTAGACTCTCTATCATATGCTCACATACTCCATTCATCCACTCACTGGCCTGAAAGCTAACAAGTCCATCTCTGATATCCTTTGAAATACCATCTATGCTATCTCCGAATGATACATATTTGATGTTGAAGACCTATTTCTTCGTATTCTCAAATATGCTGCTCAGTTTCAATTTTGCATTAAGGTATTTGCTCCCTGGATTCAGAAAGTCATTGATCATGCTATGTCGACTGTATATCTTGCCAAGGCCAGCCACAAAAGCTTCATTCCACTGGTGCATGACACTATCAAAGCCATGGAAAAAATTTCCTTAGGAAAACCATCATCACCTCCCGAAGATTATCACCAAACTTCTGATGGTCCTCGGCTTCCTCGACGTGTGCGAATGCCAACCTCTCAGCCGCCATCTCATTTGGAAGTCAGCATGCGAACACAACAGTTGATTCTGCAACATATTGCTAATGATCGGCGTGAAAAAGAGCACTTTGCAAATGAGTTAAACCTCATGAACAATCATACCATGTTGGTTCATCTGATAGCCGATGAAAATAAGAAAAGACTCTGGAAATTAGTTCGCAAGTTCTTCACTGAAAAACAACTTCTGAATGTGAACCTCCAAGAGCTCTATGATTATATTGACAAAGGCTTCAGTGTGACTGATTTCCAAGAGCGAAGCACTCCACCTCTACCAGCTCGAGAGCTTCCAACCGATACTCTTCACTTGCAAATTCGCAAGTTGCTCAAAGAATCTGAAGCCACCTCTCCCACAGTCAAACCTACCGAAGGCAATCTAATCTCCAGTGCTCCTCCTGTGGCTAATCCTAATGCACCAAGTACATCTGCTCAACAACTTGTCATTGTGCCCGACGAAAATCCCGTTGCTGTTGAAGCCGAAGGCATTCCAGTCACCTATGAAGATGATGTCACTTTGGATAGTTCATCTGGCGATGCCTTGGAGTAATATTTGTTTCGTTTACTTGCCTCATGTTATTCGTCACCTTTTTGCCACTTGTTGACAAAAAGGGGGAGAATTACATCGAGTTCGATAGATTTGCTTTCTGGTGTTTATTCGAACTGGTTTTATCTCGAGTTTGCAACTGCTTTGTCTTGCTTATATGTATTGTGTTGAAAAACTCTCAGTAACTTCTGTGTTGTAATGTCAGCACTAGTGGAAAAAAGCCTAGCTATGGCATGGCAAAAAATGCCTTGCTGGCGTAGAGACCCAACGCCACCAATATGGCGCCAGTGAAAATAGTTTAGTGGTGGCATTGGCAGACACGTCAGCAGTATTTTAGTACTGATGGCGTGCCACTTGGCTAACGCCAGCAATATATTGTGTTATCTATGACATTTATTGTGAGGCAACGCCAGCAATTTGTATTTTGCAGCAATAAAAAAATATACCCAGCTATTAGTATATGTGCGGCCATTTAAACTTCTAGTGGTAAGTCTCAAATCCACAAAAATATACCCAGCTATTAGTATAGTTTTCAGTAACTCACTTGCTACTACCTACAAGCAAAAGTTATCTGGTAGCTAGCTACAAGCAAAAGTATCGTCATCTCACGCAACTTGTTATCCGCTAACTAGCTATGATGAAGAATGATCCTCATCTCATGCAACTTGTTCCTGTTGCTCTGTCCCTCCTTTCTGAAATAGACTTTGCGGGTCTTCAACTCCTCCCTCTCGGCCTTCAGGAGCCGTATCTCCTTCTTCATAGACTCGATCTCAGTGACCAGTAGCTGCTTCTGGTCAATGAGCTTCAATTTCTTATCGCAGAGATCGGAGTTCTCGTCGGTCATCTCGTCCTTCCCTTTCTTCAGGGAGTCATTCAACACCTTAAGTGCCTTCATTGTACTCTCCTTTGACGCGACAAGCTCACGGCTGAGCATGTCCATGTCACATACCGGTAGCTGCTGCTAGACCGGTTCTGCAGATGGGTCTCATACATATGCCTGGCAAGTCAAATATTTGAAATCATCAATAAAAATGGTTAGATGATAAATGTATATATGCATGTGTTTGCAATGCTCATGGATGTATTTGTAATCTTACCTGGTTGGTGCTCGTTTCACCTTTGTCAACTTCATAGGCCTTGAAGTTGCACGGGGACTGGTAGTGGTTGTTCCAGCTAGTCATGGCTGGAACTTCAAAATAGTAACAAGTATAGGTTATTATGACAAGAACCAAACACACATGTCAAAGTATACAATGCAAATATGTCCATAACATCATGGACTATGCTACATTAGCAAATACACTGTTATATTCATCAAGGGTAAAACAACAACAATATATCATAGCATGTGCATAACTAGCTTTGGACAAAAACAATATAGCACTATCGATATCTTCACACAATTATACGGATGAAGTGTAGTATATATATGCCAGTTTGTATCTATAACATGTGGGCAAGAACCAAACACACACCTAACTTGGTCAAACTTGCCTAAGTTGAGTTGTGACAAAGTGTGGCAAGTTGTGGCTTGGAACCAAACAACCCCTAAGGCCTTGTTTGGATTGTGACTATATTTGCCACACTATTTTGCCACACCTAACTTGGAGCATTACTTTCGAGTGGAAATTTTCTTTGGACACTCAACTATTTTGCCACACCTAACTTGGAGCATTACTTTCGAGTGGAAATTTTCTTTGGACACTATATTTGCCACATATTGCCACATTGGACACTCAACTATTTGAATTAAACTGAAGATTCAATGAGAAGCTAGTGATATGTGTGAGATGGTGAAAAAGTAGTACACAGCAGCAACTCAAACACTTTGTTATGGATTACAACAGCAACTCAAACACTTTGTTTCAGAATTTAGATGCTTCCAAAGATGATGACTTAAAAATTGATAGATTGCACTTCCAATTTCCAATTGACAACAGCAACAGCAACTCAAACACCTTAATTTGATTGACAGATTGCACTTCCAATTTCTACAGCTAGCAACTCAAACACCTTAATTTGATTGACAGTGGCAGTGACCTACAGCAAAAGAGGGAGGGATGATATGCTCACCTGGGTTGGAGCTGAGGGTCACCTACAGTCTACTCCGTCGCCGTCGCCATTGCCTGCTGCCGTCGCCGTCGCCTACTGCCGTCGCCGAAACCCTAGCATAGGGAATGCGAAACACACCTCTAATTAAAAAAAATCCAAATGGACCAGATGAGAGTGGGAGGCTCAGATGTGTACCTCAGGACCGGAGAACGACAGCAATCACCGGAATCGGCCAGAATCGAAGCGGCGATGACGAGCGGTGAGAGAGAGGGAGAGAAAGGGGAACGGAACAGAGCAGCGCAGGGCAGAGAGAGGGAGTGGGTCACGGGGGCCGTTGCCCCCGTTGGTTTTGACCCCCACGGCATCCTAATCCTATTTGGGCTAGCCTAATAAGAAAAAAAGGTCACCACCTAGGAAATGTCATTATTTCTATTTAAAAATAATAGAAATTTAATAAAAGTATACTATAATATACTATAAAAAAGATCACCACATAAAAAATTAAACAAAAAAATTTGGAAGTGTAAAACTACATATTTGAAGGCTCAAAACTATATATTTCAAGTCTTAAACTAAAAAGGAAAAAAAGTAAATTTAAAGTCTTAAAGTACATATTTTAAAAAATGTCATTATTACCATTTTAAAATAATAGAAATTTAATAAAAGTAAACTATAATATACTATAAAAAAGATCACCACATAAAAAACTAAAAAGAAAAAAATTTGGAAGTGTCAAACTACATATTTGAAGGCTCAAAACTATATATTTCAAGTCTTAAACTAAAAAGAAAAAAGTAATTTAAAGTTTCAAAGTACATATTTTAAAAAAATCATTATTTCTGTTTAAAATAATAAAAATTTAATAAAAGTAAACTATAATATACTATTAAAAATTATACCAAAATAATAATAATATAAGAATGTTGGCATTGACAAAAGAACAATACTGGCGTCGGAACCAACAGCACGCCACAACTAAATATAGTAGTACTAGCGTTCCATGCTATTCCACGACTGCACTATATTACGCCTGGTACAAATTGTTGATCCCATATACTTCTGACGCTACCCTGTTTTCCAACGCCACCACTATGCCCCTACTAATGTCGTGCCAAATAAGCCAACGCCACCACTATTTGAAAAAAATAGTGGTGGCGTTGGTTGTAAATGGCGCGCCACCAACGAAAGTTGTGCCTAGCACTTTTTCCACTAGTGCAATACCCCCCCTGCGAGGACTATTCTATCAAAGTATCTTTTTGCAGGTGGTTCTTTTAACGGCAGTCATGAATGATTGCACTTTGCTATCAATGGATTTTATCTCATCAGTGCAAATCATTATCTTGAATGAATGAAATTTCCTTCATATACTCTATTCAGTGGAGGTATATCTGATCGTAAAACTAAAATTCTTGCATACACTTAGGGGGAGCATATTTCATCTTCAAGATTAGTAACACTTTATCACTCTCACCATGTTTCTTATCACATATCTTTCTCCCTTCGATGATTATCTGTTTTGTCAACAATCGTTCAAAAGGGGGAGATTGTTGGTGCAATAATTTGCCTCCTTATATTTTGAAGATTGTTGACATAAACAGTAAGGGACTAATGTGTTTGCTTGTGCACACAGAGTAACAGGTCCCTGAGTTCATGAGGAGTATGATATAAAATCAAAAGAATATGCCATGTGTGACAGCGAGCATTATTCACAAAGTTTATGCTATGAAGAGTGACCCCTAAAATTGTTGTCTTGAAACAATTGGTTTGGTGGCATCTAAGGAAGTGACTGCAATCAAAAGAAGTCGAAGACCAAGTGAAGACGTAGCATTCTTTTCGTTGTTCCTCTTTTCTTTCATTGAGTCATAGGACCACTGTACTATTAAGAGGGGTATAGTGTTCGAAGCTTTGATTCTCTGATGCTAAACTCAATCCTATGAAAGATGTGAAAGAAATCTCTTTGTGTTTCGAAAAAATACTTGCCAGCAAGAGATTGTGATCTTCTTCGCTGTGAGTGATTTGTCTCTGACCGAAGAGTTATCATTACTTGTTCCTCAAGTAATGTTACTATTGCTTTCAAATCCGACCATTGTGAACGTGTTGGTTGGCCATTGGCTGGGCCGCATGTCCAAAATGGTCATTTCCCATGAGGGAAGGCTGCGACTCTAAATAGCCACCCCGCATCGACTTTGTCCGGTGGATGCTCAGTTTGATTCTGAGAAGATTGAGGAGCAACCCTCTCTTCAGTGTGATTTGAGTTTAAAATCCACCGAGAGAAAAACCCTAGAGCCAAAGAATTAGATAGTGGTCTAGCATCGCTCGAATCTAAGTCCAGTACGCTCCACCTATTACTCTTGAGAGATGCAAACTCTCTAGACGGTTAGGTGTCAATTTCTTCAGAGACCAAGAGTGATTATGGTTCTTGAAGAAAAAGTCTGTAAAGGTTTGGAGATCGCCTCAAGCTAGCACGAGTGGTCGGCATTGGTTGATGAACCAATTGTCGAGGAGAATAGGGCGAAGAGAGTTTATCTTTTGTGTTAAATCACAACCCCTCCAACCAGACATAGTCCTTGTGTAGAAGGACGAACTGGTCTACCAAATTCACTATCGCCATCGAGCATCACTAGTTATTTCTTCGCACCTTATCATTCGATGTTTCCGAAAGAAATTTTAGAACTCCCATTCACCCCCTCTCTGGTAGACATACTTTGTTCCTTTGGCTAGCCAAGTCCATTTGGTTGTTAAGTCGCAATAAGTAAGAGACCTAGCACTCAGATAAGATCTATTAGCTACAAACCACTCTGTTAACATTGTCCTCTGCAGCCACGAATTGTCAGCAACCGACTTTAGGTTTGCCTTTACATTGAAACATACCATGTGTTTATTTAATAGATCAATGGGTAGTCTTTCAACAGAAGGCATTTTACTGTGTATATCAAAGCCATATATCCTCCAGCAACCATCTTTATCACATATGTGGCGGCATTCTCTATATTCCATGATCTCATAAATCTCAATTCCATTTCTTATTTCTGATGCTTTCAAACAAAGTTTTTGCAAAACCAGGGCCCTTTATAACATACTTATAAAGATACTTAATCACAGGAGTTTTATTGTACCACTGAACGTTAATATGCGCCTGATATTTTTATAGCATGAGCAAGTTATAAGGAACAACATACCTATTATCAAGCCTCACCTTTTTTCACTAGAAAACGACCGTTGTCTGGGCGACTATACACAGGGAACCCACTATCATCTATGGAGGTTTCGAGCTGGAATGGCTTAGGAATATTTTTTCAAACACAGACCATCTTTCAAGCAAGGACATTTATTATTATCTTCTCCACATGGCTCGTGCATCATGTGTTCAGAAACAAGAACATATCCAAGAGGATTTGCTACAAGATCAGGAATGGTAGCTGATATAAAAGAGTCAATCAAAGCAGGACTAACCTCCCGTTTCTTCCTAGTAAGCCATATCAGGATATGGGCATGAGGAAGCCCTCTTTTCGGAAACTCGATAGTGTGCAGTACTGTGAATAAAGTAAAGACAAGATTCATCACGAGCTGAGAGGGAAAAGACCTAAAGAAATGAAATGGGAGCAATCACAAAGCATGTATTATCAGCTACGACAGGGTGAAATGCCTCCCTAGTCTTGATATCATGAAGATAGTCATTGAGCTTCATGTGATAAATCCTAACTAGAAGATCTTCCCTATTTGAAGGCATTTTCCCAATCTTGAAACAAAGGGCTTCAGTTATTTTAGCCCACTTGGGATTACAGGTGAAGGTGGTGAAAAGGTCTGTGGGCCAAACACACACGAAATAGCCACTGCCTCTTGGAAGTTCTCAATCATATAACACCGACCACTGGTAAAAGAGGATGGAAGTATGTTTTTCTTGCCAACAGAACTTGCATCATTCTGCCATTTTCTAACAACATTAGTAACTCCTTGCAAGTTTTTCGCTCCAAGATCATTATTAGCCTTTATGATAAAATGTAAACTCCACTCGTCTATGCAAACGCGTGCATCTACAATGGCCTATGAGGAGAGCAAAGAACAACAAAGGTATGGATTATGCTGAGGTATGGATTATGCTGCTCTACAGTGGAGGCAATAGGAATAATAATCCTGCATGGTGAGCCTAGTTATTTTGCTTGTATCTAGAGGGTCTGAACCAATATATCTAATACCAAGCTGAAACCCACACTCCGCATAGGGGAAGAGAAGAGGATACTGCCTATGAAGTTTTCAAAGAAGATATTTGCTAAGGATTGTCATCTCTACCATGTATTATTATGTCACGATAGGAAGCCTCCACCATAAACTCACCAAACATTAAAGATGCTAGTCCGTCAGTTGTAGGAAGACTAAACTATGGACTATCAGATTCTCCAGGGGCAATTAAATGTGTGGCTATCTTAACATGCTTATTGGCTTCTAGTATTTCTCTATCTGATCAAAATGTTTTGACAAAAGAATTGTGCGTGTCAAGCATGTGCATCAAGCCTTCAACAATATATTGATCAAAAGCACCATTACCCTTTTCACCCTTGTCTAAAGCCTGAATCTTGTTATTTATCTCATTCTGGGTATCATATATATAGAGTTCATAGTACTTTGGGTTGTTTCCTTTCTTAGTCATAAGAGACCCCATTCAATGACAAATCTGGCCATTTATTTTGTATATATTTGGTCCCTTGCCATCGTTTACCAAACGGTTAATAGTAGTTCCCATGGAAGTAAATGCAAAGAGGCATTTGTATTGGCGTATTTTTTTATAAACTCTTTGCTACGCGGAGGGCCATTGTATCTCAATAATTCAGACAGAAACAAAGGTGGCCTTTTAAAAGGTGTAATATACACCTTACCACCCTTGCAACATTTGTCGTAAACCATCAACCTTGGTGTAATAGTGGACTCTGACTTCACCCTCTCCTCGAACCAAAAGACTGCATCACACATGGGTCATTTGTAGTCTGGGCCACCATTGAATGATCTCTTTCGGTACCCAGTTGCATTTTTTTTGCCTCAGTAATGATACATCTCCAACGTATCTATAATTTATGAAGTATCCATGACATGTTTACAACAATTTTATATGGTTTGGATGCAATTTTATATGATTTAAATGGAACTAACCTGGACTGACATTGTTTTCAGCAGAACTACCGTGGTGTTGTTTTTTGTGCAGAAATTAAAGTTCTCCAAATGCAGTGAAACTTTTTGACGATTTTTTTGGAAGAAAAGAGGCACTAGAAGCTTCGTGGGAGGGCCAGAAGAGCCACGAGGGCCCCACAAGGCACCAGGATGTGCTAGGTGGGGCTAGCTCGCCCTGGTACCTTGTGGGCTACTCGTGGCCCATCTTCATGTGATTCCAACGCTGAAAAATCCTATATATATATATAAACCCCCAGAAATAACCCTAGATCAAAAGTTTCGCCGCCGTAGGCCTTTGTAGCCATGAAAATCCAATCTAGACCCTGTTCCGGCACCCTGCCGGAGGGGGAAATCATCACCGGAGGTCATCTTCATCATCCTGGTGGCCACCATGATGAGGAGGGAGTAGTCCACCCTCGGGGCTGAGGGTTTGTACTAGTAGCTATGTGTTTGATCTCTCTCTCTCTCGTGTTCTTGATTTGGCACGATCTTCATGTATCGTGAGCTTTGTTAATATAGTTAGATCATATGGTGTTTCTCCCTCTCTATCTTCTTGTGATGAATTGAGTTTTCCCTTTGAGATTTCGTTATTATCGGATTGAATATTTTATGGATTTGAGAGCACTTGATGTATGTCTTGCTATGAATACCCGTGGTGACAATGGGGTATAATATTGATTCACTTGCACTACAAAAAAAGACACATCCGTGACATTTTGGGCCGAATGGAATTGTTTTCTGTCATGCTTATGACACTTCTATGACGATAACTGTGACAAAAGTACGTATCATCATAGATGTGGTGGGCTCCTACTTCTATGACAAAAAATCATGACAGAAAATGGGCTTTCCGTCCTGGGCGCGCCGGGGACGCAGCTGCATGACATTCTTTGGGTCGTCCATGACGGAAAAAAATGTGATAGAAGCGAGGGCGAGGAAAATATCAGGGAGTTCCCGGTTACGGTGGGTGGTCGGGGCCGAGCGATGCACGGAGGTTTGCGCGTTTCTCTCGTACACGTACGCGCGTGTGTGCGAGGCGTTGGACTCTAACTGAACCCGAGCGAGGCGTTCGCTTACTGAACCCGAGCGATTGCACTGGCTATGTTACTGAACCCGAGTGATCGATCCCTTGGCTGTTAACTGAACCCGATCGAGCGATTCCTTTGCTACTGCTGCTAACTGAAGCCGATCGAACCTACTGCCTCTTGATGAATAGTGACTGTTGTTGGGGGTTGGATGAATAGTTTCCAGTGGGGGTTGGATCAATAGGACCCCGTGGTATTAGAGGTTGTTGCCGCTGGATGAACAGGACACCGATCAAGGAGGTGGGGGTGGATGAACAGGGCCCTGTGGAGGGCTGGTTGAACATTAGCCGGTGGAGGGTGGATGAACAGGACCCTGTGGAGGGCTGGTTGAACACTAGCCGGTGGAGAGTGGATGAACATGACCCCGTGGAGGGCTGGTTGAACAGTAGCAGCCGGAGGCGACCCCGTGGATGAATAGTAGCTGATGGAGGCAAGAGGAAGTCGACGGTGGATGAATAGTAGCAGGTGGAGGCTGGAGGAAGTCGACGGTGGATGAACAGTAGCCCATGGAGGATGGAGCGAGGCAATAGACGATGGATGAATAGTAGCCCATGGAGTCCCGTTTTGCGGTACGCCACACCCCTCCCGATGAACAGGAGCCCGTTTCGACCGTAGGCACTCCAACACAAGTCTATTTCCTCCGTTTTGTGGTATGCCATGCCCCTCCTGATCAACAGCATCCCGTTTCGATCGTAGGAGCTCGAACAGAAGTCTGTTTCCTCCGTTTTGCGGTACGCCAGACCCCGTTTCGGCTATTCCGTCCAAGCCGGTTGGCTCCCGTTGAACAAGACGCATTCCGACCCAGTCTGTTGCCTCCCGATGAACAGGATGTTGTTTCTCTGTTCTGACCCAGCCGGTTGGCTGTCCGATGAACAGGACGCCGTTGCTGCCGTCTGTTGCCTCTCCATCTACATGAGCCCTGGCCGTACGTATGCACGAGTAGGCGTTCGAGACCCCGCCCGTATGTACGTACGTGGCCATATTTTTTGGCATCTGGTTGTACGTACGTGTACACGGTTTTGACTAGACTGCCTGAACTGCTACGTCGAGGGCTCTACTACTACATGTCCCGCTGCTTGCTCGGCCACGGTTCATCGTTGCAGAGAGACCGATCGACCAGTATGTACGTACACGTTCGCGACCAGACAGACAACGCTACATATGCTTCGACCGGGTGGGTCCCAGCTGTCAGGGAGGATGAGGATGCACTTCCTTGCATGCGAAGATATAGCTGGTGGATCCCAGCTGTTAGGGGGGAAATCATTTTTTTGCGCATAATAAGGAGGCACTTCCTTGCATGCGAAGATGTAGGTGGTGGGTCCAACTGTCAGCCTCACCGTGTACAGTCGTCTTCCGATGGCTGTAATTCATTGACAACGTTGACCACGCCACAACGAGAGCACCAAGGCGGTGGACGACGGCGAGGCCTGGTAAGGGAACAATGTGGAGCCGAGGAAGACAAGGCAGTGGATGCCCACGCAGAGGGGAGTACGAGGGTTCACTGGTTCCGCTACGGTGTGAGGCTGCCGTCGCCGGAGAATAACACGGGGTGTGGGTGAGTAGAGGGAAGCCCTGGCCAGCGGTGGGATTAGGGTGGGGCGGTGAGGCCTGCGTGGCAGCACTGCCGCCCACAGAAGGCAGGAGCAGGCGGTCCCGCCGGCGCTGGTTTGGGCGGCTGGAGCAAGAAGATCAGAGGTTGAAGAAGTAGCACGGCTGTTGGATTAACATCCAACGGTCCAGCTGCTAGATTCATTTGTTAACTAAGTTGACAAAGCCCTGCGTACGCGTCAGCTTCGTAGGCACACAAGTCAGCCACCAAATCTGCCGGGTCCTAGCTGTCATCGGGAGGAATAGGATTTTTCGCATAATAAGGAGGCACTTCCTTCCTTGCGAAGATTTTGCCGGTGGGTCCCAGCTGTCAGCAGGAGCAATCATTTTTTTCGCGTAATAAGGAGGCACTTGCTTGTGTGGGTCCCTACTTTCAGCCTCTCCACTTACATCCCTCTTCCGATGGCTGTCATTTGTTGACCATGTTGACCACGCCGCGCCGAGAGCACCAACGCGGTGGATGACCCATGTCAAAACAAAAAAAACATGGTGGACGACGGCGAGGCCCAGGAAGGGAATGACCCGGAGCCGGCGAAGCCACAACAGTGGATGCCCATGCTGAGGGGAGTATGAGGGCTGACTGGCCGGTTGCAGGGTGAGGCCGCCATCGCCAGAAAATAATAGGAGTTGTGGGTGGGTAGAGGGATGGCCTTGCCAGCGGTGGGAGTAGGGTGGGCTGGTGAGGCATGCGCGGCAGCACAACCGGCCACGGAAGGAGGGAGCAGGCAGTCCCGCCAGCGCTGGTTTGGGCGGCTCGAGCAGGAAGATCAGAGATTGAAGAAGCACGACGGCGGTTGGATGGACATCCAACAGTCACTGCTTTGTGTTGACTAAGTTGACAAAGCCTTGCGTACGCGTAAAAAAAAATTAGGACAACGTCATCGTCAACCTAGTAGGCCCACAAGTCAGCCTCCAAATCTGTGGAAAACAGCATACAACCCATTTGCCATTATTTTTAATAACTTGCAGCCCATTTGCTAATTCTTAAGGATATTTTGAAGCCCATATTCTTTTTGTTAGCATTACAGACCATATTCTGGCAACTACTTAAAAATTCAACAAAATTTTGCATATTCCGATGGGGTCCGAACTCTTTAATCACGAAATTTTGAGTCACATTAAAAATAAATTATATTTCAAATTAAAATATAATGAAATTTTCCCCGCAAAAAAAACAATGAAATTTAAAATCTTGAAATCCTGAAAAAATGAAATTTAAATCTAGTTGTCGGTTTTCTGTGTTTTTAAAATTTACAGCCCATTTCTTACTACTTATAGCCCATTTTCTAGGGAAGCCAAATACATTTCCTCGTCTTTAAAGATTTGCAGCCCAGCAGGGCTGAGAAAAGAAAATAGGCCTGGGTTGGGTATTGTCCAACAAAATTAGAACTGGGCTAGCCATTTTCAGAAAGAAAAAAGATATCAACTGGGCTCGTCATGTGCTTAAATAAAAGCCTGGGCTAACGGGTCACAGCCCCCGCACAGCGCAGTTGATAAAACTAAAAAACAACTGGGCGAGCTGCTGGGTCCCTGTTGTTACAGCATTTCTCTCGTTAATAAAGGAAATGGCAAGCCATTTGCCTTGTTTCAATAAAAATATGACAATCACGGGTGAGTTAAAAAGGGCAACAACATCTAACTCAATCTTACAAATGGTACAAAAGCCAAAGGATTAATTGTTCATCAAATTTAAACAAAACCCAGATTGAACATGGCAATAACATCTAACCCAACCATTGTTTTTGGCAGTCCCAAACAAATGGATCGCTCTGATCCATAAAATCAACATCCTGTGCGAAAAAATTTACTGGAACATGACGACAAGTTGTTGTAAATAGAAGCCGAGCACGTTCAGAAGCCCATTTGTCCACCTGAAACTTCTTTTTTGTTGTTCAACATATCCATCCATGAGAAATTTCTTGTTGAAAAACTTAAGCCTCATGGACAATAGTAACCTCGCATTCAACAGGAAGAATGGGACAAAGCTTCTGTTTGCCGAGTTGGATGCATATCCTTTCATCGTTATTGTCCTCAAACGAATGTCATGAGAACTGGGAAAATCCCGGTGCTTATTACGCCACCGATTGGTTATATGTTTTTCTCCATGTGTTAGTGCCTAAGTAGACATGAAGATTGAAAATAGTTAAGGTCTAAAAAAAGAGTATGTCGAAAGAGCGACAGCTGAACAGTTAATTCTAGTACAATACATATGGGCTTTCAATGTGCATCAAATCATCACCTTTATATACAAATTCTCCAGACATGGAAAGCATCGCAGCAAGCCAATAATTGTGTTTAGATCATAACTAAACATTCTGATATATAAGATCTTGACAGAATCCAGCACCATTAATAGGCCATCCATGGACGAACTCTTCATTGAGCATATAACATAATATTAGTACCCAAAGTGTACTCCAAGATGATATAAAACTTATGCGCACAAATAAAAAATGCAGCTTATGATTACAAATGTGTAGATCATAATATACGGTACCTGAATAAGTGTGGATCCAAACACCAACTTGTGATAATTAAATGGATCAGGACTTACACCCAAGGTCTCCAGTTTAGGCACAGAGACGACAGTTATTTGCGAAGGTATATAATAATAATGAAGGAGCAACCTTTGAAGTGAAGGGGCATCTTCGATGATGAGCTGTTGTCCTTCAAAACAAATTCCAATGCTTTTAAGGTGAGGTGACTTTATTTGGAGACAACTGATAGGGATTTCTATTCCCAAAACAATCAGTAAGCGCTCCAGGGCAGGGCAACTGGAGTGGATGATGCTGTGCAGTGAGGCCTTCGACAGATAAACCACCACAAGCGAAAGTTTTTTTAGCAGGGGGAGTCGAAGCATTTGTACCAGATCGTCTGGTAGATGGCACCGGGTGAAGGTGGCGGTGTGGAGAGAGGAGGAAAACCACGAGATGGACAACGGTGGTGTGGGCACAAATTCTTGGCCTTCGGTTCGTGGTATGAAATTTTTGTGGTAATGGTAGAACTCAAACTGCTGGAGTTTTTTGAATTCAGGGGATGTCAGCCAGGCGTCCATCGTGCAGGGTATGGACAACAGGTAGCGTGTCGGGATGCAGAGGCGTTGAACGGAGCCCTGGTGGGAGGAGATGATGTCTCTGAGGAGTTCAAAATCATAATCGACAAATAGCTGACGACAGTCGAGATTAGGAGGCGTAGCGCGCCATAGAGGGCCCCACCGAGTTGAGAGGACTTGGGTGAGGCAGCAATCCTTGGTGGGGAGAAGCGAGATGATCTCCCCAAGGTTGGCGTCCGGGAGATCACTGATGCGGTCCACCCAAGATTCTATAGGTTCCTCAGATCCGGTGTGGGGCCTGCCGCTTCTCCCCGCGCTGCCGATGCGGGATCTACAACCGGCGTCGCCGCTGGCGGGAGCCTCATCTTCTTGGCGCTGGGGCCAGCCGACTCCATTTTCCTTGCGGGCGTTGCACCGACCTCACGGGTTTGAGAAGAGTAGGCAGAGACGAGCCTAGTGGCAGTGCGAGTGGGGAAGAAGGAGGGCTGGGGTTTTCTGTAGGAGTGGAAGAAGAGGAGCAGGCGTTTTCTGTACGAGTGAGGAATAAGGTGAGTGGGGGTTTTCTGTACGAGTGAGGAAGATGGGGAGCGGGGGGAATTGGGGGGCGACGGAAGCGGGAGAGTCTAGTGAGCTGCAGTATAAGTGGAAGCGAGGAGGAAGGAGGGTTTTTCTGGGATCGCCCCCTCTTCAAGAAATATGGGCTTTTCCTCGCAAAAAACAAAAACAAATGGGCTTTAAGATGGATAGGCTTTTGTATCGGCCTAGTCGGTTGCCCGTGTTTCGTACTGGAGGGCCTTAACACTAGAGGCAGCCCATTAGAGACACTCTCCAGCTCTCCAGCTTATTGCCCATTCGAAAGAAAAAAAGAGGCGCCTCCAGCTTAATTATGGCTCCTCATCGGTAACATTTTTCAACTTGAAAAAAAAGTTATAGCTCCTTTTCGTGCCGGCTTGGCATCCACCAAATTAGAGGATGGTGTACTGCATGAAGACACTCACACTGGTCGTAACGCGGTAAAATGAGGGGTCAAATAACATGCCCACAATACACATAGATTGTAAAGGTTGACACGTTAACATCCACACTAAACTAAGCTTCACAAGATATGATATGCATACTAGCTAACATTCACAAGCACTTAAGTTCAGCATGTTTACGCATCTAAATGATTCACAAGACTATAACCAAGACAAAGCTGTGAGAAGGTGTAGAAATAAAGAAAAAACGATTGATGCTTCTCTGAGCAAAGGGCCTCCCTACGCACGCATTAATTTCCTGGTCATGCTTCTTTCTGCTCGATGTTGCGTGCACTTTGAGCATGTTGGCAACTCCACAGCTAGCTTGATGGCTCATTTTGCAATTTATTCTGACACATTGCAGCAAACAGAGGAGGCAATAGAGATCACTCAACATCAGACCATTTTGTGCAGTTCCACTGAAATCATCTTCATTGTCCTGAATGTGAAAAGATAGGAAAGCGTTGTACCTAAACGGTGTCGCAAAACAGTAGCACATATCAATAGCTCGGCATGACAAAACACGATCATCTAGACGAAGGGGATACTGACCTGCGTGAGGAAGATTATGCATAATTTTATAGGTGGTTAGTTGATTTCCACCTTGGGATCTCCTATGATGGCACGGAGGAAATTCTATGCAATAAATGAGCACAATTCCTTCCGTGTGGCTGTAGAAAATTTGTCCGACTAACCCCAATATCTTTTTGTGCAGTTCCACTAAAATAATGCACCGCTGTTTGCACGATCCCTACTCGCCAGCCACGCTATCAATGACTCGGTCTCTTTTATCTTGCATTGACGGCGCGACTGCAGTGCTTGTTTGCTCCTCCACACATGACAGGCTCGTTCCACACTGCAAATAGCAAGTCAACGTACGAATAAGCTTATTTCATCTTGCATTGGTCATTCTACCTAGTTACAAATGTAGGAATACCTGGAGCACCGTGAGGTCAGCTGACAGCAGGTTCCACTAAAATTGAGGTTTGTGCTTCCGTTTGCACAAATAGACACCATATGGAGATAGACAACCCAGTTTGCACAAATATGTAACAGGGTTATTTAAGCAGTGTCATTTTTTTGCAGCGGCATATGACTAACAGCAGCATCTCATATGTTATCAATGGCATTACAGTGATAGTATGAAAAAGTGCCATCACATCAAATCAACACTGGCACTAGATTAACGGGGCTTACATTAACATGCATAACAATTGCATTATTACTCTGTGATGACAGATTGGGAGTAGCACTTGATCAGTACGTACGTGCATGGTTAACAGGAACGATCATTCTAACAAAGGGTGATACGGAAAGGAGAAACACATCATCGTGTCAGCAATTGTGCAATTAAATTTTGTGCGTTCAACAGAGATGCAGCTATGTTGCCGGTGTCGGAGTTTAGTATAACGGCCCAAAACACTCTTTATGAGAAATAAAGCAAGACAGAAGCATTTCATAAAACGGTGGTGGCATTGATTCATTTTATCAATGGCAATAGATTGACAGCAGCATTACTTAACAGCGACATCACATTAACAGTGGCATTGTTTCATTTTACCTGTGATGTTAGATTAACAGCAGTGGTGAGGCAGAGGTGTTGCCGAGTGCGGAAAACATGCAAAGCATGTCTGGATTTGTGCATTTTTTGTTCTCGTCAGTGACCTTTCCTATGTGACCACAAAAAATCTACACATGCTCATTCTCGGTTGCATTGTCGAACCAACAGCCCCCACTTTCTATCCTTTTTCGACCAATAGACCGGCCAGGCCAGCATCTTTATTTCCCTTTCCAACCAAGAGATTGGTTCGTTAGCCAGTATCTGCAGTACCTTTTTTCCTCTAATAGTAAAAATTTAGGTGATGTTCGAGTGTTCGATAAGCCGACGGAGCTAGCTACATGGGGAGCTTTGTAATACTAAAAGAATATCCACATGCAAGATGCAGCGACGTGGGGAGCAATCCTAACTTGATGAAAAAAAGGGGTGCAGCGATGTGGGGAGCTGGTCCATTAGTATAAGGCCGGTTCTAAAATAAGTTATACCTCCGGTTGGCGGGATGTGGCGAGGCAGGCGGCGGGATCTTCCAACTCGACGACGGGGAGAAAGGGTGAGGAGGACCTCCCACGCCAGCGCTAGGTAAGAGAAGACGGCGCGCGTCGGCCACCAGCGGAAGGTATCCGGCCGGATCTGTGTCAACCGGAGAGAAGAGAGAGAGACAAAGAGAGTGGACACCGCGGTCTTGTTTAGATCTGTAGAGGGTGAGAGAGTGAGAAGAAGAGAACAACCCTAGCAAGCAAGTCCCGAAGTGGACTAGTAATTGTTTTTCTCTCCGTAGTGATCATTTTAAATTGAATATGCGTGGAGCCATCTTTTTTTCATTTAACATACTAGTAAAAAGAAACTCAATCAATAACCGCGCCACCGCGTTCAGGTCGCACTTGGTATGGCTGACATTTGGTCCCAGACCCCACATTAAGTGGACGACTAGATGTCTCAAATTGTCACGTTACCTGCCTTTTCGTGTGCAAATGCGCTCCACCGTGAGTGTACCCGGGCGTGTGCGTGAGGGGAGAGTGAAGTCCGATTTATAAACCTTGAGGTTGTAGAGCTAGTCGAAAACAAACCCTCACCTTTAAATCCTTGAAGTTTGTACCCTGTCCTCTGTAATCCCGGTCATTTTTAACCTGAAGGGCATGTGCGATTCAAGGGGTTTTAACGGGGATTAATAGGGATTGTGGGGGATTAAATCATGTACAAGCCAAATTCCCCTCCATTCCTCTCCAAACCCCTTGGGAGGAGGTTGAACCGAACAAGGCCTAAGACTAACCACAGTGGGAGTAACATCAAGAGTAACATCGGGTCCAACTCAGCAAATTCGCCTATGTGGCAACTAGTTAATGAGGAGAGGGGTAAATTGAGTAACTTATAGCTAGTTATGAAGGACGTCGTTCTTTCGCCGCGTCATGAGCTACTGAGCCATCTAGACGAGCGCGCGGTATGAAGGACGTCATTCTTTCGCCGTGTCCTGGCCATCACAAAGGTGGTGACGCACTTTGCGGGGTTGCCAGAGACGGAGTCCGTCGTCCCACTCCAGCGACGGATAGCGCTCGCCCGAGAGCGCGAACATGGACGCAAATTCGTGCAAACACGGCCGGATTTCATATAAACATGACGGATTTCATTACATTTACATTAAATAAGCTGTGCTAGTCCAGAGCTAAAGGTAGAATTAATATACCTAATCTATTTTTTTGACAAAGATATACCTAATCTAAATGGTCGCCGGCCGATCTCTTTGTCCTCCTCCAGCATCGGGCTGAAGAAGAATCATGCAAGACACCGGCTGTTTTCGCCGGCGTCACCTCGGCGGTGGCCTCCATGGGATACAATCGGCGGCGGCCTCCCGTGTTCTACTTCTTCTCAATGATGGCGGCGGGCGGGGACATGCTAGCCGTCATGTCGTCGACATCCACGTAGCCGCGTAGCCGCGTCACCTCGTCGACATCCGCGGCGGCTTCTTTCTCTACCTGCATGGCGTGGCTACGCGCGCGTCGATGGTGGATGGCACAGTCGCAGGCACTGGAGGCGTTGTACGACGTGGCGGCGTCGAGGGCAGCGACGATGCCTGTGCCGCCGTGCTCCCCGACAAGCCGGCGTGGAGCAAGTCGGCACTCTTCCTCGAGCTGTATTGGAGCGGCTAGCTACAGAACCACGCGCTGGCTTAGTGCGGCAACTGGCTCTGAAGGGCTAGGCGAGGTAGGTGGAGCAACGAGTTGCCTCGCTCATAACTGCCGGGCTCGGCGGGCCACCCAGACGGCTTTTATGCCGGAGAACTGCTCTTCCTGCTCGTCGGATGCCACCGAAAGAGTGGAGAAAATGGTGGAAGGAGGAGCTTGACCAGCGTCCCACTCCTGAACGGACGTGTGTGGCCGGAGTGGGTTTCTCGCATTCCACGCGGGTTTAAATGTAGGTGTTTGAATGCGGCGAGGAGGCGGGTACAGCTGGGAGTGTAGTAGGTGGCGCCCTCGGCCGACGCGCCGCTTCAATGGCAGACGCAGTGAGAGGTCGCGTCTGCCCTGACCCCCTTGACCGTGGACCTTGACCGTGTATGTCCGGCTTTGAGGACAACATTATCCTTAATGGACCTTGACGGTGTACGTCACCTTGTGTCCAGATCTGAGATGCCACGTGTACCAGATGAATGACTCCAAGTTCGACCCTCGTGATGCTAGGTGCGAGCCGAGGAACACTGTTGGAGAGACCCCCTCATAATTTTCCTACATTGGTCATTTGATTCATAGGATAGAATGCTATAGGATTTTTCCCTATGAAATCATGTGTTAATTGGCAATCTAGCATCCACTCCAACTTGTTTTTCACTTCCTTTGTTTTTCCTGTGTCAAACACTCTGGTTTTTTTTGGGGAACATTGTGTTAATGCTATGGGATTCAAGTGGACATGCCACTCCAATCCTTTATTTTTCCTATTCCTGCGTTTTAAGTTCCTACGAATGAAAGAAAAGAAATAGAGAGAGTACTCGCTCTAAATGATGTGTCGCTGCAAGAGCCGCCTATATTAATTAACCATGCTCTAAAAAGGTGGACCAGCTTTGGCTATAGTACTGTACTATAGGTTAGTAGGTGACCTTGCACTTGGCTCTTCGCCTCTTCCGAAAGTCGAACAATGATGATGGTACTACAGTAGTACTTCTGGCAATCTGACACCAAATGAACTGCTGCACGTCCACTGCTTGTAAGCAAAAATTTCTCCTCGTGCTGCGAGCCACCGCGCACGTGGGCGAGGGAGAAGGCGTAGTAAGCAAGCTTCTTGTCATGCTGCGAGTTGACGGGACACATCAAAGTTATTTAGTACTCTCTCCAAAAAGGGCCAACCATGTCCATGGCTACCATCCCGTGCTCTGTCATTGAGTACGTGCACTATTCATGTGCCATCGAGGAGAAAAAATATTGCGTAGTACGTGTGCATGACTCACTTACGCACTGCTTATCTCCATTTTCTTGCATGACACGTGCACCTTGATGCTAGATGTCCCGCGTGTTGGCAAAAGGATGAACAAAGCTCACATCAAAAAAAAGAGTGGAAAAACATAGATTCCTGACGACCGAGAAGGAGCAAGGAACCTCGCGGTGGAGCGTCTACACTCATAATATTTTATATTATTTAGCGATATAAAATCAACCAAATCCCTCCACATTCCTATACCATTCTATAGTGTGAGAATAACTTTGAATGTAAGCCATTGATTCACTCTATCCAATGGTCAATAGTTGGAAAATCCAAACAAAACCAACATTGGATCAACTCTTTAGCACTCAGATTGTTGTCACCTTGCACATCCTGCTGCAATGCAGAAACTACCGCGCTATCTGTGAACGATCCCAAACATTCTTGCGAAGCCGTGGAGACTTGCAGGGCACGTGCTCATACAACATGTGGGTTCACAACTTCACATGCTATCGTAGTCAGCTTCCCCATTTCTTTTCTTTACTTTTCTCTAAGAAGTACTCCCTCCGTAAACTAATATAAGAGTGTTTAGATCACTAAAGTAGTAGTGATCTAAACACTCTTATAGGGAGTAAAAGCCTGCCCTGTACATGAATAAATCTTGCTTGCTGCACATACGTACGTGGTAGGACATGGTGTCCAATCACCATTTAGTTACTAATTTTGTGTTACCAAAGAAAACACGTGGTTCATTTTTAAATTAAAGTAGACAAAACCAGCATGGAGGTAATTAGTCACATTGAACATTCTTTTCTACCGGCAAAAAAAAAGAACATTTTGTTCTGATATATTTGCAAAAATATATTCATAATCTCACATGTTATTGTCAACTACCCAAATGTTAATTTGTTACTATCTAGAGCATGCACAGTGCTTGATAAGACAGTTTTATCTTAAGCCTGTCACGTAATCTAGAGGAGACATCAAAATATGTTGCAGTGGGTTATTTTTAGTCTTATCTTTGATAACATGATAAATATTTGGTGAGACATATTGTTGCTAATAGATCATCTATTAATCAAGAGAAGACATGCATTTTCTTATGGTCTCTCTCATCCACCTCATCATTTATCCTAAATGGCAGTCCAATGATAATACCATTATAAACACGTAAAACCGGTTACCATTATTTTCGTAAGTTGGTTGTAATGTTACCTCCATGGGACACCTAGTTATAGTATATCCAACAGCCCGTATCACTTCTCACTCCTCGTCCTTATAGCCTGCCGACTGTACCTTATATACACTTGCTCTTTGAGCAAAGCCCTCCCTAAGCACACATTAATTTCCTGGGCATGCTTCTTTCTACTCAATGTTGCGTGCACTTTGAGCATGTTGGCAACTCCACTGCTAGCTTGCTGGCTCATCTTGCAATTGACGATGACACATTGCAGCACTCCTGCAAGGCCCAAAGGTTAATTTGAGAACAAGTACCTCGAGGTTAATTTGATAGACATGCCTTATAGGTTGACAGAAGTCATGTCACTTTTTTTTGGAAAGATGTCGTGAAGTAACACGATAGACCTTCTTTCAAGCCAATTAACATGTGTTCAAAAAACAAAAATTATCAAAAAGTAATGCGATAGACCTTCGATTAACATGTGTTCAAAAAACAAGTACTCCTACAAGGCCCATAGGTTAATTTGAGAACAAGTACCTCAAGGTTAATTTGACAGACATGCCTTATAGGTTGACAGAAGTCGTATCACTTTTTTTGGAAAGATGTCGTGAAGTAACACGATAGACCTTCTTTCAAGCCAATTAACATGTGTTCAAAAAACAAAAAATATCAAAAAGTAACGCGATAGACCTTCGATTAACATGTCTTCAAAAAACAAGTACTCCTGCAAGGCTCAGAGGTTAATTTGAGAACAAGTACCTCGAGGTTAATTTGACAAACATGCCTTATAGGTTGACAGAAGTCATATCACTTTTTTGGAAAGATGTCGTGAAGTAACATGATAGACCTTCTTTCAAGCCAATTAACATGTGTTCAAAAAAAATATCAAAAAGTAACGCGATAGACCTTCGATTAACATGTGTTCAAAAAACAAAAAATGTCAAAAATTACAAAACAAAGACCTCGAGGTTCAACTAATAGGACGGAGCACTATATACATTTAAGCCAATTAAACGTTTACAGTGACCCATCCCATTAGTTTTAACATCGAGTCCACTTCCCATTCGGTCACCCATCTGATGACTACTCTAGCCTCATCACAGTTAACTTGGGAGTTCTATTGGATGAGCAATCGGTAGGGAAGCTGGTCCTTGCCGATATAGGAAGCCTCTTCACATCCTTTATTGCGTACCCGGATGACCGTGTGTTGCCGCCCAATGGCCAATGCCACGTCCCCCGCGAATGTAGAAGCTTCCCTCCCTCGTCTAGCTGGTTCACGCGTTTTCCCCAGTTTTTTGCCGCCTGCCCACCTATAGAACCACCTCGCACTGGCCTATTCCTCTCCAAACACCTAGGGAGGCGGTTGAATGGAACAATTCTAACTTGTTTCTAGTGGGTACGTTGACGTGGCATCGGAAGGGTGTGATAGCTGACTCTGACAAAATAATCGACTACCACGTTGGCATACATGAGCATGGGGCCCACTTGTCAGCGTGCTGGACGAAGGAAGGAATGCAAGACAAAATGGAGCGCGGAAGGGTGCAAATTGATTGGCTTGCGTGTGATGACCACTGGAGCAATCCACTCAGATTGTACGTAAAAAAATCCGTGCAAACACGGCCGGTTATACTGTGAGTAGGTGACTGTGCGCTTGGCTCTTCGCCTCTTCCGGAAGTTGAACAATGATGATGGTACTATAGTATATATACTTCTGGCAATCTGACACCGAATGAACAGTTGCACGTCCACCGCCTGTATTAAGCGCACTATCATAAAGCAAAAGCTTCTCCTCGTCCTACGTGCCACCGCGCGCGCGTGAGCGAGGGAGAGGTCGTACTAGTAGTAAGCAAAGCTTCTCCTCGTTTGTGAGTTGACAGGACACAACAAAAGTGGTGTATTAGTCTCCAAAAAGGGCTGACCATGTCCATGGCTACCATCCCGTGCTCCGTCATTTAGTGCGTGCACGATTCACGTTCCATTGAGAAAATAATGTTGCGTACGTGCCATCGAATAGAATAACTTAATTTATAAAAAACGTGCCACCGCGTCATGATCGAACTTTGATTCGTCCACGCGTGGTTCCCATGAACAACTACTACACTCGTCAAATTATCACATGAGCTGCCTCTTCGTACAGAAATGAGCTCACCGTGTACCCGCGCGTGAGTATTAGGGAAAGAGGCAAAGAGTACCTGCGTCGGTGCCTGCACCTCTTCTCTTTGTGCTCGTATTCCTTTTTTCCGGGTGATTCGTGCACGTACTCCACCTATGTTCGTGACCGTTGGAGAGTCTCTCCTACTATACTTAACTCCATTTTCTTGCATGACACGTGGACCTAGATGCTGGATGTCCCACGTGTCGGCAAAACTTAGAAGAACGCTTTCTGACGACCGAGAAGGAGCAAGAAACCTCGCGGTGGAGCGTCTGGACTCTTAATATTTTTATTCAGCGATATAAAATCTACCCAATTTTCTCCATAGTAGACCAGAAGAGTCTGAAACACGGCAGCCTAGTGTAGTTACATCATACATGGCCCACCCACGCTATCACCATATTTCTTGGCCTCCGTGCGACACCTAGCTCTAGTAATCCACTAGCCCATATCGCTTCTCGCTCCTCGTCTCTCTCAAAGTGCGGCGGGATGGCGATTTTGTCGTCTATTGAGGTCGGTTAACTCATCACTCGCTCCCACATGTTAGCGACATGCCAAGAGCATTCTAAAAAAATTATTGTACTCTATTGTTATGCTAAGAAGAGGAAGCGCTTTGACCGACGGACCAAACGAGACAGGCATGTCGTGTCGTGAGTGGGTCCAGTTTCTTGTTTTGAACTTGTTTGGTGTAGTAGTAACACTTGGTTTTGCACCTTCATAGAATGATGAAAATCCCTGCTAAAAAGGCGCATTGCTTTCTGCTAATCCGGTCAACCATTCTTGTTTTGCGCATTAAATTGTTAAGTGCCATAACTAAGATATAATTAACCAACGCATGTAAAACATTCTTGTTTAGTACTGTAGTACTCCACACGCATGCATGCGTTGTGATTAGTACCACTCCCTTCATCCATACGTATATATAGGGCCTAATGTCTTCTTCGAGGTTACCTTGACTATTAATAAGATTTTATATAATTTGAAAATTATATCATTCGAAGATCCTTTCACGTACGAAATTGACGTTATGCTTTGAGCAACTTGCATGTCCTATACTACTCCTGTTTGGAAACTCTAACTTAGCTAGAGGTTAGACTAACTCATGACTAACCCTGAACTAACTCTAGCCAAAGAGGTGTTTGGATGACAGGGTTAGATTGACAATAAATGCACTTGATGGACAGAGAAAAGTGATTTTCAGTGGGCGCCACGAGAACTAGCTCCAATTAGCACCACTTGGCTGGGATAGTTTTTTTTGGTGGGTTAGGTGTAACTTGCTCCAATCTAACCCTCATGTTTGGATACTTTAGGGCTATTTGAGCCCCAACTAGCTCAAACTAACTCTAACCCATGGATCCAAATAGGGCCAAAGTTAGACTCGAAAAACACATTAAGCCCTATATACATGGACAGACGGAGTACATGATACTAGCAAACACTCACCATTAGTAGTAGTTCATTGGTTGGTTTCGATTTTTGAATTGAGTAGTGCTAGTACACTTTGATGTGCTGCTATCGTCCAATATTCGCGTGTGGTGGTTTCTAGAATAAAAAAAAGGAGGTAGTACTTACTGTGGGAAAGGTGAAGTGATGGTTGCTTCGCCCGAGCAAATTATTACTCTAGGAATATTGGAGTACCAGCGGATTCAACGAAAAGAGAAATGATGGTTGCTTCGTCCGAGCAACTTACTGTGGCGAAGGTGGGGCTCTGTGATTTGACTGCTCACTAGTCATTATTACTGCGGCGTAACGACTGGGGTGAATCTCCCCTGCAGTTGTGCACTCAATATTGCTGCATGGTAGGTGGAGCTGGATGAAGGATGTCCCACATGTCGGTAAAACGAAGTTGAATTGTTTCTGGCATTGCTGTCAATCTTTCAGGATCTGTTTATATGTACGCATAATTTTCCAGCATAATGAAATTGTACTGTAATGCTATGAAGGTTTCAACTTTGGTTCCCGCAAAAAAAAAGGTTTCAACTTAGGATTCATGTGTCCTCTTGCCTCAAGATTGTCTTGTTACAACATTCCATCAAATACAAATGAAACTACCATGGTTGCTAATGCATCTCAATGGTTCGCAGATCAGCGCCAATATTCACATCACAACTGAAGACAAAGTTGTGAGAAGGTATACAAATAAAGAAAAAAATATAATTGATCGATGTTGTTCGTAGGCATGGCTCCATTTCCTGGGCACAGTGTTCATTGGTTGGCAGCTAGTTTCACACAGCTCTGTAGCCAAGAAAGAGATGTATGGAGGACATCACAATCCGATCATTTTGTGCAGTTCCACTAAAATCGAGCTGATCATCCCTGTTTGCAAAGATATTCAGTCGGTGTGATTACAATAATAGTGGAACTAGATGATGAAACATAACACACACAAATAGAAGCCGATCACCTCTGCGATCTCTCTTTAGGACTAACTACTTGTTGGAGAAGATTAGGCACGGAGTTGGATGAGGAGGATAGCAAAACCAATCTCCCTTTCTGCAGTCCCACAGAAATGTAAAAATGTTGCCCGTGTGACATTTTGGCGGAACTACACAAAACACTCTTAAGAAAAAAGTGATTTGTGCAGTTCACCAAAAGGTCGCAATAGCAACGAGATGAAATGGATAGCCCTGTTTGCAAAAAGAGGTAGAAAGGAAACAATTACTGCCCAATAACAGGAGTTGAAGACACATATGCCGACAAAAAAGAAGCATATTCCATGTCATAAGGGAAATATAGCAGCATGGTGGTTTATCAAAAACGGTTTGAGGACGAGATTGCAAGATGGAAAGTACGCCGGCCGAGATACGTTTTAAGCAAAGAACTAAAGAAGATCCACATGCAGCAATGTGGGAAGATGGGCAGTGGATCAAGGCCGGAGGAAGCTGTACCTGAGGGTCAACGGGATGTAACTAGGAGGGTGTCGGCGGTCGGGATCTGCCCATACTGCGGCAGCGAGCAAGTGGTGAAGGCCCTACCGCGCCGGAGCTTGGTCAGAGAGAACGACGGGTACCACAGATCGGGACGTGCTGCCTCAACGCCGTCGAACGGAGAAACGATACACATCCTCCCTTTCCGCCGGCGGACGGGATGCGGCCAGATCAGTGACCAACGGTGAGAGAGATAGGCCACCGCCGCCTTGTGTGAGATAGTGTGACGAGAGACAAACCCCGGAAGGCAGGCCCTATTGTATATAGTGGAGCTGATTTATTTTTTCCCGATGACAATCGTTTTATATTCTGTATGTGCCATTGAGGAATATAACTTTATTTAATACTAATGCGTCAAGTTGAACTTTGTTCCATGTACACGTGGTACATGACCCTCCTTCAAGTAAACAACCGCTACACGCGTCAAATTATCATGTGGGCTGCCTTTTCGTACAGAAATGAACTCCACCGTGTACCCGCACGGGTGTGGCCGGGAACGAGATGTGAGTACATGCGTCGTGCGTGCACCTCTTCTTTACGTGCAGGTACGTACGTGGGTGGGTGTGAGAGAGATGGTTTGTGCAAAACAGAGGCAATGTGTCGATGATATCTCAAACAAAAAATGTAACATATGCAATGTGTGTGAAACAGAGTCATGGATATATCATATATAGAGGGAGCGATCCACGAGAAGAGAGTGGAGGGATCATCGGCATGAGATATCGATAGAATCAAAAACAGGGATGAAGAGTGTGGGTGCACGATCGATGAAGAGTGCCATCGAATTTGTGTTTGCCCACGTCAAAGATACAGGGTGGCTGGCCTACTGGAATGTGAGAGGGCAGAGGTGCAGTTTGTTTCTGTGGCATGGATACCTACCTACAACGTTCGACTATCGGTGTTTGTGGGGGGGAAGGGGGCAGAGACCTATTGACTAGTATATGTGTGGAGAAGGAGAGAGACCTAGCTATGTATTAAGGGAGATCGATCGGCATCCATGCATATGTGTAGCAGAGGAATAAGGTTGGGAGAGAGACAAAGGTAGAGTGTCGGAGGGTTGGTGGTGGAGTTGCTTCTCACAAATGGTGGGAGATGCCTGCTAGACAAACGGAGGGTACGAGTGCAATATCAATAAGAGAGGGGATGTCTGCCTGTCTATGCACGTGCATGTGAGAGACGGGTCGGGAGGTATGCAAGGATGATGAGGGGGGACAATATGGTTGTGGTAAGCAGACATAACTACATAGGAAGATCAATCATCGTGTGTCGGAGAAAGGGAGAGACATAACTAGTGAGGTAAGTCAATCGGTGCATGGGGAAAAAGACTTATAGTCGACCTAGCTATATGTAGGGGATCGGTAGGTATACATGCACGCATGTGTTAGAAGCAAATAAGGTCTGGAGAGATGGACAGGGGGAGAGGTATGCGGCTAGGAGGTGGTGCGAGAGTCCTACTATATCGAGGGGGGAGGAGTGTGCGAGTATGAGATCGACGAAAAGAGGGGCGGGAGTGTGCACCTGCGTGGAACCGTATTGGACATAGGGGGGCATGGACGGTGAGAAGAGAAGAGGGAAAGTGTGTGTTTGTGGTAGGCACACTTGGCTAGAGAGGTATATTGACCGGTGTGTGCCAGAAAAAAGGAGCCGGGGGGCCTACACACACCATGGGTGAACGACCTAAAGATAAATAACGAATGTGCGCGATGGAGGGGACGCTGAGGGAGGGTGAGAGGGGGCGGGCGTGTGCATGCACGAGAGAAAGTTAGCGTTAGCTACAAAGAGAAGAGGATTGTGTGGGTGTAAAAGACGAACAAAGATCATAATTCATTATAAAAAAGTGGATTCGGATATTTGAAGAAGATATCACAGTGTTTTAAACCGATGCATGCATGAATATATATAATGGTGATACGCATGGTGTGGTTATGAACATGTTATACTACATATAATATATAGAACATTTATTTGAATTTGTGATAATGTGTGGCTTTTGCAGCTCAGGGCTAAATACTTGTCATAATGTAGGGGGAGGGGCACTATACTTTGTGTGATTAACACAGTGTACGTATGAAACATGGTTTAGATTATGAAGATCTAGTTAGTACATCAAATGTACTATTATTTGAAATCAACATCAAGTGTATTCAAAATTTTGAATTCGAATTCATATAGTACACATAGTTCATATCTATCTCTATAGTAATCATGTGGTGTGTTGTTAAGATAATATACGAATGATGGTTTAAGTTGGCAACAATCATGATTGTAGATTCTTATTCAAATAGAGAAACGAATTCAAATTTAGTTTGAATTGCAGCGGCAGTATACACATTTGGAATGCACTAAAATGTTCGTATGAGTAAGTTACATGCATTATACAGCCAGCAAAAAAATTTAATTGGACATAACATGGATTCATAGCATTGAATATCATTTGTACAGTAAAGCGGGACAAGACTCTCTCTTTGTGTGGTGCGAATAGTTTTTTGTTTTTTTTTCGTTGAGGGAAGTGCGAATTGATTTGGTACATACATAATTACATGTTAGACTTGTCCCTAAAATTCAACCCGTGCCTTGTTATCCCGAAAATTCAGATATCGTGCTCCCAAAACTCGCGCCTTCACAACCCGCGCCTGATCATTGTCATGTTGAACCCAACATTAATTGACCCACCAAATAAGCCCTAGGAATATTTTAAAGTGGCCAACAGCAATTATTTGCCCCTTTTTAAATACAAACATAATTTGAATAAATTTAAATTGACTGCAAACTTTCTGAGGCAATACTAAATAATGCCTAGTATTTATTTTGACAAGTTGCATATTTTTACAAAATTAATTTGGTGGTCAATTAATAGAAAACAGTAGCTAAAACTAAAACAGAAAAGAATAAAAAAAAGGGGGAAGAAAGAAAAGAAGAGAGAGGGAGGCCCAAGTGGGGCTGGAGGCCCAGCCCAATCCCCACTTCCTCCTACCTCTCTGTTCATAGTGGCGCCGTGGACGAAGGCCGCTCGTCCATGGCGTGGGATCTCCACGTGTCGAGCATCCCGTTCCTTCTGATGACCTACTTGACCCCGCGGACACCCCCCCACCCCCCCGACGAAACCCAACCCCATTCTCTTCTCCCTCTCCTCGCTCTCGTCACAAACACGCGTGCTCGAAGCAGTCGTCGCCTTGCCGTCGTCGTCCCCGTGGCCAGCTGCATCCCCGCGCTGTGCCACCACGTCCTGGAGTTCCCCCCATCATCGTCTTCGTCGAGCCCAAGAACCAGATCAAGCCGGGAAGCGCCAGATCGACGCCATCGGGCCAATCCCCTCCTCTGCACCGTCGCGACCTCGCCGCCTCGACCTGCTGCTCCGGTCCGTCCCCGGCCTCCCCGACCTTGCCATCGAGCTTGCAGTGAGCTTCTCCTCCATCTCCTCCTGTTTTCCCCTTCGATCCATCGTCATATCGTCGTCCCCGCGAGCTCGGCCGCCATGGCTGAAGCTTCGCGTCCGCACGCACCCGTGTGGCCCTTCCACCCGCAGCCACACCCCAACATCTGCCTACATGAGCCCCGTGCGCGCCCAACCAGCACCGCACGCGCGCCCGCACTGCGTGCCGTAGCCGCCGCCCTTGTTCGTCCTGCCCGCACCCCGCCGCCGCCCGCTCACTCAGCCGCCCGCGCCCCGCTCGTGCTGCTCGTCGGCACTGCTGTAGCCGCCCCGCCCGCTTCCCCATGTTCACCGCGCCGGCAGCCCGCCCCCACGTCGCCCGCTCGCCGGCCGCGTGCGCGCTGCCGCTCGCCCGAGCCATGCCCCGCTGCTGGCTACGCTGCGGCCGCTTGCTGTTGCCGCCGCCGCCGTGTGCAGCTCCGCCCGACCGCGCCCGCCTCCTCCTGCCGCTGCCACCGCCCCTTGCCCCACGCCGACACCGCGCCGACTGCCTCCCGCCGCTGCCCTCTGGCCTGGCCGCCGGCGCCTCCAGTGCCCGTGCATGCCTGGCGAGAGGGGTCGGTTGTGCCCCTGACTAATGGGACCCGACCCCTTTTAGTTAAGTGGCCCTAAGCCTTTTTAACAATAGCCCACCACTAATCTAACCCCCTTGTTTAGTTAACCCCACTAATAACCCCCCTGACAATGATAGGTAGACCCCATCTCTAATTATCTCTTTAAAAAGAAAATACTAAATATGTGAGAATGACACTAGGGCCCCACAACCCAGGTTTGACCAGTCAACAGTTGACTAGTCAATTGTGACTAGACTAATTGACTGGGTCAACCCAGCCCCCTGGCCCACATGTCATTAACTATGGCTAGCCCCTGCTGGGTATAAAATGTATATTCTGTTTTTAATTCAATTTAATAATAAATCTAGGACTTAAAAAAATTAAAACTTTAGAAAATCATAGAAAATAAACCGTAACTCGGATGAAAAAGTTTTCTACATGAAAGTTGATCAGAAAATTAGACGAACCCGAATACACTATCCAAATACCTGTCAGATGCCTCCAACACTGCAAACATGGAACCTTCCCCTCTGGTTCATCCGTCTGACGGATGTCCGAAACCGGGAAAACGTTCCAGTTGTTTTCCCACTTCGTCTGCAATGTGTAGCACTGCGTTAGGTCACCCCCAGCGCAATGTTTTGCTTTGTCATGCTTTGTGATGCATTGTTTGCTCTATTATTTATTATGTTCCCCCTCCGTTACTTCTTTCCGGTAGACCCAAGACCGCTGTCGATGCCCCTGTGATCGACTACGTCGACAACGACCCTTCTTCCTTTTCAGCAGAGCTTCCAGGCAAGCCAACCCCCCTTGTTCATTCCGATATCGCCCATTTCTTTCCCTCTCATGCTTACATTAGAACTACTACTGCTTTTGTATGATCCTATTCTGATGCATAGCCTGTTTTTGTTACCTGCGTTCATACCTTACCTGTTTATTATAAACTGCTTAGTATAGGTTGGTTAGAGATCCATCAGTGACCCCCACCTTGTCCCAGTTACCCCGCTTTATGTCTGATGACTCGATCAACGTGATCGACGTCCAGACCCCGACACGGCACATCACCCCCCCCCCCCTTAGTTGTACGACTCTGCAGAGTTACTATCGAGTGCCGAGGGTGATACCTCGTCAGCACTTCTGATGTTAACCTTGTAGTGTAGCTACTCGGTCGTGGTCATCGAGGGTGATTCCTCCTTCACCACTCCCGATAACGACTCTGTCGTGCAACCCTTCAAGTGTGGACCATCGAGGGTGATTCCTCCTACGTTCACCTTGATGATTTCATCGAGTGGAATCCACCGAGGGTGATTCCTTGGGGTTTCCCCCTGATGTTATGACCACACGGTTACTTTGACCTTTGTCGCAGGCGGGTCGACCCTGAGGGGTACCCGCGGGGAAATTATGCAGTCGGGCTTGCCAGGAGGGCACCCGAGAGAGATATTGTGGCGAAGCATCAGAAACTCTGATCGTCTCCGCGAATTATTAAAAACGCCTAACGGATTTGGGTATTTGATCTGAGTGGCTCGTCGTGCCCTATACGCACTACCACCACGCGGGATAATGGTTTATGGGGCCCTCTACGTCGTACGTTTCTCCCGAAAGCTCATCAGACGTCACAGTTCACCGTGTGGGCTGATTGTTGGGGTTGGGCTGGATACTTCACTGACGAGTTCAGTGTCATGCCTGCTCCCCGGCCAGTCTCGCAACACGCAGGAGCGCCCGGGGCGATGGCCCAAGACCCCTGGGTGCATAGGTTAGTCCGGCATGTTGACCTCTCTGCTGAGCCTAGGTAGGGCGCTGCTTCGTGTCGATCTCCCGACGCTGGGCATTACCCAGCAAGTGTGTCCGGCCAGAGGTAATCGAGTGTGTTGGGTAACAGTAGTGCACCCCTGCAGGGAAGTGATCTATTCGAATAGCCGTGTCCACGGTAACATGACGCTCAGTTTGGTATCCCGGTCTATTACTTGAACTGGATAATTGTTTAATTAATTGAAGCTCCGGGATCGCTTTCTCGCAGGGAGTCGAGGAAGGATCTCTAGGCTTTGCCTCAACACGCTTGCTTAATAAAATGCTTTTCTGTACTCCTCTAATTGCTGCAAGATGGTGGCTTCATGAAGATGCTAGTCTTCGATAGGACTAGGTCTTCTCTCTATTCTGGCATTTCTGCAGCCCAGTCCACATATACAGCCTTTCTTTGATAATGTTGCATATGTAGTGTATCCTTGCTTGCTGAGTACTTCGGATGAGTACTCACGGTTGCTTTGCTACCTCTTTTTCCCCCATAACCCTTTTGATGTTACCTCAGACGATGGAGCTCAGGAGCCAGATGACACCGCAGGAGCTTACTACCAGGAGGGCCCAGACGACACGTACTACTGGATCGAGCCAGCCGACCAGGAGTAGGATCGGAGGCCCTAGGCAGGAGGCCTTCACCTTTCGATCTAGAGTCGTTGCTTGTGCTAGCCTTCTTAAGGCAAACCTTGACTAAGTATGTATGTACCCAGATATTATTTGTATGACTGACTTATGTATTCGGATCCTCGTGATCCCTGGTCTGTAATATTCGTGGATCCCCGTTTATTTGTGTTAGAGTTGTGTTGTGATATCTTCCCGTGAGTCCCTGTGCTTGATCGTGCATGTTTGTGTGTATGGTTAGTGCACGATTGAGTCGGGGGCGTCACAAAGCTTGAGAACATTAAAAGTATGAAACAATTGCTTGGCTTGTCATCGGTATTGTGCATGATGAAATATTTTGTGTGATGAAGATAGAGCATAGCCAGACTATATGATTTTGTAGGGATAACTTTCTTTGGCCATGATATTTTGAGAAGACATGATTGCTT
The DNA here is from genome assembly GCA_011799875.1 of Thinopyrum elongatum. Taxonomy (NCBI): domain Eukaryota; kingdom Viridiplantae; phylum Streptophyta; class Magnoliopsida; order Poales; family Poaceae; genus Thinopyrum; species Thinopyrum elongatum. Next base: position 300,569,934 of record CM022301.1, on the reverse strand, counting down.
TATTAGTATGCTTGAAGTATTATTGTTTTTATGTCAATATTAAACTTTTGTTTTGAATCTTATGGATCTGAATATCCTTGCCACAATAAAGAAGATTACATTGATACACATGTTAGGTAGCATTCATACTTCATAAATTCTTTCTTTTATCATTTACCTACTCGAGGACGAGCAGGAATTAAGCTTGGGGATGCTGATACGTCTCCAACGTATCTATAATTTATGAAGTATTCATGCCATGTTTGCAACAATTTTATATGGTTTTGGTATGATTTTATTAGAACTAACCCGGACTGACGTTGTTTTCAGTAGAACTACCGTAGTGTCATTTTTTGTGCAGAAATAAAAGTTCTCGAAATGGGATGAAAATTTACGGTGATTTTTTATGGACCAGAAGAGACCCCCGAAGCACCGAAGCTGGACCAAAAGAGTCCCGAGGAGTCCACAAGCCAGGGGGCGCGCCCTACCCCCCCCCCCCCCCCCCCCCCAGCACGCCTTGAGGGCTTGTGGGCCCCTCGGGCACCTCCTTGACTTGTTTCTGACGCCAAAAAATCTTATAAATATAGAAACCTCCGAAAAGAACCCTAGATCGGAAGTTCCACCGCCGTAAGCCTCTGTAGCCATGAAAAACCAATCGGGAGCCCGTTCCGGCACCCTGCCAGAGGGGGAAATCATCACCGGAGGCCATCTTCATCATCCCGGAGATCTCCACCCTCGGGGCTGAGGGTATGTACCAGTAGCTATGTGTTTGATCTCTCTCTCTCTCTCTCTCTTGTTCTTGATTTGGCACGATCTTGATGTACCGCGAGCTTTGTTATTATAGTTGGATCATATGGTGTTTCTCCCGCTCTACCTTCTTGTGATGAATTGAGTCTTGCTCTTTGAGGTTTCGTTATGTTGGATTGAGTATTGGATTTGAGAACACTTGATGTATGTCTTGCGATGGGATAACTGTGGTGACAATGGGATGTTCTATTGATTCACTTGGTGTATGTTTTGGCACTCAACTCGCGGATTCCCGAGGTGACATTGGGGTAATCTATGCATAGGGGTTGATGCATGTTTTCGTCCTACGTTCTCCGATAGAAACTTTGGAGTGATTCTTTGTTGCACGTTGAGGGATTGTTATATGATCCAATTATGTTATCATTGTTGAGAGAATTTGCACTAGTGAAAGTATGAACCCTAGGCCTTGTTTTCAAGCATTGCAATACCGTTTTTGCTCACTTTTTCCTTGCTTTTTTTATATTTTCATATTACAAAAACCTATATCTACTATCCATATTACACTTGTATCATCATCTCTTCGCCGAATTAGTGCACCTATACAATTTACCATTGTATTGGGTGTGTTCGGGACACAAGAGACTCTTTGTTATTCGGTTGCAGGGTTGTTTGAGAGAGACCATCTTCATCCTACACCTCCCACGGATTGATAAACCTTAGGTCATTCACTTGAGAGAAATTTGCTACTGTCCTACAAAACTCTGTGCTTGGAGGCCCAACACGAGTCTACAAGAAGAAGGTTGCGTAGTAGACATCATACCCCTACTGCGATGGACAGAGAACCAGCTTCACCCAATCTAACCCCAACCCCAGCAGATAGTAACCCAGTTCCTGTTGACACAGCACCATCTCCACCACAGAGCTCCCAAACAAGAGCAGTTAGTAAGGCAGCTCCAGTGCCCAAAGCGCCAGTACTACCACGGCGAACCCCAACTCCACCAGCTAGTACACCTATTCCTGTGGAGGAAGCATAACCAGCCATTCGTAGTTTAGCATCTATCGCATTTGATGTTGTTAAATCCTATGTGTGTATCTTCCCATCATGGAAATATTATACTGAAGATGAAGGAAAATGCCAGTTGCAGGTGTTCGTCTAGGAGTTATGTGTAAGTAATGTTATTCATGGCAATTACTTTGCTTTGTCCCATACATTCTACCTCCATGATGGATATAATACAGCAAATTTTCCCATTTTTCTCTATAAAGAAGGACCGATTTGGAAACTCAGGATGTGGTAACCTGTGCTAATACCTCTGCTATCTTCAAGAATGCTTGGTGGCAGTATCGGAATTACCTGAAGAAAACGTACTTCACTGGCAAAGAAACTCATCAAATTCCCTTATGTTCTCCTGAGACACATTTACGGGACGATGACTGGGAACGCCTTGTTTTGTACTGGTCCCGAACCAAGAATGTGGTAAGGTCTATGAGCTCATTTTTTATATTTAAGTACTATATGCATGCGTCTTACTCTACTCTGTTCATGTAGAACAAGTGCTTAAACCTGAAGAACAACTGTTCTCATTTAAGATTCCATTGCTATCATGCATACTGCTTTGCTCTTGTATCACTGTATTTACTCATACAAACTTATTTTTAAATTGAAGGATCCAATCGAAACTCCAATGGCACAATAGGTATGTTTAAGCATGTTTCTTTAAAAGGTTTTCTCTTATAAATAGCTTTGTTGATTTCAATTTCAATTGTGTATACAGTTGACTTCTCATATCATGCACATTACTAGCATCACAACAGAGCCAATAGTGTTGTTGTACATGTAGACCCGTGGTACCCATCTGAAATCTTGTTGTGTCGTGTAGTTTCCCACGCTTTGTATTCTTTCAATGTTGCTTTGTCTTCAACTGATATGATTTGAACCGTGTCTCTATTTTGATTTGGCAAGACAATGCAGTGACCATAGGACATAGATATATGTTTGTTTGATGCTTTTATTATGTACTACTTGGCAATAGAAGACTTGGTAGTTTAATCCTGTCCACCATACTAATGAACTGGTTCACCGAAATGAGTTTCATATACTGCATGCTAAACCTGTTATGTGTCTGCTTGTTTCTTCTTTTAGAATGCTGACAGAATATTGGGGAAGAGTGCCTTATTAAACAATGGTAAAGGAAGTAATGCAGATAAGGTTCAGGATAGTGAGACATCCTTGTTGGTCTCCAACAAAGCTGATAAAACAGCTAAGGAAAACTATCTTGAAGACAGTGAGACAACCCCAAAGTCCTGTCTTGGTGTAGTGTTCGAGTTACTGGCCACTACCGCTGGCACAAGCTATTCGAACTCACTGTCTGAATCAGTTTGGTTTCTTGAGTCTCAACTACAAGCTGAAAGACATCGATCAGTTGTGCTGCGACAAGAAGCCGAAGGACTGCGGAAGTACCTGGAGAATTCAGATGCATACTTTCTGGTGCAACAGCAAGCGTTGGAGGATTTTAGCGTGAAACAAGAGAAAGCTAATAAGCTTGCTAAGCTTATTGCCAGCATGGTGGATACCCAGGATAAAATTCTTGAGCTCTTGTGAAGTTGTTTCAGTTATGGACTTGTTTTGTTGCCGCGTTTATTTGCACTGGTGGCCAATTTAGACGACCAGTGTATGTAATATGCTACTTTGTTCCCTATATTTGCACTGGTGGCGAACTTTGATGCCTAGTGGATGTAATATGTGTAATAGCCGTAATAGCCTAGCATTAGTTGCTTGCTTATTTATTTCCTTATTGTCTTGTTTAGTTGTTTGCTTTTAGTCATTGCAGTTCTTTTTCCGTGTTTTTCTAGTGGCCACAATAACCTATTTTTATAACTAGGCCACAATAACCATGGCAACACACGGACCATTGTAACCATGGTCCTGCTACCTGCTGTAGTGACCATGGGCCTCCTACGGGCCGTAGGATCCATGGGCCTTCTACGGGCCATGTAATCAATGGGCCTTCTACAGGCCGTATAATCATTTGGCCAAACATGGGCCGTACTATTTATGGACCAATAACGGTCCGCAAAATGGGCCGTAAATGGGCTAGAGTGGAAATCGTCTGTTTATGGCCCTACCATAACGTGCCCTTAATAGGCCGTATTTGATGACGCTATGAAAACAGCCCAATGGGTTAACGGGCCACAAACGGGCCGACTGTAACCACGGGCTGAATTTGGCCCCCAAGCGGAACAGGCCAGTAACGGACCGTAAGTAACCGAATTCTGGAAATAAGCCCAAGAATAAATGGGCCCTTAGAAGGCTGAAAGTTAACACGGGCTGGAAACGGCCTACAGAATAATGGGCCGTTAATGGGTATAAAGCGATACAGTGTTCATTATGGGCCAGTTTCACCTCGGGCCTTTAATGGGCCCAGAGTTACAAAGGGCCTCGCATGGGCCGAAAGACGTCATGGGCCATACATGGGCCGGAAGTTACAACATGCTGGAATCATATTGGAGGGCCCAGATGATGCTACTGGGCCTAATTCGGATAGGCCATAACGGGTCATGAGTTAGCGGGCTCTAAAAGGGCTATATGCGAACAGGCCGTTAACAGGCTTTCCGTGGGCCGGCCCGCTACCTTTTGACCAAGTCAAACAGCCGGCCTTTTCACCGAAATGGGCCTCTGTTGGGCCGTGCCACGTGTCGACGTATCATAGGCTTCTCCGGTCCAATGAGTGGATGACATCTGTCCCAACGGTGAGCCGACACGTGGTTCCTCTGGCCATTGAGAATTTTACACGTGGAAAATCCCCAATGGTCCGGGCTGTTAACGGGTTATCGGATTCAAACCGGAACCCGATAGCTTAACGGCGACCCGTTATGGTGGATGCCACGTATCGGTTACCCTTGACGAAAGCACTTCCATGACGCGCCATTTATCGTCATGGAAGTGGACACTTCTGTGATGATAATTTTGGTATTGTCATGGAACACTTCTACGACAGCACAGGTATGACTATCTTGATTCTGTCATAAAATCATCATGGATGTATATGCATGACAGAAAAATGACCTACTGTGACAAACACGTATCATCACGGAAGTGTATTTTTTTTTGTAGTGTTGAAATATGTTTTGGCACTCAACTCGCGGATTCTCGAGGTGACATTGGGGTAATCTATGCATAGGGGTTGATGCATGTTTTCGTCCTTGTTTCTCCGGTAGAAATCTTGGGGCACTCTTTGAGGTTCTTTGTGTTGGATTGAGTATTATGAATCTGAAATTGTTTGATGCATATCGTATAATCAACTCACGGATACTCGTGGTGACATTGGAGTATCTAGGTGACATTAGAGTTGGTTGATGTGTATCGTATGGTGTTATTTTAGTACTAACTCTTGGGTTGTTTGTGACACTTATAGGATAGCTCGATAGATCGATCAGAAAGGATAACTTTGAGGTGGTTTCGTACCCTACAAACAATTTCATCTTATGTTCTCCGCTAGATAAGAATTTTGGAGTGATTCTTCATCGCACGTTGAGGGATGATTATATGATCCAATTATATTAGCATTATCGAGAGATTGCACTAGTGAAAGTATCAACCCTAGGCCTCATTTTTAAGCATTGCAATACCGTTTGTGCTCACTTTTGTTACTTACTACCTTGCTGTTTTTTTACTGTTACTATTACAAAAATCAATATCTACTATCCATATTACACTTGTATCACCATCTCTTTGCCGAACTAGTGCACCTATACAATTTACCATTGTATTTGGTGTGTTGGGGACACAAAAGACCTTTTGTTATTTGGTTGCAGGGTTGTTTGAGAGAGACCATCTTCATCCTATGCCTCCCACGGATTGATAAACCTTAGGTCATCCACTTGAGGGAAAATTGCTACTGTCCTACAAAACTCTGCGCTTGGAGGCCCAACACGAGTCTACAAGAATAAAGCTGCGTAGTAGACCTCAAGCTCTTTTCTGGCGCCATTGCCGGGGAGGTGAGTGCTTGAAGGTATATCTTTAGATCTTGCAATTGAATCTTTTTGTTTCTTGTTTTATCACTAGTTTGGTTTATAAAAGAAAACTACAAAAAAATGGAATTGAGGTTGCCTCATATTATTCATCTTTACCATGTCTTTCTTGAAAATGATTGAAAGGAAAATTGTGCTCAATTGTTAGAAGAAGAATTCCATAGAATGTTTGGCATTAAATACTTCAATGATGAGCCAGATTGCAATGTTGTTGGTATGAATTCTTTGAATATCCATGATGCTAATGATATGCAAAGCCATAAGATTGGGGATGCTATGTTTGATGAAGATGATATTTTTAGTCCCCCAAGTTTTGATGAGAATATTTATTATGATGAAAGCATGCCTCCTATCTATGATGATTATATTGATGAAAGTGGGTTTGGAAGAGTGTCAACTCTAGGTAATGATCCCACTATTTTGGAGGGTGTTGAATCTTATTGTAATAATTATGAAAGTGGATTTGGAGAGGTCATGACTTTATTTAATGACGAGTCCACTATTTTGGAAGAGGTTTCAATTGACTATGATAAAAAAGTTGTCATCTATGATGATTATTGTGATGATATGTATGCTATAAAGAATAATGATAACCAAGAAACTCGTCATCATGATTTTAATGTTCAATTTGATTATGTCAATCAAGTATCTCATGATAGTTATTTTGTTGAATTTGCTCCTCCCACTATTATTCATGAGAATAAATTTGCTTATGTGGAGAGTAATAAAAAATTTATGCATCTGGATCATGAAAAAAATGCTTTATGTGATAGCTATATTGTTGAATTCATTCATGATGCTACTGAAAATTACTATGAGAGAGGAACATATGCTTTTACATATCTCAATAATATCAAGTTTCCTCTCTTTATGTTGAAAGTTTTGAAGTATTGCTTGTTTTGCCTTCCTATGCTAGTTGATTCTTGTTCCCATAATTTGTTTGCTCACAAAATCGTTATGCATAGGAAGTGGGTTAGGCTTAAATGTGCTAGTCATATGCTTCATGATGCTCTCTTTGTGTTTCAATTCTTATCTTTTATGTGAGCATCATTGAAATCATCATGCCTAGCTAAAAAGGAATAAAAGAAAAGCGCTTGTTGGGAGACAACCCAACATTTACCCCTACTTTTTTGTGTGTTCACATGATTAGTCTACTGTAGTAATCATGTTTTGTAGCTTTTGTTTCAATAAAGTGCCAAGTAAAGCCTTTGGTATAGTGTGGATGATAGTTGACTTGATTCTGTGCAAAAACAGAAAGTTTTGCACCCAGTAACAGAACTGTTAAAAATCACTAGAGCATCAAAAAATTCTGAATTTTTTACAGATGATTTATATACTATCCTACGTTTTCATAAATTTTAAGAATTTTTGAAGTAACATAAGTGTAGTAGTTATTCAGATCTTTACAGACTGTTCTGTTTTTGACTGATTCTATTTTCAATGCATAGTTTGCTTGTTTTATGGTTTCTATGGCTTATATTGCTTAATATAAATTATGTAAATTATAGAGTACAGTAGGAATTATTAATCTTGTCTTTGACAGTACCCAAGTGGATGATTTGTTTTACTATACTAACCTATCTCACGAAGTTCCGTTAAGTTTTGTGTGATTGAAGTTTTCAAGTTTTGGGTGAGATATCGATATGAGGAGAATAATGAGTGACAAGACCCTAATCTTGGGGATGCCCAAGGCACCCCAAGGTAATATTCAAGGAAGATCCAAGCGTCCAAGCTTGGGGATGCCCCAGAAGGCATCCCCTCTTTCGTCTTTAACATTATCGGTAACCTCACTTGGAACTATATTTTTATTCGTCACATGATATGTGTTTTGCTTGGAGCATCATTTTATTTTGTTGAGATTTTCTTGTTGTTATTTAGAATAATGTTTTGCATCTTTTATTTCAATAAAAGTGGCAAGGATAGCCTTCACCATGCTTATTTTGCAAGTCTATATGTTGCTGTTTGAAAATAGAAAGTTGCACGCTGGTGCATGAATTCTTGAGAAAATTCAAAATGTGATAAAATATTGAAATTTTTTGCACAATAAGGTATGATAAATTTTCTACAGTGTGGTAATTTTTCAGAATTTTTGGAGTTAGGGAAGTATGAGTATAATTGCACTCTTTATAGACTGTCCTATTTAGGCAGATTGCTGTTATGTTTGCATATGTTTTGCTTGTTTAATGATTCTATTTGAGGATAGGAGTATTAAATATGCAGAGGCATTTAGTATGCAATTTTAAATAATAATTTTAATGATTTGCTACAGTGGAGAATGATAAGGTTATGCATTGATATATACTAGCTTATCTCACGAGTTCTTGTTGAGTTTTGAGTGGATGAAGTTTTTAAGATTTAGGGAAACCGTAATATAAAATGGATTAAGGAGACACAAAAGCTCAATCTTGGGGATGCCCAAGGCATCCCAAATTAATATTTCAAGAATTCTCAAGCATCTAAGCTTGGGGATGCCCCGGTAGGCATCCCACCTTTCTTCATCAACAATTATCGGTTAGTATCGGTTGAGCCTAAGTTTTTGCTTCTTCACATGAGTTGTGCTATTCTTGGAATGCCTTTTTATTTTGTTTTTATTGCTATTTTAATAAAATACTTAGATCTGAAAGTTTTTAAATAAGAGAGAGTCCTCAAATGGCTACATATTTACTTAACTACTCACTTGATCTTCACTTATATCTTTTTGGAGTAGTTTGTCGAACATTCTCATGCTTCACTTATTTTATCTTGAGAGTTTATAATAGTGATGAAAATTTGGACAAGCTATGAAATTGGTCCTAATATGATGAATATCCAAGAAGGATATAATAAAAACTTTCATATAGATCATTGGATATGATAAGTTTGATTCCTTGCAATAGTTTTGCGATATGGAGATAATAATATGTGAGTCATGTTGGTGAGTAATTGTGCTTTAGTAGGAATATTGGTGTTAAGGTTTGTGATTCCCTATGCAAGCACAAAAGTCAATATTTATGTAATGAAGTTATATCCTACTTGTGGTGCCTTATTCGGTGTTAGTTATGTTTAATGCTCGTTTATGATCATTTTCGTTTCTTGGTTGGTTGCTTCTCAATCTATTTGCTAGCCTTCATTTATACTAAGCGGGAATACTGCTTGTATATCCAAATTTCTTAAACCAAGTTGTGCCAAATGATTCCACCATACCTACCTATATGCGGTATTTCCATGTCATTCCAAGTAAATTTGTATGTGCCAACTCTAATTTTCAAAATGAATTTCCTTTTTGTGTGCCCGTACCGCTCATGAAGCGGCAGGGGGTGGCCGATATTTTCCATGCTAGATATGTTATTCTCAAGATGAGTGTTTATTCACTTGTCATTGCACGAGAGTGTGGCATGGTAATAGGGATGCCCAGTCCCGAAATGAAAAAAAATTATTTATGTTGTCAAATAATAAATTACTTGGAAAGTGTTGGTATGGAGGGCACCCGTGGATACGACTAGCCATGGATTGTGAAAGAATGGTGGAAGAAGGAATAAGCTTTATTTTATGTTTGGGAACCGCCTATGATGTAAGCATGAAAAGTATTGGGAATTCTCGGTCGTTTTCGTTGACACGAAAAGCATGCATCTCAAAATATTTTATCTCTCAATTTAAGCTTTGAGCTCTGGGACCTCTACAAATCTCCGCTTCCCTCCGCGAAGGACCTATCTATTTACTTTATGAAATTTTTATTTTTTACTTTTGAGTCTCCATCTTCTCTTATAAAGCACCAACTAGGGAGCACTATGGTCATACTTGTGCATTGGATGTAGCTAATATTCGAGTGTGTTTCATGAATGGATCAATGATTGAGCATAATGGGCTACGGATAGCTTTCTTTAGCATTGATATTTTAAAATACATGGTTGCTTGTTAGTATGCTTGAGTATTGATGTCATCATGTCAAATTATAGACTATTGCTTTGAATCATTCAATTCCAAATATCCATGCCAAAAAGAAAGAGTATATGATGAATATGATAGGTAGCATTCCACATTAAAAAAAATCATTTTCAATTGCTACTTTATCATGATGAGTTTTATGAGGAAGAGTTGATGTTATGATGCTAGGAAAAGTGATTGCAATTATCATTGATCAAACTTATGCACTATACTAGCATTCACACTTCATAAATTATTTCTTTTATCAATTACCTACTCGAGGACGAGCAGGAATTAAGCTTGGGGATGCTGATACGTCTCCAACGTATCTATAATTTATGAAGTATTCATGCTATGTTTACAACAATTTTATATGGTTTGGGTGCAATTTTATATGATTTAAATGAAACTAACATGGACTGATGCTGTTTTTAGCATAACTGCCTGGTGTTGTTGTTTTGTGCAGAAATAGAAGTTCTCCAAATGCAGCGAAACTTTTTGATGATTTTTTTGGAAGAAAAGAGGCACTAGAAGCTTTGTGGGAGGGCCAGAAGAGCCACGAGGGCCCCATAAGGCACGAGGGCGCGCTAGGTGGGGCTGGCTCGCCCTGGTACCTTGTGGGCTACTCGTAGCCCATCTTCGCGTGATTCCAATGCTGAAAAATACTATATATATAGAAACCCCCAGAAATAACCCTAGATCAGAAGTTCCGCCGCCGCAGGCCTCTGTAGCCACGAAAAATCAATCTAGACCCTATTCCGGCACCCTGCCAGAGGGGGAAATCATCACCGGAGGCCATCTTCATCATCCCGGCGGCCACCATGATGAGGAGGGAGTAGTCCACCCTCGGGGCTGAGGGTTTATACTAGTAGCTATTTGTTTGATCTCTCTCTCGTGTTCTTGATTTTGGCACGATCTTGATGTATCGCGAGCTTTGTTAATATAGTTGGATCATATAGTGTCTCTCCCTCTCTATCTTGTTGTGATTAATTGAATTTTCCCTTTGAGATTTTGTTATTATCGGATTGAATATTTTATGGATTTGAGAGCACTTGATGTATGTCTTGCTATGAATACCTGTGGTGACAATGGGGTATCATATTGATTCACTTGATATATGTTTTGGTACTCAACTCGCAGATTCCCAATGTGACATTGGGGTAATCTATGCATAGGAGTTGATGCATGTTTTCGTCCTTGTTTCTCCGGTAGAAATCTTGGGGCACTCTTTGAGGTTCTTTGTGTTGGATTGAGTATTATGAATCTGAAATTGTTTGATGCATATCGTATAATCAACTCACGGATACTCGTGGTGACATTGGAGTATCTAGGTGACATTAGAGTTGGTTGATGTGTATCATATGGTGTTATTTTAGTACGAACTCTTGGGCTGTTTGTGACACTTATAGGGATAGCTTGATAGATCGATCGGAAAGGATAACTTTGAGGTGGTTTCATACCCTACAAACAATTTTGTCTTATGTTCTCTGCTAGATAAGAACTTTGGAGTGATTCTTTATCGCATGTCGAGGGATGGTTATATAATCCAATTATATTAGCATTGTCGAGAGATTACACTAGCGAAAGTATGAACTCTAAGCCTCATTTTTAAGCATTGCAATACCGTTTGTGCTCACTTTTGTTACTTGCTACCTTGCTGTTTTTTTATTGTTAGTATTACAAAAATCAATATCTACTATCCATATTACACTTGTATCACCATCTCTTCACCGAACTAGTGCACCTATACAATTTGCCATTGTATTTGGTGTGTTGGGGACACAAGAGACTTTTGTTATTTGGTTGCAGGGTTGTTTGAGAGAGACCATCTTCATCCTATGCCTCCCATGGATTGATAAACCTTAGGCCATCCACTTGAGGGAAAATTGCTACTGTCCTACAAAACTCTGCGCTTTGAGGCCCAACACGAGTCTACAAGAATAAAGTTGAGTAGTAGACATCAAGTAACAATAGCGGATAAGTAACACGACATAAGATAGTTTATAGGGATATCAGTACTGAGCATACCTTTCAGCATCCGAGACTCCTCGGGCGTGAATCCAACCCAGTCAGTGCCTAAGGGTGATCCAATGGCAGACCAGTGTCCCCTAAGTCTATCGGCAGTCACCCTGCACCTCTTTCTATTACGGGCTATAATTTTTGGACTAAGAACGAGGAAGAAAGCATCATAAAAAATGGAGGCTATGTCATAGGCACGAAGAGGAATCAAGAGCGTAACACATTGGTAAATCAAAAGAAAGCTAAATCAATAGAGGATTTCTTACATTTCCTTTGGGCCAGTCCCGAGGATATGTAAGGCAACAACGTGTAACACCCCTATGTAAACTAGCACTATGACACTCTGCTAATAATGCCAAGTCACCTTCATTTGCAGTGCTTAGATACATTGGTTAAAGATTCAAATCAAATCCTTCTCTGAAATTCAACTCAAATTCAAAGTGCAAAATTAAGTTGCCCAAAACATGTTGGAAAAATGTTCACATTATAGCAAATAATCCAAAACTATTTGCTGTTAAGGAACACAACATCATCATCAACTCTAAATCGGTCTGTGCATTTTAACAGAGCCAAAACATCACCTAAAATGCCCTATTCATTTTTTAATAAATTCAAATGGATTCCAAAAATGCCCAAACTTTTTGTGGCAGTGTTGGATATTGCAATACACTGGTGTGAGCTAGTTTCACATTTTTGCAAATTCATTTGGGGATTCAAAATAATACAAAACTCCCTTTGATAAAAGAAAAAGCAAAAACAGAAAATAGAAAGATGCACTGTGCACTGGGCCTAAGTGCACAGTGCCCCGGACCCAGCCCACCAGCCCATCTCCCACTTTCTCTCCCCTGCGTGTCGCCACCGCCGTGGTCGAGCGCGCGCGCGCTGGTGCGGCGCCTACAGCGCGACGGCCACCGATGCCCCACCGACGCGGGAGGGATAAGGCCGAAGCCAGAGCATTCTCCCTGGCCTCCTCTGTCACTCTCCCCCTCTTCACTCGCTCTCTCCCACTCGATTCCATCGGCGCCCGAGCGCCATCGCCGCCACGTCTTCGTCGTCTCCGCGGCCACCTTGCCTTCCATGCGGCCTGACTGTGCTCGTCGGCATCACCGTGGACTGCCACGTCCCCTGGAGCCACTGGAGGGAGCCGAGGAGCTCTGCATCGCACGCACGCGTCGTCATCTTCCTCGGATCGCCGGCGATCCCCTTCTTCTCCGACGATGATCTGCTGCTCCTAAGCATCCACGGGCCACCTTGAGCCACTCGGTGAGCCTCCACCCTTGCCTCTCTCTCCTTCCCAAGCTCTCTCACGAGTTCCAGCAACTGCCGCCATGGCCACCCGAGTTGAGCTCCGTCCACGAGCTCGCTGCCGTTGCAGCAGTGGCCGTCGTAGTCCACTGAGCTCGCCATCGTGCTTGCGACGTCGCGTAGATGCCGTAGGAATAGAACGCCGCTCATTTTGGTCCTCGTTTTGATGCGCGCGAGTTCGCCGGGGTTCGGCCTCCGCCAAACCTCGCCGTCCGGCCAGTTCCGCCATCCCCTGGTCCGACCAGTGGCAGCACTCGACGCGCGAGTTCTCCAGCTTTCGAACGCACCTGACCATAGCTCGAACGATGCCCCGTAGCAGCTTTCTGATCAACTCCGGCGAAGATCTGCCGCGGATTTGGTCGCCAGAGCTCCTCCGGCGCCACCGCTGAGCTGGCAAGCGTGGGGCCCACCCCTGTGAGTTTGCAGTGGGCCCCAGCGCTACGGTTGACCACATTGACCTCGTCAACAACAATCATTGTTCACTCACTGTGGCCGACATGTGGGCCACTTCGGTTAATTAGCCTAATTAATGATTTATTAAATAAAAATAATTAGTTTAGCCTAATATCTCACGGACATATGGGGCCCACACCCCAAATTAACCCAGTTAGTTAGTTTAATCCACTGTTAAGCTAACAGAGACTAACATGTGGGTCCCACTGGACCCACAGGTCAGGTTTGACCCTGGTCAGCGAATCTGTTGACTGCTGACGTTATCTCTACGTAGTGCTGACATCATAATTCCTTTTCTGTTAAATAAATAAATCCAGAAAATACTTTAATCTTTGAAAACTCGTAATAAATAAACCGTAGCTCGGATCGAAAAACTTTCTACATGAAAATTGATCAGAACGACAAGACAAATCTGATCGTGTCGTCTGTATACATGTCGGAACGCTCTACGTAGGTGAACCCGCAACTTTCCTTCCGTTTTCGATAGATGAATAGTGCATATACATGGGTTAATAAATCCAACTTAAATCCTAAAATAACTAAAATGACTTAGACATTTCTTTAGGCAACCCTGCACTGCACGTTAGCATAGCATGCTCTGTGTTGCATTGTTTCGATGTGTATTTATCTGTTTCCTCCCCCTCTTCTCTCTCGTTAGACCCCGACACCGACGTAGCCCCGGAGGCCGACGCAGCTCCTGATGTCGACTACGCCCCTGACGACCAGACACTTGCCGCAGAGCTTCCAAGCAAGCACCCCCCTTTTGAGCATACCGATATCGCCTATTCTTCTCTTTTTTATGCTTGCATTAGAAGTTGCTGTTGTTACTGTTATCCTATTTCTGCTGCATAGCTTGTTTATTGTAACCTGCTGTTGATACCTACATGCTTATCCTAAACTGTTTAGTATAGTATGGGTAGAGACCCTTCAGAGACCCCACTTTGTCCCGACTGCCCCGCTGGATTATCAGAAGACCCGATCAACGGGATCGAAGACCAGGCCCCGGCACCGCACATCACTTCCCCCTTAGTTGCTCGACCCTACTGGGTTACCATCGAGTGCCAAGGGTGATACCTCGTCAGCACTTCTGATGTGAACCTTGTAGGTTAGTTCATCGGTTGTGATCATCGAGGGTGATTCCTCCTTCACCACTCCCGGTAACGATGCTGTCGTGCAACTCCTCAAGAGTGGACCTCGAGGGTGATTCCTCCTTAGTTCACCTTGACGGATACATCGAGCGGGAACCCATCGAGGGTGATTCCTTAGGTTTCCCCTTTGGTGTTGGACACACGGTTACTGTGGATACTATGACTTTACACTGAACCATGTTACTAAAGACGGGTCGGCCCTGAGGGGTACCCGCACGAGTATATGATGAGAATGATGTGGAGTCGGGTTGACCTGGAAGGTGCACGTGAGATAACTACGAGGCGTGGCCGGGCATTCTTAGCCCTTGCCGCAAGTCCTCGAGACGGGGCGACGGGGTCACATCGATCGTGAGTCTCTGCTCGTTACCGCAACCCCAATTCACTAACGATTTGGATATTTGATCCGAGAGGGCCTCTGGCCTGATAGCACTAACCATCACGTGGGCATAGTATGGGCGTTCTGCGTCGTATACTTCAGCCGAAGCTTAATAGACGTCAGCAACTGAGCGGCACACGCTGGGTTGGACTGGGAACGCAACCGCGCTTGTATTAAGGGGTTGCTAGGTCTGCTCACCGGCGGTGTACGCAACGTGCAGGAGCGTCCGGGGCAATGGCCCCAGACCCCTGGGGGCATAGGTTAGTCCGGCGTGCTGACCTCTCTGTTAATTATTTGGTCGGGTTGCGGCGTGTCGTTTGGCCGAGGCCGGGCATGACCCAGTAAAGTGTGTCCGGCCAGAGTTAATCGAGCGTGGTGGGTAAGTTGGTGCACCCCTGTAGGGAAGAACTAATCTATGCATAGCCTGTCCTATGGTAACGGACAGTCGGAGTTGTATCCCGATCGATACAACTAGAACTGGACCCTTGACATGATAACTGGATAGTATGGCTCTGGGATTGCTTTCTCGCAGGGAGTCGGGAAAGGATCTCTGGGCGAGGTTGATAACACAAGTACTACTTTACATTATGCTAATCTGCACTCTTCTAATGCTGCAAGGCCGCTGAAGGTGCTGAAGATGCTAGTCTTCGATAGGACTAGATTTTTCCCTCTATTCTGGCATTTCTGCAGCCCAGTCCACATATACATCCCCTCCGTTGATAATGTTGCATATGTAGTGTAGATCCTTGCTTGCTGAGTACTTCGGATGAGTACTCATGTTTGCTTTGCTTTCTTTTTCTTCCCATATCTTTTCGGTGCAACCAGATGATGGAGCCCCAGAGACAGCTGCCCCTGTCGACGACTACGGCTACTACTACTACCCCCCTGGCGAGTAGTACTACGAGGAGCCATCCGACGACCAGGAGTAGGATCGGAGGGTCCCAGGCAGGAGGCCTACGCCTTTCGATCGTAGTTTTTATTTTTCCCCACCTTTCTAAAGGCTTATCTGTTTCTCTGTAATATCTGTACCCAGATATCTGATGCTCCCACTGACGCTTATATGCGAGCTTATGTATTCGAGCCCTCGAGGCCCCTGGCTTGTAATATAAAGCTTGTATGACTTTATTTATGTTTTAGAGTTGTGTTGTGATATCTTCAAGTGAGTCCTTAGGCTTGATCGTGTGCATTGTGTGTATGGTTAGTGCACGATTAAGCCGGGGTCGTCACAGGTTGGTATCAGAGCTGACTGCCCGTAGGAACCCCCCCCTTTCCAACTCCTTGGCCGAAGTTGAGTCTAGTGGTCCAAAACTGTTTTACTAACTTGGCTGTGTGGCTTACGGGCCCACGACGCCAACTGGGTGGTATTAGGATCTTTTATTCCTCGTCTTTACTCTGGGACTCTAATCACTCTTCTATTTGGGTTAAATGAAGTTTACTAACGCCGACACTTAGGATCTCGTAAATCTCGTCCTCCCGGAGAGTTGGATTTCTGTGTGCTTTCCCTGTCATTGATCTGGTTAGTCTGATAATCATTTTCCTTTCCTTTGTTTTGTTTAACCTTTCTCTCTGAGATCTGTTATACTTCTCATCGTTGTATGACAATCCTGAATTTCCTTTATTTCAGATGGATCGTCTGTTTCCACCACGCCCTACGACATAGCTTGTGCTTCGCACTTGGGCTCGTGAAGCCCCTGGTTTTCCAGCTGTCTTGATCGCCCTCCTGACCAGACTAGGTTACCGCTGGTACCCCGAGTACATGGTCTACGAGGTATACCGTGAGTTCAACCAGGAGCAATACTATGCTGATGTTCGTATCTATGATCAGCAGGATGACTCAGACACTAAGCTGTACCTTTTCCACGGTATCGGCGTGACGATTGAGATGGCAGTCCATGATGCCGCCTACTTTGCTGTTGCACGTCTCCGAGGAGAGCTCAGCGTTAGCTTGGATGCCTCTGAGTTTCGATACATTCCGTATGCCCCTGCTAGAGATGCTACTGGATACTACACAGCTATCTGTGCCCCGTACGAGCCTCGTCGCTACGACCCGCAGGTTCTGATTCAGTGCACTCAGGATCTGGATCGCACTGTTCGGGCTCTTGCCGTCGAGTTGTTTGCCACTCGAGCACGCCTCTACGATGCTATGATGCAGTTGCTACCAGCTGTTCATGCAGGGATACATCCGGAGCACATCCTTTACCCGCGCAGGACCGAGATGCCACCAGGGATTGATTCGCCTGCTGTGGGAGGTCACACACCTGCATGTGGACCTCTTCTTTCAGTTCGAGACCGGGTTCTGCATCAGAGTGCACATGGAGCGCAGGATCCTTCCACGACGAACATTCATCGTCCGCACTTGCAGTTACCCCATTTCGGTGGTTCTTCTCGACGTTGATGTAGCTTGTCGCTATGCCGCGTTGTTGAATCCGTCCACCGCGTGCCTGCGTGCCGCCTAAGTTAATTAGCTTACCCTCATGCTGTTATAACGCTAGTCTGTAACCGAACTTATGCATGGATCTGTATGTCATGATGACTGTGATGTTGCATCTACTGCACTTCCTTCTGTTGTGTGTGAGTACTTCATGAATGATTCCATACAATGCCAATGCTTGTTGCTGAATGTGATGTTTGCCATCGCGTTAAAGCAGAACATCAGAAGCCTGCTGGAATTCTACAACCGCTCCCTATTCCTCTATGGAAATGGGATAAAGTTCAAATGGACTTCATTACTGGCCTTCCCAAGTCACAGAAGGGTCACGATGCTATTCTTGTCGTCGTCGACCAACTCTCTAAAGTTGCACGCTTTCTGCCTGTCAAGGAGACTATCACTGCTAGCCAGCTAGCAGAGCTGTATATCTCCAGAATTGTTTCACTCCACGGTATTCCGAAGGAGATCAGTTCAGACCGTGGCGGTCTATTCACCTCCAAGTTCTGGGAAAGTTTCCAAGAAGCCATGGGAACCCACATTACCTGGAGTTTAGCTTATCATCCCAAATCCCAAGGCCAAGTCGAGCGAGTAAATCAAGTGCTTGAAGACATGCTCCGAGCTTGTGTTATATCTTTCGGCAAGAAAAGGGAAGAATCTCTCCCGTATGTGGAATTCTCATATAACAACAGCTATCAAGCCAGCTTGAAAATGGCCCCCTTCGAAGTGCTTTATGGACGAAAGTGTCGAACCCCTCTGAATTGGTCAGAAACTGGGGAACGACCACTCGTGGGACCGGACATTATTCAACACGCCGAAGAACAAGTCCACATTGTCCGAGAAAATTTCAAGGTGGCTCAGGACCGTCAGAAGAGCAATTATGATCGCAAATGATGGGGCTTGACCTATCAACCGGGTGATCAAGCTTATCTGCATGTCACTCCTATGAAGGGCACTCATTGTTTCGGAATCAAGGGCAAGCTAGCTCCACGCTACATTGGCCCCTTTCACGTTATTGCCAGACGTGGACAGGGGGCATATAAATTGGAGTTGCCGCCGCAATTCTCCCATATCCACGACGTCTTCCATATGTCGCAACTTCGTAAATGCTTCAAGGAATCTCCACACCGCGCAGTGGATCACGAGATGCTCGAATTGCAAGATGATCTTTCTTATAAGGAGCATCCGATCCGCATTCTCGATGAAGCTGAACGTCGAACCCGTCAGAAGACGACCAAGTTCCTGAAAGTGCAGTGGTCTAATCATACTGAAGATGAAGCCACTTGGGAACGCGAGGATCATCTTCGGGAAGAATATCCCGACCTCTTTCCTTCTACATCCTAAATTCTCGGGACGAGAATTTCTTTTAGAGGAGGAGAATTTGTAACACCCCTATGTAAACTAGCACTGTGACACTCTGCTAATAATGCCAAGTCACCTTCATTTGCAGTGCTTAGATACATTGGTTAAAGATTCAAATCAAATCCTTCTCTGAAATTCAACTCAAACTCAAAGTGCAAAATGAAGTTGCCCAAAACATGTTGAAAAAATGTTCACATTGTAGCAAATAATCCAAAACTATTTGCTGTTAAGGAACACAACATCATCATTAACTCTAAATGGGTCTGTGCATTTTAACAGAGCCAAAACAGCACCTAAAATGCCCTATTCATTTTTGAATAAATTCAAATGGATTCCAAAAATGCTCAAACTTTTTGTGGCAGTGTTGGATACTGCAATACACTGGTGTGAGCTAGTTTCACATTTTTTAAAATTCATTTGGAGCTTCAAAATAATACAAAACTCCCTCTGATAAAAGAAAAAGCAAAAATAGAAAATAGAAAGAGGCACTGTGCACTGGGCCTAAGTGCACAGTGCCCCGGACCCAGACCACCAGCCCATCTCCCTCTTTCTCTCCCCTGCGTGTCGCCACCGCCGTGGTCGAGCGCGCGCGCCCCGGTGCGGCACCGACAGCGCGACGGCCACCGACTGTGATGCACAGATAATTAAGCTACAGTGAACCTCCGCTAATGATGCCACGTCACCTCGGTTACTGTTGATAAACTCGCGTCACTTCGAAACCCAGTTCAAATTTCAAATTTAAAATAAAGTCAAACAATAAAAAATTTCAAATATTAAAACTAGATGTTCGGATGGAGCCAAATAATGCAAAGGTAATTATGGTGGAGAAACCACACTTTAAGAAATGTTTAAATACTCTAAAATAAATAAAATATTAGTGAAAACAATTATTTAAATGCTTTTAAATAATAAACAAATACTAAACTATTTTATTTAGGTGTAAGAATTAATGTGGCAGTAGTATATTTAACTAGACTGATTTAGGAACTACTTTTGAATTTTATTTAATCTAAAATAATGTCAGGCTAAAAGAAAACAGTAAAGTAGAAAAAAAAGAATAAAAAAAAGAAAACCCCCCACTGGGCCTCGGCCTAGCAGGCCACCAAGCCGGGCCAGCCACCCCATTACTTAGCCCCCCCCAAACGCTAAAAAAAACTAGCACGATCCCCACTCCTCCCCCCTCTCGTTCCCGGCAACGACCCCGACGCCCAGCGCTCGCCGCCGCCCGGGACCACCTCGCCGGACGCCATCGCCGGCGTCCTCTCCGTCGCCGACCCGCCCTCGACCTCGTCGCCTCGTCCCAGTCGTCGCTCGCCGTCGTCCCCGTCCTCCTCCCCGCGCCCACTGCCATTTCCCCTACGGCCCCGCGGTGAGGCCCCCAGCCTCTCCTCCCCCCCCATGTCCCCGTGCGCACGCACGCGCACCCCGCCTTGCCACGCAGCTACTGCTACTCCTCCACCACCGCGCTCGCCCTGCCCCGCGACCCGCTCGCCCCTGGGCGCCCACCTGCGTGCGGCCGCGCCCGCGCAGACCTCCTCCCGCCGCGGCCCGTGCATCACTGGCCACGCACGGCCGCGCACGGCGTTGCTCATCGCCCCCGACCGCGGCCACTGCCGCCCACGCGCGCGCCTCCATGGCCACACCCCTTCCCTGCCATGCCCCAGCGGCCTCCCCTCCATGGGCGACCACGGCCGCCGCCGTTGCGGCCGGCCAGCCCCGCCGCGACCCGCCGCTCCTGCTGGCCCGGCCGCCGCACGTCGTGCGTGTGTGCGTGCTGTGTGTTTCGTGTGTGCACTGTAGCGCGTACTAGCTTTTGCAAATCTACACTGGATGCCAATTTGTACAGCAGCAAAACAACAACAAAACTTTTCCCAACGTGGGTAAAAATTATACGGATATGTAGTACACTTGACAAGGTTCAAAACATTTCATTGGACCAAATTCAAAAGGTGTGAGGTTTAAATGCTATGAAAATGACAAAAGTCTAAGTTCTGTTAGGTGAAAGACTGAAAATAGCTTTATTTTCATGGCTACTTTAGAGCTGTTGATGATCGAGCTAATGAGCTCTAATATGGATAAAAGTGATACTAACATGTAGATCGCAGAAAAATGCTCACAATTGATATAAGGCACAAAATCATAGGATGTACAGATCAATAGCAATAGCCTCCGGAAAACGACTAAGTGGTGTTTAAAACTAAGGGCTTCTCAGACTTAGAAGAATTTCGGAGATTTTCAGAAAACTTCGGAAATTCATAGGAATTCAACCGTAGTCCGGATCGAAAAACTTTCTACATAAAAGTTGCTCAGAACGACGAGACGAATCCGAATATGCAGTCCATTCGTCTGCCACACGTCCCTAGCATAGCGAACATGCAACCGTCCCCCTCCGGTTCGACTATCCGAAAATGTCAAACACCGGGAATACTTTCCCGGATGTTTTCCCCCTTCGCCGGTATCACCTGTCACTGCGTTAGATCACCCCTGGCACCACGTATTGCCTTGTTACATTTTGTGATGCTTTGTTTGCTCCGTATTTACTGTTTCTTCCCCCTCTTCTTCTCCGGTAGACCCCGAGACCGGCGCTGATGCCACTGAGTACGACCACGTCACCGATGACCCTTCTTCCTGTGCAACAGAGCTTCCAGGCAAGCCCCCCCCCTTGAGCATCCCGATATCGCCCATTCAATTTTCTCCTGCTTGCATTAGATTTTGCTACTGTTACTGTTTGCTCCTATTCTGATGCATAGCCTGCTTTTGTAACCTGCTTATTGTTACCTTACCTGCCTTTTCAACTGCTTAGTATAGGTTGGTAATGAACCATCAGTGACACCCATCACTTTACCCTTGTTGCCTCTACTTCATCATCGACTACTCGATCAACGTGATCGACGACCAGAGACCGACACCTCACTTCACCCCCCTTTATTGTATGACTCTGCATAGTTACTATCGAGTGCCGAGGGTGATACCTCGCAACGCACTTCTGATGATAACTATGTAGTATAGCTGTTCAGTCGTGGTCATCGAGGGTGATTCCTCCTTCACCACTTCCGATACGACTCTGTCGTGCAACCCCCCTCAAGTGTGAACCTTGAGGGTGATGCCTCCTACGTTCACCTTGATGATTTCATCAGGTGGAATCCTCCGAGGGTGATTCCTCGGGTTTCCCCCTTGATGTTATGACCACATGGTTACTTTGACCTTTGTCACAGGCGGGTCGACCCTGAGGGGTACCCGCAGGGAGATCTATGATGTCGGGCTTGCCCGGAAGGGCGCCCGAGTGTGATATTGTGGTGGAGCTTCAGAAACTCTGATTGTCTCCGCGTGTTATTAAATGAGCCTATCGGATTTGGGTATTTGATCTGAGTGGGTCTACGTGCCCTATACGCACTACCACCACGCGGGATAATGGTTTATGGGGCCCTCTACGTCGTACGTTTCTCCCGAAAGCTCTTCAGACGTCACGGTTCACCGTGCAGGCTGATTGTTGGGGTTGGGCTGGATACTTCACTGACGAGTTCAGTGTCGCGCCTGCTCCCCGACCAGTCTCGCAACACGCAGGGTGCCTAGGGCGATGGCCCAAGACCTCTGGGTGCATAGGTTAGTCCGGCGTGCTGACCTCTCTGCTGAGCCTAGGTAGGGCGCTGCTTCGTGTTGATCTCCCGAGGCCGGGCATTACCCAGCAAGTGTGTCCGGCCAGAGGTGATCGAGCGTGTTGGGTAACAGTAGTGCACCCCTGCAGGGAAGAAAACATCTATCGATAGCCGGTCCTACGGTAAAGGACGCTCAGTTTGGTATCCCGATCTATTACTTGAACTGGATACTTGTTTAATTAATTGAAGCTCTGGGATCGCTTTCTCGCAGGGAGTCGAGGAAGGATCTCTAGGCTTTGCCTCAACATGCTTGCTTAATAAAATGCTTTTCTGTACTCTTCTAATTGCTGCAAGATGGTGGCTTCGTGAAGATGCTAGTCTTCGATAGGACTAGGTCTTCTCTCTATTCTGGCATTTCTGCAGCCCAGTCCACATATACAGCCTTTCTTTGATAATGTTGCATATGTAGTATAGATCCTTGCTTGCTGAGTACTTTGGATGAGTACTCACGGTTGCTTTGCTACCTCTCTTTCCCCCATACCCCTTTGATGATACATCAGACGATGGAGCTCAGGAGCCAGATGTCCCAACAGGAGCTTACTACCAGGAGGGTCTAGACGGCACGTACTACTGGATCGAGCCAGCCGACCAGGAGTAGGATCGGAGGCCCCAGGCAGGAGGCCTTCTCCTTTCGATCTAGAGTCGTTGTTTGTGCTAACCTTCTTAAGGCAAACCTTGGCTAACTATGTCTGTACCCAGATATTATTTGTATGACTGACTTATGTATTCGGATCCTCGTGATCCCTGGTCTGTAATATTGTGGATCTCTGTTTATTTGTGTTAGAGTTGTGTTGTGATATCTTCCCGTGAGTCCCTGTGCTTGATCGTGCATGTTTGCGTGTATGATTAGTGCACGATTGAGTCGGGGGCGTCACAAGTTGGTATCAGAGCCGACTGCCTGTAGGAAGCCCCCTTCCATACTCCTTGGCCGAAGTTGAGTCTAGTCAGTGAAAAAAAAAACTTTTACAAACATGGCTGTGTGTCTTACGGGCCCACGTCACCATTTGGTGGTACTAGGATCTTTTACTCCTCGTCTATACTCTGGGACTCTGATCTCTCTTCTATTCTGGTTAAATGGTTTTACTAACTCTGACTCTAGGTTCTCATGACTACTTCCTCCCGGAGAGCCCCTTCATTCCAGATGATGGCTTGATTCATCAGCAGACCCTAAAGATACTCTCCGATGTTATCCCGAGAACTTGTACTCATCGCGTGTGCAATTCCCTTCCATTGTCAACCCCTATAGATAACTACATGCCCTTGCCATTCTTACATTCATCCCCAGTTGCTCTTGTTATTACAAAATACCTCGAAATACTCGCTGTTGTTTTGAGAATCCTTTGTACCTACTGCCTTGTAGTTCCTTGTCGCCTGAATACAACTACAACTTAATCCTCACACATACCGAGGGTTTGTTCCTTCTCAGTTGTTCATGTGTTTCACAAAAGTCTTCAAAATACTATTCGATCTTTCGAAAATCCTCAACAGCCTTTTGTTCTTGAATTTCTTGCTTGCTTTCGTAATGGTTAATCCCATATGTATAGTAATCTTACTGGCATCCTTTGTCACTATCATTTTGAGTCCATTGATTCAATATGTTGCGAATGCTCACAATCCTCAACCAGATCCTAGATTCATCCTTCCGGCTCAGACGTCATTTTAAACATGAGCTGGATCTCGACCAATCAAATTTCCATCGATTGTACCTCTAAGCCTACTCAGCTTATCCATCCTTAATCAGAGCGTTTGCTTCTGATCCCTTGATTTGGAAATCATAATCCTTTTGCATTTGTGCTTTGAATTATTCAGTTGTTTCTATAATCTGATCTCCTTACATTCTCTGTTCCTCTGGTTGAGTACCGATGCTCACATCAGATCCCTTGAGGACCTCCGGATCCTTTGTTGGATTTTATCCGATAGCGTCCTTCATATTCAATCACTTTGGAAGTTCTTTCCCTGATACACAATGCCATTGATAAATCCTATTCTCTGTTCTGGCCAACCATGCTCTGCTTTCGAGCTGGTGATATTTACTCTTGAAGCTTGTGGTATATGTTTCTAAGGTACCCTGATGGGTTGAACCTATGCCTTCCTTAATCTGTGTGGACCTGAAAAGTTTTCACGGGTCATACTCCTCTGGTAATTCACCAGGTAGGTTTTCACACTCAAATCATTTTTAATAAGAGCAGTGAATGAATGGTCATGCATTGGAGAAGTGGGAGTCGACCTTGAACTTTGAGTTCATGCCCATGGACACTATGTAGATCTTATCATGGAAGCTTCTCTTAAAGTAATTATTCCCTTGGTATAAGTTCATCTTATATCTTGGATCTGGTCTTTTGCAATCATGGTTCCGGCCATATTATTGTTCCTTGATTCCTTTTCTCGGACAAGTTAAAGTACTTGTCTTCTGTAGATTGATACACCTGTCCAACCTCTATTCTGCTCTACTTTCGAGTGATACCCTCTGGTATCTCGAGAATATCACGGAACTGCTATACTTCTTATGAGTTTTCGTCAAGTATTGCTTCTCACTAATTCAGTTTTACTACCGGTTCTGAGTTGTTAGTCACTTGAGAACACTGATAACTAAGTCGAGTCCGCGCTGCAAATTCTACAACTCTTAGCAATCTTCTTTGCTTACAAGTTTAATAATCCTTCAAGTCATTCCTATGCCTGATCGGCTACACCATTATCATGCTAACTTTAACTGTGCTACCTGGTCCTTCTTCCCGGAGCACAATTTTTGACACTGAGCTAAGCTTATGTCGATTTCCTTGTCTTATCGTTCCACCTCGAACAACAAGCTTGATTCCGAGTTGGTGTCGTATCCGTAGACCCAATAATCTTTCACTGCATCAGTCCTTTTGCTTGATGCAGTTGTTGTTCGATTGCTTCTTCGTGGAGCCTCTCGATAAAATGTGTCGTGATCATCATCAACATTTTGACTTCTTCCTAGATATCAATCGAATTCATGATGAGAAATACCATCCTTGCCCCTCGATGATTTGTGTTATCATCGACAATCTTATTGCCTTCCCCTCCAACACAAACTTGTTCATGTTTGGTGTCGTAACCTGAGTTCCTTGCTATCCGATTTATGTTACGTTCTACCTTGTAGTATTCCCATCTTTCATGTCAAGGAGGTCGTGAGGATTGCTCCACCTCTTAAGAATTCCTGATATAGTGATACTTCTCACAATCACCATTCTTTCTTGGTCCCGGTGTTGGTTCTAATCAGGGTACCAACAAGTGAACGGTGCTGCTTGGATTCTGTACTTCTAGCAACCCTATTGCTTTGAAGTTAATGGTCGACATTTCATTCTTAGACCATTGGTTATTGAATAACCACTCTAACTTTGCTCATGCTACCTAAGCCCATATTTTGGATGCACCTTTGAACCAATGTTTAATTGTGTATGTTTTCCTCGAGCATACATCATTATATCATTTTGATCTAACAAATGTTATCTCCTTGTTCACATAATTGTGGAAATCCATCTTTTGGAAATCTCAAGGAATTGTCGCTGAGACCATCAGCCACCCCCTCATCCTCTCCTTGGTTTAATGATGAACTCTTGTTTCGGAATTCGCTTCCATAGTTCATTTCCTGGGAATCTTAAATTGTCATCTCATAAATTTGTGTTGCACCTTTTCTTCTCAGACATCCTGCATTTGAGGTACCCTGACACCAATCAGATCTGGATCTCGATCAGATATGATGGTTGGAACATATTTCCAAGAGTCATAGCATTGGTCTTTATATAGCCCAGTAAGGTGATGTCATGCCTAGCACACCTGGCCGGAGGACCTATTGCTATAGTATCCTTTTACAAGGTTAGCCATTCTTCCATGAGGAAGTTATAAGACTTATTCTATAAGTTGTTCCTGGTGAATCCTTTGAGTATCCAAAGTCCGACCTTGCTTAAAGACCATGTCAATGCTATTTTGAAGCATGTCAGTTGTGCTCCGATCTTCAATAAGAACAGTTGAAGCAATACTAAATTTTTGTTATCAATTATCCAAACACCGTTGTATGGGTAATGTCATGAAATTCCTCCCCCCTTACCTAAATGGTTTCTACTTTATATCCCGTCGTGGATATCGTGCTCTGCTTGTCCTTGGGAAGGATATATCCCTGAAATATGTGTTTAAACACATGTTCCTTTCCATTGTTCAGTTTAATCTGATAATTACATTTTCCTTTCCATTGTTTTGTTTAACCTTTTTGTGGTCTATATGAACTAAGCAGGAATATTCTCCTGCTTAGGTAAGCACCTCGTTGTGCCACTCTGTCAGTAGGACCCTGTTACTATTGTTGATGACATTCCGGTAACCACCGATGGACGAGAAATTTGCCTATTGGTCCGCCTCGTTCATCGAGCAGGGAAAATGGTTCTCATCGTCCCTTGCCCTTGGTACCAACATTGTTACCGACATAACTGACAGGTTATTCTCTGACATGCCTTGCTATCATGATCGTGCAAGATGACATCGCCCTCCTACTTTTAACCCCCATGGTGGGCCCATAACCCACAGTTTCATAGGATCGAAACCTGACTCTCCTGTACACCCCTATTGTCAAAGTTATTCCTCGTGTTTGACTCATATGTAATTCACGAACCATCTTCCGAGAGATCATCAATTCTGGTATCAGTACTTATTCCCGTTGATTTGAACCCCTTTCACGCCCTATTTCAGGCATCGAACGTTTGTCTGCCAGCTCGAAACTTCCCATGATACCTCCTTACTTTGCTCTTGATATTTTCTTAAGTTTCAATTCGAGAGTTACTTTCCGGCACCTTCCCCGATGTTATCGACTAGATAGTCAACCATGCAGAGGTTCGTTCTCCCAAAATAACCCCCTTATTCTACCGTAAGTACGATCGAGATCCTGAAGATAGGATGCTGGCTTCATCATGATGACCTGTAGTAGAGAGATGAAGACATCAACGAGAAGAATCAACCTCTTCGAGAAGACCAACCAAGACCGAGAAGACTCGTTAGAAATTCGTAACCAAATCCCTTCCCCCTTACTCCACCTCCTAAACCTCGGGACGAGATTTCTTGAAGTGGAGGAGAATTGTGACGCCCGGATAATTAAGCTACAGTGAACCTCGGCTAATGATGCCACGTCACCTCGGTTACTGTTGATAAACTCGCGTCAGTTAAAAACCCAGTTCAAATTTCAAATTTAAAATAAAGGCAAACAGTAAAAGTTTTCAAATATTAAAACTAAATGTTCGGGTGGAGCCAAATAATGCATAGGTAATTATGGTGGAGAAACCACACTTTATGAAATGTTTAAATACTCTAAAATGAATAAAATATTAGTGAAATAAATTATTTAAATGCTTTTAAATAATAAACAAGTACTAAACTATTTTATTTAGGTGTAAGAATTAATGTGGCAGTAGTATATTTAACTAGACTGATTTAGGAACTACTTTTGAATTTTATTTAATCTAAAATAATGTCAGGCTAAACGAAAACAGTAAAGTAGAAATAAAAAGAATTAAAAAAAAACAAGAAAACCCCCCACTGGGCCTCGGCCCAGCAGGCCATCAGGCCGCCAGGCCGGTCCAGCCACCCCATTACTTAGCCCCCCCAAACCCTAAAAAAACTAGCACGATCCCCACTCCTCCCCCCTCTCGTTCCCTCTCCCCCCCGATCTGGATCGCGGGGCAATGACCCCGATGCCCAGCGCTCGCCGCCGCCCGGGGACACCTCGCCGGACGCCATCGCCGCCGTACTCTCCGTCGCCGACCCGCCCCCGACATCGTCCCCGTCCTCCTCCCCGCGCCCACTGCCATTTCCCCTACGGCCCCGCGGTGAGGCCCCCGGCCTCTCCTCCTCCCCCCTGTCCCCGTGCGCACGCACACGCACGCCGCCTCGCCACACAGCTGCTGCTGCTCCTCCACCACCGCACTCGCCCCGCACCATGACCCGCTCGCCCCTGGGCGCCCACCTGCATGTGGTCGAGCCCGCGCCCACGCAGACATCCTCCCGCCGCGGCCCGTGCATCACTGGCCACGCACGGCCACGCCCGGCGTTGCTCGTCGCCCCCTACCGCGGCCACTGCCGCCCACGCGCGCGCCTCCACAGTCACACCCCTCCCCTGCATGCCCCTTCGGCCCCCCCCCCCCCACGAGCGACCACGGTCGCCGCCGTTGCGGCCGGCCAGCCCCGCCGCGACCCGCCGCTCCTGCTGGCCCGGCCGCCGCACGCCGTGCGTGTGTGCGTGCTGTGTGTTTGGTGTGTGCACTATAGCGCGTACTAGCTTATGCAAATCTACACTGGATGCCAATTTGTACAGCAGCAAAACAACAACAAAACTTTTCCCAACGTGGGTAAAAATTATACGGATATGTAGTACACTTGACAAGGTTCAAAACATTTCATTGGACCAAATTCAAAAGGTGTGAGGTTTAAATGCTATGAAAATGACAAAAGTATAAGTTATGTTAGGTGAAAGACTGAAAACAACTTTATTTTCATGGCTACTTTAGAGCTGTTGATGATCAAGCTAATGAGCTCTAATATGGATAAAAGTGATACTAACATGTAGATCGCAGAAAAATGCTCACACTTGATATAAGGCACAAAATCATAGGATCTACAGATCAATAGCAATAGCCTCCGGAAAACGGCTAAGTGGTGTTTAAAACTGAGGGCTTCTCAGACTTGGCAGAATTTCGGAGATTTTCAGTAAACTTCGGAAATTCATAGGAATTCAACCGTAGCCCGGATCGAAAAACTTTCTACATGAAAGTTGCTCAGAACGACAAGACGAATCCGAATATGCAGTCCGTTCGTCTGCCACACGTCCCTAGCATAGCGAACATGCAACCGTCCCCCTCCGGTTTGACTGTCCGAAAATGTCAAACACTGGGAATACTTTCCCGGATGTTTTCCCCCTTCGCCGGTATCACCTATCCCTGCGTTAGATCACCCCTGGCACCATGTATTGCCTTGTTATATTTTGTGATGCTTTGTTTGCTCCGTATTTACTGTTTCTTCCCCCTCTTCTTCTCCGGTAGACCCCGAGACCGGCGCTGATGCCATTGAGTACGACTACGTCACCGACGACCCTTCTTCCTGTGCAACAGAGCTTCCAGGCAAGCCCCCCCCCCCCTTGAGCATCCTGATATCGCCCATTTAATTTTCTCCTGCTTGCATTAGATTTTGCTACTGTTACTATTTGCTCCTATTCTCATGCATAGCCTGCTTTTGTAACCTGCTTATTGTTACCTTACCTGCCTTTTCAACTGCTTAGTATAGGTTGGTAATGAACCGTCAGTGACCCCCGTCACTTTACCCTTGTTGCCTATGCTTCATCATCGACTACTCGATCAACGTGATCGATGACCAGAGACCGACACCTCACTTCACCCCCCTTTGTTGTATGACTCTGCATAGTTACTATCGAGTGCCGAGGGTGATACCTCACAACACACTCCTGATGAATACTCTATAGTATAGCTGTTCGGTCATGGTCATCGAGGGTGATTCCTCCTTCACCACTTCCGATACGACTCTGTCGTGCAACCCCCCTCAAGTGTGAACCTTGAGGGTGATGCCTCCTACGTTCACCTTGATGATTTCATCAGGTGGAATCCTCCGAGGGTGATTCCTCGTGTTTCCCCCTTGATGTTATGACCACATGGTTACTTTGACCTTTGTCACAGGTGGGTCGATCCTGAGGGGTACCCGCAGGGAGATCTATGATGTCGGGCTTGCCCGGAAGGGCACCCGAGTGTGATATGGTAGCGGAGCTTCAGAAACTCTGATTGTCTCCGCGTGTTATTAAATGAGCCTATCGGATTTGGGTATTTGATCTGAGTGGGTCGACGTGCCCTATACGCACTACCACCACGCGGGATAATGGTTTATGGTGCCCTCTACGTCGTACGTTTCTCCCGGAAGCTCTTCAGACATCACGGTTCACCGTGCGGGCTGATTGTTGGGGTTGGGCTGGATACTTCACTGACGAGTTCAGTGTCGCGCCTGCTCCCCTACCAGTCTCGCAATGCGCAGGGTGCCTAGGGAGATGGCCCAAGACCTCTGGGTGCATAGGTTAGTCTGGCATGCTGACCTCTCTGCTGAGCCTAGGTAGGTCGCTACTTCGTGTTGATCTCCCGAGGCCGGGTATTACCCAGCAAGTGTGTCCGACCAGAGGTGATCGAGCGTGTTGGGTAACAGTAGTGCACCCCTGCAGGGAAGAAAACATCTATCGATAGCCGGTCCTACGGTAAAGGACGCTCAGTTTGGTATCCCGATCTATTACTTGAACTGGATACTTGTTTAATTAATTGAAGCTCTGGGATCGCTTTCTCGCAGGGAGTCGAGGAAGGATCTCTAGGTTTTGCCTCAACATGCTTGCTTAATAAAATGCTTTTCTGTACTCTTCTAATTGCTGCAAGATGGTGGCTTCGTGAAGATGCTAGTCTTCGATAGGACTAGGTCTTCTCTCTATTCTGGCATTTCTGCAGCCCAGTCCACATATACAGCCTTTCTTTGATAATGTTGCATATGTAGTATAGATCCTTGCTTGCTGAGTACTTTGGATGAGTACTCATGGTTGCTTTGCTACCTCTCTTTCCCCCATACCCCTTTGATGATACATCAGACGATGGAGCTCAGGAGCCAGATGTCCCAGCAGAGTTTACTACCAGGAGGGTCCAGACGGCACATACTACTGGATCGAGCCAGCCGACCAGGAGTAGGATCGGAGGCCCCAGGCAGGAGGCATTCGCCTTTCGATCTAGAGTCGTTGTTTGTGCTAGCCTTCTTAAGGCAAACCTTGGCTAACTATGTCTGTACCCAGATATTATTTGTATGACTGACTTATGTATTCAGATCCTCGTGATCCCTGGTCTGTAATATTGTGGATCTCTGTTTATTTGTGTTAGAGTTGTGTTGTGATATCTTCCCGTGAGTCCCTGTGCTTTATCGTGCATGTTTGCGTGTATGATTAGTGCACGATTGAGTCGGGGGCGTCACACCGACGCCCCACCGACGCGGGAGGGATAAGGCCGAAGCCAGAGCATTCCCCCTGGCCTCCTCCGTCACTCTCCCCCTCTTCCCTTGCTCTCTCCCACTCGATTCCATCGGCGCCCGAGCGCCATCGCCGCCGCGTCTTCGTCGTCTCCACGGCCACTTTGCCTTTCACGTGGCCTGACTATGCTCGTCGGCATCGCCATGGACTGCCACGTCCCTTGGAGCCGCTGGAGGGAGCCGAGGAGCTCTGCATCGCACGCACGCATCATCGTCTTCCTCGGATCACCGGCGATCACCTTTTTCTCCGGCGACGATCTGTTGCTCCTAAGCATCCACGGGCCACCTTGAGCCGCTTGATGAGCCTCCACCCTCGCCTCTCTCTCCTTCCCGAGCTCTCTCACACGCTCCAGCCACTGCCGCCATGGCCACCCGAGCTGAGCTCCGTCCACGAGCTCGCTGCCGTCACAGCAGTGGCCGTCGTAGTCCACTGAGCTCGCCATCGTGCTTGCGACATCGCGTAGATGCCGTAGGAGTAGAACGCCGCTCATTTTGGTCCTCGTTTTGACGCACGCGAGTTTGCCGGGCTTCGGCCTCCCCCAAACCTCACCGTCCGGCCAGTTCCGGCCATCCCCTGGTCCGACCAGTGGCACCACTCGACGCGCGAGTTCTCCAGCTTTCGAACGCACCCGACCACAGCTCGAACGATGCCCTATAGCAGCTTTCCGATCAACTCTAGCGAAGATCCGCCGCGGATTTGGTCGCCGGAGCTCCTCCGGCGCCACCGCTGAGCTGGCAAGCGTGGGGCCCACCCCTATGAGTCTACCAGTGGGCCCCAGCGCTACGGTTGACCACATTGACCTGGTCAATGACAATCACTGTTCACTCAATGTGGCTGACATGTGGACCCCTTCAGTTAATTAGCCTAATTAACGATTTATTAAAAAAATTTAGTTTAGCCTAATATCTCACTGACATATGGGGCCCACACCCCTAATTAACCTAGTTAGTTAGTTTAATCCACTGTTAAGCTAACAGAGACTGACCTGTGGGTCCCACTGGACCCACAGGTCAGGTTTGACCCTGGTAAGCGAGTCTGTTGACTGCTGACATCATCTCTACGCAGTGCTGATGTCATAATTCCTTTTCTGTTAAATAAATAGATCCAGAAAATACTTTAATCTTTGAAAACTCGTAATAAATAAACCGTAGCTCGGATCGAAAAATTTCTACATGAAAATTGATCAGAACGACGAGACGAATCTGATCGTGTCGTCCGTTTCCATGTCGGAACCCTCTACATAGGTGAACCCGCAACTTTCCTTCCGTTTCCGGTAGATGAATAGTGCATATACATCGGTTACAAAATCCAACTTAAATCTTAAAATAACTAAAATGACTTAGACATATCTTTAGGCAACCCTGCACTGCACGTTAGCATAACATGCTCTGTGTTGCATTGTTTTGCTATGTATTTATCTGTTTCCTCCCCCTCTTCTCTCTCGTTAGACCCCGACACCGACGTAGCCCCGGAGGCCGACGCAGCTCCGGAGGTCGACTACGCCCTTGACGACCAGACACTTGCCGCAGAGCTTCCAGGCAAGCACCCCCCTTTTGAGCATACCGATATCGCCTATTCTTCTATCTCTTATGCTTGCATTAGAAGTTGCTGCTGTTACTGTTATCCTATTTCTGCTGCATAGCCTGTTTATTGTAACCTGTTGTTGATGCTGTCGGCATTCTGGGAACGGGGGTACCCAGACTTGCCTGCCTGCGGCCCACGACGTGGCTCCATCGACGGCCTGGTACGGCCCAGCTTCAGCGACAACAACTCAAGACCCTCGCGAGGGGCCAAGCCTCGCGAGGCGGACGACACCAAGACCCCCACGAGGAGCGGCCTCCTCAGGCTGGCTCCTGAGGAGCGGAGAGTTCTATGCAAGCCTCACCTCATGAGGCCCGGATGACGTGAGCCATGACGACCAAGGCCAGGCGGGCGCCAGCGGGCGCAGTGTACCAGTTTCCTCTTTGGTGCTAAAGAGGCAAGCGCAGGCGCGGAGTCCCAAGGAATCAGCAAAAGGTTTCCATTCCCGTGCAACAAGACCAAGACCGCCAGGACGGTAGGACGGAGGTCATTACCAAGCCCACCACAGCGTCACAACCAGAGGCTTTTGCAGGCGAAGACTACTTTTGTCAGGTTTGCATATACTAGTTGTCTCCCTTCGAATTTGGCCGTTGTGGGATCCCTTCCCGCCTTTCATTTGGGAAGAGGACCAAGGCCACTATAAATAGGACTTAGCCACCACCGTAGAGGGGGATCGGATGGGATTGGACCCCCGGGGACGGATCATTCAGATCACCCCCACTCCACCAGCTCACTCGAGCTCAAGAACACCTCTCCTCCTGAGGCTGTTCGCCACTATACTAGTTCATCCTCAGCCCCTCGAGGCCAATTCACCACAAAGCAGGAGTAGGGTTTTACACCGCAAGGTGGCCCGAACCTGGGTAAACTGTTGTGTCTCTTTTCCTTACAGTTCGTCGAGCTAGGCTGTGAGATTAGCGAGTAGGCAGACTAGGGAGGACGAGTTCTTCGCACGCACCCCAGAGTTCGAACCTATCAAGGGTTTGCCGAACCCGAAATCCGACATTTGCCGCGCCAGGTAGGGGTGCGTCGGAGCCTCTCCTCCGCCGGTCGATCCACCACCGCTCCACCGCTTCCATGGCTGACGCTCGCCGAACTCGCACTAAGCGCCGGGCCACCCTCGCCGCCCGCGTCGCTCAGACAGCGCCTGCGGGAGACGGCTACCCTCGCCGTCCCCCGTCTCCAGTGGCGAACGCCTCCACCGGCCCCGCGGGGCACAAGCAGCAAGCTTCGTCGCTGCACCCTTCCGTGCGGCGGGATGGCCGCACCGCCACCCCGTCGCTGACTCCGGCTGGTTCGTCGTCTCATGCTCGTCGCGGGCCGGCGAACGCGCAGGCTGCGTTGCTCATGGCGTGCGGGCTCCTGTGCTACTGCCCCGTCGATGACCTCTACGAAGACTGGCTGGACCGCAACGCCGAGCTTGTCAGCGCCGCCGAGGACTCTCCCGCACCGTCTCGCTCGCTGCCTCACCCGCCGCCTGCTGCGGGTGACGTAGCCCACGGAGCACCTCCTCCACCTCCCCGTCAAGACGTCGCCCTCGGGCCAAGGCGTGAGGCCCCGAGGCGCGACCCGCCGCGCAGGGCGCCGGCGCGTGAAGAGGAAAGCTGCCAGGTGGTGCAGCGGCCGCAAGAAGATGCTCGTGCACTCCCAGCACCGCCACGTCAAGACCGCGCACCGCCTGCAGCGGCGGCGCGCGAGCGCCAAGACCAGGCTCCACCCCCACGACGGGCTCCCGTGACCATAGCGGGTTGCCGCGCATTCACTTCGGAGCTACGCAGCGTCGTCTAGCCGGGGAAGTTCAAGCCCAACCTGCCTCCGCGCTACGACGACACCCCCGACCCTGCCGAGTTCCTGCAGCTCTACGAGCTGAGCATCGAGGCAGCCAACGGCGACGAGAAGGTTATGGCAAACTGGTTTCCCATGGCCCTCAAGGATGGTGCGCGCTCGTGGCTCCTGAACCTGCCCGCGGGATCGATCTCCTCCTGGGACGAAATGCGAGAGCGTTTTGTCGCCAACTTCCAGGGCACTCGCGACCGTCCACCGGCTGCGGGTGACCAGCAGCGCATCAAGCAGCAGCTAGGAGAGACCTTGCAAAAGTACATCCAGCGCTTCAACAGTGTCCGCCTCAAGATCCCCAAGGTGTCGGACGAAGCCATCATCTTGGCGTTCACTGATGGCGTCCGCGACGTCAAGATGAAGGAAGAGCTCGCCATACATGAGGACATGTGCACGGCTCTGGAGATGTTCAACATGGCAACCAAGTGCGCGAGAGCTGAGGAAGGTCGCCTCTCTCTCCTGGAGCTCCTAGGGGCTGACCCAGAAGACAAGAAGGCCAAAGCCAAGGACATGAAGCGCAAGGGACCGGCCGTGCTCGCGGCCGAACCAGAGATGAAGCGCGGCTGCGACCACCCAGAGTCATCCAAGGGCAGTCGCCCGTTCTGCGTCTTCCACAACATGCACAGCCACAACACCAACGACTGCCAGGAGCTCAGGGCCATCCGCGACGGGCGCCTCGGTCGACGCCCCGAGCGCAGCGACCGAGGCTACGGCCGCGGAGGAGGCCGAGGTGGAGGACGTTGGGACGGCCGCGCCCCCGGCCAAGAATGGTGCGATCAGCCTCGTGAGGACCGCTGGTGGGGCCAGCCTCGCGAGGGCCCCTGGAGGGACCAGCCTCGTGAGGACCGTCCTCAGGGCAACGCTGGCCTTCCTCCGCTGCCGCCACCACCAAGAAGGAATGATGACCACCACCAGGACGAGGGGGCTGGGGGCTTCCAGGAGCTTCGTGCCATCGCCTGTATCCTGGGCGGCGCTCAGGCCCCTGGCTCTCATCGAATCTTCAAGCAGTTTGCCCGTGAGGTGAATGCGGCCCTCCCCAAGCTCGAGACAACACGTCCGCTCAGGTGGTCCAGGTGCACCATCACCTTCAGCTCATCCGATCAGCTCAAGTGCGCGGCAACTGCCGGCGCTCTCCCGATGCTCTGCTCGCCTACCATCAGCAACGTGCTCGTCACCAAGACTCTCATCGATGGCGGTGCGGGGCTCAACGTTCTCTCCATCGAGACGTTCGACCGACTCCAGGTGCCCTACGACCAGCTGCAGCCTACCAAGCCTTTCTCAGGCGTGACCGACGGCTCCACCACCCTGATAGGGCAGATCCGCCTCCCTGTCACCTTCGGCAAGCGCGACAACTACCGAACTGAGCTCATCGACTTCGACGTCGCCCACATTCGCCTTCCATACAATGCCATCCTTGGGTATCCGGCCCTGGCCAAGTTCATGGCAGTGACTCATCATGGTTACAATGTCCTCAAGATGCCAGGGAGCTGCGGCGTCATCACGGTTGCCTGCGAGGAGAAGGACGCGGTGTGCTCTCTCGAGCGCGCCTACCAGGATGCGGCGGTCGAGAACCCAGACGATGAAGGCGCCGTCTACCCTCCTGAGGCTGTCCCCAAGAAGAAGAAGCAGCTGCTCCGCCAAGGACCTCAGGAGGGCGGGGTGTCCAGTGGCACCACCTCAGGCCCAGCGCCCACTGACGGGGCGCCTCCCTCTCTCGCATAGGAAGGCGCGCCCGGCGCCCCTCTCAGGCTGGGCTCGGGGGCTCTCCTCTGGAGGGCCTCTGACCTGGCCAACGTCACGAGGGAGGCGCTCGGGCACCATGTGGAGGCGTGCTTCAGTGCGCGCTTTCCACTAGGAGGGTACAAGGCGCAAGGTGCCAAGTGCTCAGGAGTTCATCACCAAGGCAATCGAGGAGCTTCAGGAGGCAAGAGCTATGCGAGGCGACCATCGCCCACCACCCGGCGCGGCTCCTTGTCCGGGCGAGGACAGCGAGCTGCGCGTCTGCGCCAACATCCCAAGGCTCAACAGGGCCGCATCTCAGGAGCGCTTCTGGCCGTCCCGCGCTGGTCGGTGCGAGGGTCCCCCTCACAGCTATGTTCGCATGCCTTTGGGCTTGTCGAGCGCAGCTGATGCACTCCAGCGCCACATGCGGGGCGTCCTGGCGGCTCATGAGGCCAGAAGCCAGGCGATCCTGTCAGAGGAGGAGATGGATCCTCGCGAGCCCCTCGGGCTCCCAGAGCCTCCCGAGGTTCGGGGCCTGGGCGGCTCATGAGGAGCGACTTCTGCAGCGCGCGTCTTCAGCTACTCCAACATCTCTTCAGCAACGGTGCCAGGTGACATTTTTTGGTTTGTTCAGTTGGGGGCGCCCCTCGGGCTGCATTATCCCCAAGCCGCGTGGGTCTGTCCCTGCGGCATGAATTGTTTTGCATCTATCAGAACTAGCTCTACCTTATCTATGGGTTGATTTATGTTATCACCTGCTTGCCTAGTGTTCTATCGCCCCCGCGGCCTCCCGCATTGCTGACCAGCCTCTTGCTTATCCCGCAACGGGGGCTACACATGCTGGCACGACGCTTGTGCTCGGGTCCGTCCCTGCAACGCTGACAAATCTGAGAGATCAAGCTCTGGCTCGCGGCCTGCCCCGCGCACGTCACCTCACCAGATCCTCAGTGCCTTCATCTTCTTGAGGAAAGATCAGCGGAGGACAACAAGCGCGATTATGAGTTATACTCTCCTCTCGGACTAACTCGCAGGAATCCATGGAGTTTAGCCACGGGTGGCCCTGCCGGCCGTCCCTTTTTCACGCAATTCACTTGCATGTTAAAGGGGGGGCTCCTGAGCATCGCGCCTCAGGAGCTCTTACTGACTCTCCAGCCCTCACCCCCTGTCCTTGACCACGGCATCGCGACCTGGCATACCAGCGGCGGCTGAGCCTCGCTCGAGGGTCGGGACTCGAGGACATAGAGCACCTAGAAGAGCAGGGAGAAGGGGAGGTCGGTGTGAGCCCTACCTGGAAGCGTCACTGCCAAGGCACAATTAGGCGTTGCGCAAAGGAATCACTTCAGGCCTACTAAGATAAGTCACCCATGCATATCAGAGTGAACCTCATCATCCGGTATTTTGATTCTCGCAATCTCGCTTCGGTAATGCCGCTTCCCTTTTCGGCCTCCAGGGAGCTGCTTGCACGCCAAAGGGGACCTCTTGAGCATCGCGCCTCAGGAGCTCTTACCGGTCCTCGGGCCGCTCACCTCCTGGCCTTAACCACGGCATCGCGACCTGGCATACCAGCGACGGCTGAAGCCTGCCTGGGGACTGGGACCTACCGGCGTAGAGCACTAAGCTACCGCGAGAACGAAAAGGGGGAACCATGCCGAAGCAAGATGTGCGGCTGCAACATCATACTAGGAATAATAAGCATTGGAGCAAAAGCATTATGGTTTTTTACATACCCCCATGGGGTTTGTCACAATTCCACACAGGGAAACAAAAGAAGGAAACGTCAAGGGACCCCGGCCGCTGGGCATTACCGCCCTGTCCAGAGCCCTGCGCGCGGGCGTACAGAGGAAGCGGGAAGCCAGGCGGAGGCCGGTCGTACCAAGGCCGCGTCACCTCTTGACTTTCGCTGACGTCGTAAGGGCGGCCGAGCCTCTTCTTCGGCGGAAGTGGCCCCGGCTCCTCCCGAGGGGTTTTTCCCTTCTCCACTGAAGAGAATCTCCTGATCGGTGCCATAGATGCTGCTGCAAGACGGCGAGACAAAGAAGAAGAAGAAGGAGCGGGCAGCGAGAAGATGGAGATGAGTGAGGGGGGCTCTTCCCCTCCCTTCATTTATAGCCGGAGGGAGGCAGCCGCCGGCCTCCACGATCCCACACAATGATGGTTTTTCTCTGCATGCAGCAGAGTCTCGTCAAGTCAAACGGTTGTCGAGGCAGTGTGGGGAAGCGGAGACACCCACGTCCCATCAATCGCCACACGTCGACCAAGGCCGCAGGCGGTTAGGGCCCGCGGCGCTCCGCACTTGCCCCTTGGCTTCGCCTCGAAGCCAAGTTCGAGCGCACCTTGGGCCCCGGGGCTACTGTCGGCGTTATGGGAACGGGGGTACCGAGACTTGCCTACCTGCAGCCCACGGCGTGGCTCCATCGACGGCCTGCTACGGCCCAGCTTCAGCGACAACAACTCAAGACCCTCGCGAGGGGCCAAGCCTTGCGAGGCGGACGACACCAAGACCCCCACGAGGAGCGGCCTCCTCGGGCTGGCTCCTGAGGAGCGGAGAGTTCTATGCAAGCCTCACCTCATGAGGCCCGGATGACGTGAGCCATGACGACCAAGGCCAGGCGGGCGCCAGCGGGCGCAATGTACCAGTTTCC
This sequence comes from Thinopyrum elongatum, assembly GCA_011799875.1. Classification (NCBI taxonomy): domain Eukaryota; kingdom Viridiplantae; phylum Streptophyta; class Magnoliopsida; order Poales; family Poaceae; genus Thinopyrum; species Thinopyrum elongatum. Next base: position 300,530,694 of record CM022301.1, on the reverse strand, counting down.
TCTTTGGTGCTAAAGAGGCAAGCGCAGGCACGGAGTCCCGAGGAATCAGCCAAAGGTTTCCATTCCCGTGCAACAAGACCAAGACTGCCAGGACGGCAGGACGGAGGTCACCGAGCCCACCACGGCATCACAACCAGAGGCTTTCGCAGGCGAAGACTACTTCTGAGGCTGTTCGCTACTGTACTAGTTCATCCTCAGCCCCTCGAGGCCAATCCACCACAAAGCAGGAGTAGGGTTTTACACCGCAAGGTGGCCCGAACCTAGGTAAACTGCTGTGTCTCTTTTCCTTACAGTTCGTCGAGCTAAGCTGTGAGATTAGCGAGTAGGCAGACTGGGGAGGATGAGTTCTTCGGACGCACCCCAGAGTTCGAACCTCTCAAGGGTTTGCGGGAACCCGAAATCTGACAGATACCTACATGCTTATCCTAAACTGTTTAGTATAGTCTGGGTAGAGACCCTTCAGAGACCCCCACTTTGTCCCGACTGCCCCGCTGGATTATCAGAAGACCCGATCAACGGGATCGAAGACCAGGCCCCGGCACCGCACATCACTTCCCCCTTAGTTGCTCGACACTACTGGGTTACCATCGAGTGCTGTGGGTGATACCTTGTCAGCACTTCTGATGTTAACCTTGTAGGTTAGTTCATCGGTTGTGATCATCGAGGGTGATTCCTCCTTCACCACTCCCGGTAACGACGCTGTCGTGCAACTCCTCAAGAGTGGACCTCGAGGGTGATTCCTCCTTAGTTCACCTTGACGGATACATCGAGCGGGAACCCATCGAGGGTGATTCCTCAGGTTTCCCCTTTGGTGTTGGACACACGGTTACTGTGGATACTATGACTTTACACTGAACCATGTTACTAAAGACGGGTCGGCCCTGAGGGGTACCCGCACAAGTATATGATGAGAATGATGTGGAGTCGGGTTGACCTGGAAGGTGCCCGCGAGATAACTATGAGGCATGGCCGGGCATTCTTAGCCCTTGCCGCAAGTCCTCGAGACAGGGCGACGGGGTCACATCGATCGTGAGTCTCTGCTCGTTACCGCAACCCCAATTCACTAACGATTTGGATATTTGATCCGAGAGGGCCTCTGGCCTGATAGCACTAACCATCACGTGGGCATAGTATGGGCGTTCTGCGTCGTATACTTCAGCCGAAGCTTAATAGACGTCAGCAACTGAGCGGCACATGTTGGGTTGGACTGGGAACGCAACCGCGCTTGTATTAAGGGGTTGCTAGGTCTGCTCACCGGCGGTGTACGCAACGTGCAGGAGTGTCTGGGGCGATGGCCCAAGACCCTTGGGGGCATAGGTTAGTCCGGCGTGCTGACCTCTCTGTTAAGTATTCGGTCGGGTTGCGGTGTGTCGTTTGGCCGAGGCCGGGCATGACCCAGTAAAGTGTGTCCGGCCGGAGTTAATCGAGCGTGGTGGGTAAGTTGGTGCACCCCTGCAAGGAAGAACTAATCTATGCATAGCCTGTCCTACGGTAACGGACACTCGGAGTTGTATCCCGATCGATACAACTAGAGCTGGACACTTGAGATGATAACTGGATAGTATGGCTCTGGGATTGCTTTCTCGCAGGGAGTCGGGAAAGGATCTCTGGGCGAGGTTGATAACACAAGTACTACTTTACATTATGCTAATCTGCACTATTCTAATGCTGCAAGACCGCTGAAGGTGCTGAAGATGCTAGTCTTCGATAGGACTAGATTTTCCCCTTTATTCTGGCATTTCTGCAGCCCAGTCCACATATACAGCCCCTCCGTTGATAATGTTGCATATGTAATATAGATCCTTGCTTGCTGAGTACTTCGGATGAGTACTCATGTTTGCTTTGCTTTCTTTTTCTTCCCATATCTTTTCGGTGCAACCAGATGACGGAGCCCCAGAGATAGCTGCCCCTGTCGACGACTACGGCTACTACTACTACCCCCCTGGCGAGTACTACTACGAGGAGCCGTCCGACGACCAGAAGTAGGATCGGAGGGTCCCAGGCAGGAGGCCTACGCCTTTCGATCGTAGTTTTTATTTTTCTCCGCCTTTCTAAAGGCTTATCTGTTTCTCTGTAAATTTTGTACCCAGATATCTGATGCTTCCGCTGACGCTTATATGCGAGCTTATGTATTTGAGCCCTCGAGGCCCCTGGCTTGTAATATAAAGCTTGTATGACTTTACTTATGTTTTAGAGTTGTGTTGTGATATCTTCAAGTGAGTCCTTAGGCTTGATCGTGTGCATTGCGTGTATGGTTAGTGCACGATTAAGCGGGGGTCGTCACACAACGGGTCAGAGAAAGATAGTTTTCGCTGAACAACACGACGTGGAGGCAACTGATGGCTATTTGAATCGGCCTTACGACAAACAGAACGCCATGGAGGCATGATATTCAGAGGAACAACATGAAGAGCGACCACAACACACTACAACAAAAATGTAACACCATGGATGAAACAAAGAAGCAAAGTAAAACAACGGTAGGCACATAAAAGGAAAAAACAAAGAAGAAGGGCAACGAGGTGCGTATTCCACCTTCTAAAGAGACCCAATCTCAAACCCAGAAACATTTCTTTTATCTAGAGACCCAGCAGGAAGCATCCGAAAAAAACTAAGCTCGGAAACAAAATCTAAGATGTGAAACCCTGGATTTTGGAAAACCCATGAAAACCACATTCTGTTTTTTTAACAAAAGGAGAGGCACTCCAATCAGCCACACAAAACACCAAGAAGACATAGACCTAGACCAAGAAGCAAAATCCAAGAAACAAGACTCTATTACTTGTCGCTAATTTTGTACAACTTTATACCATATTACTTGTCGCTGATTTAGTATAACTTTATACATAGTTATACTAATATCAAGTTATACTAAATTAGCGACAACTAATATGAATCGGATGGAGTGATCAAATTAGAATTACCGTCGAATTTGAATATTTTCACTCAACGAAAATTTTATGTGCTATTATTCGAGCTTGCGGACTTAAAAAAAGCAGAGATGAACATTTATAGGATAAGGTTGGATGGTCGGCTATTAGATAATTGTCCGCGGACTGATTCGATCCAGTCCACAAACAAATGCAGTATCCATTTTGAAGACCGGCGACATGCCTTTAGAGCATCTACAGCCGGGCACCCCATACCCGTCTCAAATGCCCGGGCGGACAACTCGGTCACAAAAGTCTGGCCTAGACGGGCTCCTTAAACAGGCCTCAAACGCCCTGGCTGACCGGTACCCCTCATATCCAGCCCAAATATGGAGCGAATATGGGGGTGCAAGGCGGAGAACGTCGCCCGGAAGATGCGGTGAGGCCGACAACAAGAGAGGGAAGCGTCGTAGGGAGGTGCGAACATGGGCGGACAGTCCCCCCTCCTCCCCCACAACTGCGCCCGGAACCCCGCACCTCTTCCATCCGAGCGCCGACGCGGATTACGCCGTCGGACCACGTTGGGACAGAGGAGGATCCGACGGTCGGCTGGATCATTCCGGAGAGCTTTCCACCCATGCAGATGCCCGCGATGGACGCATGTCACTCGTCGTAGCTCGTTCGGGCGCGAATGAGCACGGGCACCAGCGGCACCCGGGCTGCCCACGACCTGTTTGACGGAATGATAGAACAAGAGTTGGTATGTTTTTGTTGCTCCTGTTCGATCAAAGTTGCATACAACATGTCCAATGCTTTGCATAGACTGCTAGTTCATTGCGGACATGATGAATGCTTGCAAACCATGATCATCTAGGAGGTGTTCATGTCGAACATGATCAATGGCAATGAAGGTCCGACCCAAATGGACTACCAATTGGGGGCACCGCATTTGAAGTTGGGACAACATCCGATCCCAATCCGAGCAAGAAGAAGAAGGACGAGACGGCGAAGGCAAGAGGTCCGACATTCTCAACTTTTAGGACATCTTGTTGGTCAAAGCTTGGTTGTCCACAACAATGGATCCAATATGGGACACCGAGCAAAAGGGGAACAAGTATTCAGAGAAAATTTGGAAGGAGTATCACAAACAAAAGAAATATGTGGAGCCGCATCCTATCGTGACCAACCGCAACGTGGCATCTCTCCAACATCGATTGGGGATCATTCAAGGGAAAGTGAACACGTACGTCGTCTACTACTCACAAGTGACCAAACGCCCTCAAAGTGGGATGGGAGTGGCAACTCACGTAAGCTCAATTGCTTCATCTTGTCATCATTTGCATATCCTTCTTGTGTTTGCATTCTCGTGCTCATACATATGTTGTTTGCTAGATGGCGGTGGCCGCCACTTTGTATCACGAGACAGAGAAGAAGTCGTTTGCTTTTAGCCATTGTTGGATCATATTGAATGGAGTGTCCAAAGTGGACATAACTTGTAGCCGATCTCAAAGCCGGCAAGAAGAGGAATGATGGCTCAAGCTCCCACCAATTAATTGGGTTGGGGGATGAAGAGGACGATGCTGTCGTCAAGAATAGGAGAGCCACCGTGCCAAAGGATAACTGACAAGTCATGGGAAAACAAGTGGGAGAAGGCAAAGGCCTCCCGTGACGCCGTGACTACAAAAATGTCGTCCACATGGACGGGCATTTTTTCGGCAAGGGAGAACAAGAAAGAGAAGAGGTGCAAACTCATGTTGGATGCACAAAAGGAGATGATGGATTGAGATCGAAAGAGGGCGGAGAAGAAGCTGGAAATTGAGAGGGAGAAAATCGAGTTGGAGAAGCAAGAGCCGGTGATCAAATGAGAACTCGAGAAGGCCAAGACATTTGGAGAGATTGAGCTTGAGAAGGGAGAGGTTGCAACTCGCACGGGACGCGGAGGATGCGAAGATCATGTTGGCGGACGAAACCCTCTTGGATGAGTATGCAAAGAAGTGGCTTGCGGATAAGAAGAAGGAGATCAACGAGCGTAGGGAGTACAAGGCGGCGAGGGAGACATCGAATCATGCGACAAGGATGCAGACGGAGCAGGACGAGCATGACACAAGCATGGGCTCGGAGCAGACGGCATGGATGGCGTCCGGCCAGTGATCCGATAAGCGAGCCATCCATCACGCTCGAACATGGATTTTATTTTGGCATGTCCGGTTTATTGAACTATGATTTACTTTGTTTTGTTTTAAACTGTTGAATTCAGACAATTTGTATCGTATGATCGACGATGCAATACATGAATTGCACTAGTGGTTGGGGCCCGCCATTGTGGGCCGCTTGCGAGGAAGCTATGCGCACCTCACCATCATGTCAAATTTTTTTAAAAATATTCTCGCATCACGTGGACATCACAACCATCTCAAAAGGAAAAAGAAAAAGCCTAGAAAAACTTTTCTCGAAAAAAAGTCTCCCTACCATTTAAAAAGGAAAAAACTAACGCCCACACATGTGGCATCTTGCACATCGCCCACACGCCTTCTTTACCACTCATTTTGCCACATGTGAGCAGATGACATCAGCAGAAATCTTTTTGGTTTTTCGGCTAAAAAATGTTTTATCTCCTAATTAAAAAATTGAATTAAAAATCCGTTTTCACCATTAAATCCGTCTCGACGAGATCTTCAAAACTAGACCCCATGTTGATATGTTTCGGCGAAATTTTTTTTGCCCAAAAGTTGCCATGATGTTTACACTATAGTTGCCATAGTGCTTAAACTAAAGTTGCCATGTGGCAATTTCAGTTTGTAGAGCATGGCAATTTTAGTATTTTGATGATGGCAACTCCAGTACTTTGACCATGAAAATTATTTTTTATATGAACCATGACAATTTTAAGTGCATGTATCATGGCAATTTTAGTTTATGGTTCATGGCAAGTCTAGTTTCTTAATTCTCTGTTTTATAAATGTCAAATTTTACTTTTAAATGTAAAAAAAATAGCTGAAACATATCATGACAACTTCAGTGTAAACACCATGGCAATTCATATGCAATAGACATGTCAACTTTTAACAAAAAAAAAATTCGTCGAAATATATTGATATGAGATCTAGTTTCGAAGATCTCGTCGCGAGGGATTTAATGGTGAAAACGAATCTTCAATCGGATTTTTCATTTAAGAGATAAAATATTTTAAAAACTGAAAATCCAAAAAAGATTCCCACATGCATGCATGCGGTGACGTGGCGCAGTCTGTATGTTATAGGGCGTTTGGGCGGATTTCGCTCCCACCATACGTGTGGATGTTAGCGTTGTCCTTTAAAAAACTCTAAAAAAAACCTTTCTCACCGTGACCAACCATCATGCGCCACATGGCGTGGCTGATTGGCCACCATTCTAGCGCCTCTTAATGGGTTTAATGGATTTGAGAATCAACATTTGAAGTATATGGATGTGCGACGCAAGATATGAGGGACAGATAAGCGCTGTCCGTGGACGCGTCCGGATGCGCCCGCGGGCGTATAGAGGGCCGGATTTGCCAAATCAGGTTGTAGATGCTTTTGTCCCCTAAAGAAAAAGGGAACATCGTATCTTCGTCAAGCTTGCAAATTGCGTCTCTCTCTAAAGAAAAATACTTCCAAATTACGATACAACACCATGGCAGTACATAGAAATAGTGGTAGTATGACTAACTACCCGAGTGGTGGTTACGTTGTCGGGGTGAAAATAATGCGACGACACCAAGCGAGCAAAGTGGCCATGAGCCAACATTAGCTATGGACACCGTAAAGAAAAACATTAGCTTGAAGTTTGTTTGAACCAGGTTAGGAAAATTCTAATAACTAGAAATAACCGTTGCCGTCCGAGCGATTCACGGAACTGGCGCGCAACCTCCGCGCGAGCCGTTTGCCACTTGCAGTGGCCGAGGCAGCGATTCCTGCGGAATATTCGCGGCACCGGCGAAGCTGACCGGCGTCGATCAGCGGACACCAGAAAGCCTCCACCAAGGCCTCGCCACGGCGGCCATACCGGCGACACCCGGTTCCTCATCCCCACACGTGTCGGTGCGCAGGACACCTGGCGTCCTCCCAGTGGCGGAGCTCCGCTGCTCGACGCGGTTTTCCCCCACCACATCCGATCGGGCATTTAATGAATGCCTGTGCATCTGCCCGCTGTCCCACATGACAGTAGCGCAGAGGGGGGAGGAGTGGGAGCGAAGCAAACCACTAATCACAGCCCTAAACAACCGCGAGAGGACGGAAAAGGGGCAATAATTAATCGGGAGAGGATAAACTATGGGTCACGAAGTCGTGGGCTGCCCAGGGGCCGCCCGCGCTATAAAGGAGCTGCTTGGCCCTCCAGTCCTCCTCCCCGCCTCCATTTCGCCCACTCCGACCTTCGTCCACACACCATTGCACAGCCACCAGCCACCGAAAAATCCCCAATCCCAGCAACCACAAACACTCACGTGAGTTCGAGCGAGGTAAGCATAGATCCGAGCGAGTTCTTGCGTCGCCAAGGTAAGGTTCTCCGAGTCTCAAACCCTCTTCCTCTCTCCCCTGCTCGTCTTCTTGTTCACCCGGCAGGCAGCGAGGTCTCCAGGACGTTTTAGATCCCGGGGCTCCAGATCTGCTCTTTTTTCTTCTGTTTTAGTTGTAGTAATCGGCCAGGCGAGGTTCTTTTTCCACACCTCCTTGCTCGTGTGTCTAGATCTACCATCAACGCCATCTCATTTTGCCGTGGCTGTTGTTGATTTTCTCTGCCTGTTCTAGGTTTTGGTTTGGAAACCAGGCAGATTTCTTTCTTGTTCATCTTTCCAAGAAAACAAAAATCCCAAAAAAAAAATTCGTCCTAGTTCCTTAGATGGCTGCCGCTATAGATCTGTCCGGGGAGGATCTGGTGAGAGCACTCGAGCCTTTTATCCGAGAGGCTTCTGCCCCCCCTCCACTCCACTCCCATCTTAGTCCCACCTCGCCATTCTCCTTCCCCCATGCCGCCTACAGTGGGTACCCGTACGGGGCACAGGCACAGGCCCAGACCGAGCTCAGCCCGGCCCAGATGCATTACATCCAGGCACGCCTCCACCTCCAGCGCCAGACCGGCCCGCCGGGCCACCTCGGCCCGCGGCCCCAGCCCATGAAGCCCGCTTCGGTGGCAGCGGCGACCCCGCCGCGGCCGCAGAAGCTCTACCGTGGCGTGCGGCAGCGCCACTGGGGCAAGTGGGTGGCGGAGATCCGCCTCCCCCGCAACCGCACCCGCCTCTGGCTCGGCACCTTCGACACCGCCGAGGAGGCGGCCCTCGCCTACGACCAGGCCGCCTACCGCCTCCGCGGCGACGCAGCGCGGCTCAACTTCCCCGACAACGCCGCCTCTCGCGGCCCGCTCCATGCCTCCGTTGACGCCAAGCTCCAGACCCTCTGCCAGAACATCACCGCCTCCAAGAACGCCAAGAAGTCAGCCTCCGTCTCCGCGTCCACCGCCGCAGCCACGTCGTCCACCCCCACCAGCAACTGCTCCTCGCCGTCCTCCGACGAGGCGTCGTCCTCGCTGGAGTCCGCGGAGTCGTCACCGTCACCCGCCGCCACTACCGCAGCAGAGGTTCCAGAGATGCAGCAGCTCGACTTCAGCGAGGCGCCATGGGATGAGGCAGCCTGCTTCGCCCTCACCAAGTACCCGTCGTATGAGATTGACTGGGACTCGCTTCTCGCCACCAATTAGCACCCAGTTTGTGTCCGTCAGCTACTATTACTACCGTCTTGATGCTAGGTTAATGGGTCGCCTCGATGCAGATGGCATTTTAGACATTCTGCACGGGCTTTTAGCGGATTAGCTCTAAGTCTCTAATCCTTGTTCATTGTGTAGATCTATGATTTGTTCTCTTTGTGGTAGGGTTTGGTTAGTCCGTCCCGGATGACTATGAGCCGGCGTTTTTGTGCCCGGCGTCTCCGGTGGTCGGTCACTGGTCAGTGACTCCGGCCGGTGAAGTTTGTGTCCATTGTTCTAGCTAGGTGCTGTTCCTTCCGCTGCTCTGCAGATTGTAACAGTGGGAGTCTGTAATGTAAAATTAGCTCGTCAAAAATCGTGTAATGTGGAATATTATTTTGTTAATGTTCGTTTTGTCTTGTAAATTCATGAAAGGCATCGTTTCTGCCATGTAAAATTCTTGAAATGTCAATCTGCGAAATGGAACAGTGGTAGTGAACGTCACTGTAAAGTACTACATGCGCAGATACTGTGTTTTCAGACTTGCAATGGATAGTTTATAGTTTTGGTCGAGAAATGCAGTTTGGGCTTGGACGCCTGGTTACCAAACTTGTATCCGTGGTCACGTCTTTTGTGCTCGATCACTGTTGCTTGAGAAACCATCTCACTTCATTTTCGGTCAGGGTAGAAGAAGCAAAAAGGAAAAAGTGGAACACATCCACATCGTGGGCTATTATTCCGATATATATTTCCTAACAATGGAGTAGGTCGAACGGATCGCGCCGGGCTGGACGTTAGCTGGCAGGAAGCTTCGCGAGGCGATATTTTTAGTATTTGTAGGCAAATTTCACGCTCCTCGAAGCAGACGGGTCCGACGACGACGTGATACCCTTTGTCACGTACCGGAGCGCCGTTGCATTGCTGCCATGCTGAACTGATGATGCGTCCATCCCCCATCGTTTTCGTGCCGATTGCTCGCGCGTTCCAGAAATGCCCACGGCCACGGATACCCCCGCGGTGCTTAAATTTGACCCAGTTCACCTGGATGTGAACAAGAGATCGGTGCAAAATACTAGTACTCTGAAAGATTTGTACTCCGAGTGCGTCAGCACGTAGTACAAGCAACAGCTGATCGTGAGTGTTTTGGAAAACGGCGTTCGGAGAAAACTAGCAGCAGAAGAGTAGGGGGTTGAAAGTTGAAACGAGGGCGCCAAAGTAAATACTATTTCCCGCCAGAAATTGACTGCGAATCCGCGTAGGCTCCGCGTCCGCGCGAAACGCAGAGCCGATGTGACATGACGACGGCGGGCCCACCCACCACACCTCCGGCGGAGGGAAGAAAAGAATCGTCTGGGAATCGTGGGGCCAGCGCCACTGCCCAGTCTCATCCGCCCTGTGCACGCCTGCCTGCCTACCTGCCTCATCTCCGGTCAAAAGGGGAAACAGGAAGCCCCGAAACAGCCAGCGTAGAGTAGCAGTGGACGGATCACTACCACCACCACCGTGTGGAGTGGATGGATATCTGGCGTTGCTTTGCTTTGCTTTGCTTTGGCTTATGGTAACTGGCACTCGAATGCACAGCGACACGCTCCTATCCGTTCGTGTTGCATTCCATCTTCGGTTCGTTGTAAATGCAAAAGGGCACACCAACCCACTGGACAAAAGCGGGCTTGCTGCCGTACGTTGGCGCCTCTGCCTGTCGGTGGGCCCTCCCTATCACGAGCTGTTTCTCCTGGCCTCCCTCGCTGCTCACACATTCGCTCCTCTCTTTTCCCTTCATTGCACTCATTACCCGTCATCTTCTTGTTGGTGACCGAATTAGTACTAGTGGTTAGTATCTTTTTTTTGGTAGTGGTTGGGTTAGCCATAACAGCAGCCTATCACTCCGTGGCCACGAGTCAACACAGGAGAAAGGATAACAGATATCCTAGTTTTTCATATGGTAGTACAACTTACTGAAAACAGGTAAATGAGTCTGAACGGCGAGGCTGCCCGGGTGCCGCCCACTGCACTTGCTAGCGTGTGCACTGCGCTACCAGCTCCAGTTTACGCGTGTGGCCAACCAACGAGATACCACATGTAGCATCCCGATTTTCAGAATGTTTAAGAATTTTTTTCTCAAAAATCAGGACGAGAAAATTTCATTTGTTTTATTGGTTAGCAAAGCTTAATTTAAGCTTTATAAATTCGGAGGATTTAATTTGAACTAATACCAACATATTAAAATTTTAGTTTTGTTCTTCTCTTTTAGTTGGTTTTATTTTTCTTGTCTTCAACATAGTAAGTTATGTGCCTATGCTTCTTCTTGGAATTTTGTTGAAGTTCATTTGGTTTTTATTGAGCATTATTCATTTTCTAGACTTCCCTAGAAAGAAAATAATTTCTTTCTCTGTCACTATGGAAAGAATTCCCTAGGCTCAATGTGCACGTCTCTTTTCTCTCTATTATTTTTTTCATCGAATGGGCCAATCCCAGCTCTCTGTCTTTTATTTCCATTTTCTATATTTTCCTGGGTTGCAGGCCAACTTCTCCCTCTCACTCTTAATTTTTTTCTGCTCCACTTCCTCGCCTGTCCTATCTGGCCCAGCCCAATACCTAGCCGAGCGAGCCCTTCTTCTCCTTCCTTTTCCTTCTTGTGTACGTTAACAACCTACATAGAAGAAACGTCTAACAGCACATGATCGTGCACATATGAAACTGCAAGTCTTGAGTGTCCCCTTTAATTCCCTCTCTTTGACTTCTCCCTTCCCTAATTCTCTCCACTGAGCCCATCTCCCATCAACCACACCAGCGAGGCCCTCTTCTTCTTCTTCATATTCTCTGTACAGAGAAGAAAACCTACAAAAGAGAAACAACCCCTCCTCTAATTCCTTCAAATCTTCACCGTTTCCAAATCCGTGAATACCTAGATGTGCGCCCCAAACTCCTCTTCCATTCCAGCAGAATCCCCTACCTTCTTCCTTCTTAGTTCTACAAGAACTCTTCCCGAAGTAATAGTGCTCTATGGACGCTGGTTGTCGATCCCGATGAAGGAGGTCATCCCCGTCCATACCCTCGCGCCAGAAGATTCTCCTCCATGCCGTGAATCCATTCAGAGAAGAAAAAACGCAATCCGTCAACCACACACGAAGAATTCCGCATGTCCGCGTACACTGTTCATCAAGTTCGTCGCACCCTTCCATCAAACTCGGTGAGCCTCTGTCAAATTCCTTTTGCACGTGTACTCGTCATCCTCTACTGTATCCCGTAGACATCATCGTTCATCCTATCTATACCGTTGCTCGCGTCGATGCATGAACGGATGACATCGACATGACGGCGTACTTTTTTTAGTTCCTCGGATGATCTTGTGTTCAATATCTCTACTCCTAATGGAGCAGTTCGTACATCGTTGGTTGGTTCGTTCGTTCCTTCCCCCCTCGTGCGATTCCCTAACTCCACCGATTTTCTTCCCGTGATCCCCTCCACGCTAGAAAAACCGACGGCAGAAGAGCCCCCCAAAAAAACCATAACACCTCGTCAGCCCCAACCTCTACGTCACCCAAACCCTAACATAACTAACCCAGCCAGCCCCTCGCTCCCCGCGCCGCCGCCTCATCGCGTCTCGCTCCTCCTCCGAGCAGGAAGACTACTATGAGATGCTTGCGGAGGCGACAAAGATTGGGTAAGGCCTCGCCCCACTCCTCCATCACCTGGGTCTCCATCTTCATGGCTCTCTTTCATCGGCAGAGAACGACGCCCACACACGCACGACCATGCCAACCACTCCCCCGCCATCCATCTACCTGCGTGGGTTCTCGCGCTGCCAGCCCTGACCAACTCCTGATGTTGGTGCCCCAAGCACACGACGCCACCACAGGGGACCTCGCCTCCACCGTGAACGCCTTGCTCTTCGTCCCGGAATGGAGGCATCAAGTCAGTCGTGTTCGAAGGGGGCCATCCCGAGGAGAGGAGAGGAGAGGTCGCCGTCGGGGGAAAGGAGATGATGCTGTAGGCGGGTCGCCGGTCGAGGTAGAGGTCTGCCTGCTCCTCGTGCAGGTATGCAGCCAAGGCACGTACGCCCTTGTTCGAACAGAGGCGGCAGGGAGGGGAGGGAATAGGGTTGCGTCGCTCGATCCGGGAAGGACAACCTTAGACGGGGCACCGACCGAGCGACGAGTCGCTGGAGACGAGCAGGGGACACATTCATTAGAGAGTCAGATGAGAGAGATGCAATATTTCGTCAAAGTGCTGCATTTGTTTACACATCACACGCAGGCACGCAGTGCACCACACTAGTGTAACACCCCTATGTAATAGCCACTGTGATTAGCTGCTAATAATGTCAAGTCATATCATTTGCAGTGCCAAGTCATAGAGGTTAACCAAAATAAATCAATTCCATTTTAAAAATCAACTCAAATTCCAAAGTGAAATATGAAGTTGAGCAAACACTGTTGAAAAAATGTTCATTAAGTGGCTAATAATCCAGGAACATTTGTAAAACCATCATCAATAAAGTTGGAATTAGAAAAGTGACTCAAACAGCATGAAATAGAGCCAAATCAGCAATTATAAAGCTCAAACCATTTTATTAAATTCAAATGGTTATCAAACGGTCTCAAACTTTTTGTGGCCTTGCTGGACATTGCAATACATCAGTGTGAGCAAGATTCACATTTTTACAAAATGTTTTGCTAGCTCAAAATATTGCAAAGAGCTACTGTAAATTAAAAACAAAAATAATAAAAGAAAAAGGCCTAAACTGGACTGGACCTAAGTGCACAGTGCACCGGTCCAGCCCAGCCGGCCCGCTTCTCTCTCCTTCTCCCCCTCTCTCTATCGCCGTGTCGGCGCGCGCCTGGTCGCGCCGTCGAGCGCCGGCCGCAGCTCGACACCGCGGCGCCACCGACGCTACAGGAGAGGACAGGAGGATAAGACCGAGCCCGAGCATCCCCCCTGGCCATCCTCTTCCACTTCCCCCTCGTTTCCCTCTGCTCTTTCTCTGTTCCGAGAGGTCGCCGCCGCGCCGTTGCTCCGACGCGGCCACCGGCGTCATTGAGCCTCTCTGTGGAGCCCAGAAGATTCACCGGCGCCTGCTTCTTCCTCCTCGGCCACGCGAACGAGCTGCAGGCCACCACAACGCCCGGAGTCGGCCGATCCCCATCTCGGAACACGGAAGCTCGCCGGCGTCGATTCCCTGCACGGCAGCTCCTAAACTCTCGCGGGCCAACTTGCGCCGCTCGGTGAGCAACCTCCCTCTCCCCTGGCCTCTCTAGTTGCTCTTCTACGCGCTAGAACAGCGGCCTCGCACGGACCCGCAGCTCGCCGCCGCCATTGCCGCTGTTGTCATGCTTCCGAGCCGCTGCGAGCTCGCCCGAATACTCTGCCGTGCTCCCGGTGCACCGTAGATCTCGCCTAGCTAGTTAGAACGGCCGCTCGCGCGCTTAAATGCCGTACTCGACGAGCTCCTGTTTCGGCCTCCGCCACGGCTCATCGCCGGCGCCGATTTTGGCCGTCCCAGGTCGCGAGGCTGTTGCCGTTGGACGCGGGGCCCTCTCCTCGTTCGAACGCAAGTCGCGCCATGCGATTTGGCCCGCTGTGGCCAAATCCCGACGGGCGCCCGAGCGCGCCGCCGCGTTAGAGGCTCGTCGGAGCCAGCTCCGGCGCGGTTCCGGCCGTCGCCGACGTGGCCACCACGTGGGACACCCTGGCTCACTGACTAGTGGGCCCAAGGGCCCCCAGCTGACCGCGCTGACCAGTCAACGCGCTGACGTGGCGGCCCCGTGTCGCTGACAGGCGGGCCCCACCGCCCAGTTAATTAAGCTAATAATGGTTTAATTAAATAAAACTAATTAGTTAACTAATTGAGCCACTGACATTTGGGGCCCACTCCCTAATTAACCTTGCCAATTAGATTAACCTAATGTTAGTCTCAGCAGAGGCTGACATGTGGGTCCCACTGGACCCACATGTCAGGTTTGACTAGGTTAGAGACGCTGTTGACCGTTGACGTCACAATGACGACCTGCTGACATCATATATTCATTTTCTGTAAATAAATAAATTCCAGAAATTCAAATAAACTTTAAAAATTCATAACTTTTAAACCGTAGCTCAGATCGAAAAAGTTAAAACATGAAACTTGCTCAGAACGACGAGACGAATCTGATCGTGCCGTCCGTTTCTTTGTCGGAACCCCCTACGTAGACGAACTCGTAACTCCGGGCCCGAATCCGGCATATGAATAGTGCACACACACCGATTAATAAATCCCGCGATAATCCTAAAAATAACTAAAATGACTTAGATGCATATTTAGGCAACCCTGCACTGCATCGTAGCTTCGCACGCACCGTGTTGCATTTGTATGCATTATGTTTACCTGTTTCTTCCCCCTCTTCTCTCTCGGTAGCCCCTGACGTCGACGTAGCTCCCGAGGCAGACGCAGCTCAGGAGTACGACTACGTCCCCGACGGTACCCCCTGAAGACCAGCCCTTCTTGCCAGAGCAACCAGGCAAGCCCCCCCTTTGATCATCCCGATATCGCCTATTCTATTTTCTCATGCTTGCATTAGAATTTGCTACTGATACTGTTATCCTATATCTGCTGCATAGCCTGTTCATTGTAACCTGTTGTTGATACTTCACCGTTTTCCTAAACTGCTTAGTATAGTTTGGGTAGAGCCCCACTAGTGACCCCCACTTTATCCCGACTGCCCCGCTGGAGTTTCAGAAGACCCGACCAACGGGATCGAAGATCAGACCCCTGACACCGCACCTCACTTCCCCTTCGTTGCTCGACGCTACTGGGTTACTATCGAGTGCCGAGGGTGATACCTCGTCAGCACTTCTGATGATAACCTTGTAGGTTAGCTAATCGGTCGTGGTAAGCGAGGGTGATTCCTCCTACACCACCCCCGATAACGACGAAGTCGAGCAACACCTCACGTGTGGACCTCGAGGGTGATGCCTCTTACGTCCATCTTGATGTTACATCAGGTGGGAGTCCAACGAGGGTGATGCCTCGGATTCCCCTTGATACGGTGACCACACGGATGCCTTACATTATTGTTGATACTGATACTTGAGAAGGCGGGTCGACCCTGAGGGGTACCCGCGGATGATGGATAGTTACCCGTGAGTTATTCCACGAGGCGCGGCCGGGCATTCTTAGCCCTTGCAGCAAGTCCTCGAGACGGGGCGACGGGGTCACATCTTTCGTGAGTCTCTGCTCGTTTCCGCAAGCCCCTAGTCCTAACGATTTGGATATTTGATCCGAGCAGGCCTCTGGCCTGATAGCACTAACCATCACGTGGGCATAGTATGGGCGTTCTACATCGTAACATCAGCCGAAAGCTCTGTCAGACGTCCAGTTCAGCATTGTTGCACGGTCGGATCGTACCGGCCTTTCGAGGCGGTGCTGGTATCCACCCTGCATACAACGACCCGGAGGGCGAGGGGCGATGGCCCAAGACCCCCTTGCGCTTAGGAGGTAGACCGGCGGGGACCTCTCTGCTGAGCTGTAGGTAGGGTTGCGGTGTGTCGTTTGGCCGAGGCCGGGCATGACCCAGGAAAGTGTGTCCGGCCGGAGTTAATTGAGCGTGGTGGGTAGGTTGGTGCAGCCCTGCAGGGAAGAACACATCTACCGATAACCGGTCCTACGGTAAAGGACACTCGGAGTTGTATCCCGATCAAAACAACTAGAACTTGAGATGGTTTTGGATATGTGACTCCGGGATCGCTTTCTCGCAGGGAGTCGAGGAAGGATCTCTGGGCGAGACCGTTGCTTGATACCTCTACTACTGCATTATACTATGCTATTCTGTACTCTTCTAATGCTGCAAGACGCTCGAAGATGCTGGAAGATGCCTGAAGATGCTAGTCTTCGATAGGACCAGGCTTTCCTCTCTATTCTGGCATTTCTGCAGCCCAGTCCACATATACAGCTTCCCTTTGATAATGTTGCATATGTAGTGTAGATCCTTGCTTGCTGAGTACTTCGGAGTACTCACGGTTGCTTTGCTTTCCTTTTCTCCCCCTATCAGTTCGTCGTGATCCGATGACGGAGCCCCTGAGATAGCTGCCCCGCCGACGATCGCTACTACTACCCCGAGGATGGCTTCTACTATGAGTTGGCTGTCGACCAGGAGTAGGTTCGGAGGGTCCTAGGCAGGAGGCCTACGCCTTTCGATCGTAGTGTTTTATTTTTGCCCCGCCTTTTTAAAGGCCTTTCTATTTTCTTTTATACCTGTACTCAGATATCTGATGCTTCCGCTGACGCTTGTATGCCATCGAGCTATGTATTCGAGCCCTCGAGGCCCTGGCTTGTAATATAAAGCCTGTATGACTTTATTTATGTTTTAGAGTTGTGTTGTGGTATCTTCAAGTGAGTCCTTAGGCTTGATCGTGTGCATTTGCGTGTATGATTAGTGCACGATTAAGCCGGGGGCGTCACAGGTTGGTATCAGAGCCGACTGCCTCTAGGAGTCCCCCTTTCTAACTCCTTGGCCGAATTGAGTCTAGTGGTCCAAAACTGTTTTACTAACTTGGCTGTGTGGCTTACGGGCCCACGTCGCCGAATGGGTGGTATTAGGATCTTTTATTCCTCGTCTTTACTCTGGGACTCTGTTCTCTCTTCCTTTCGGGTTAATTTTTTTACTAACTCTGACATTAGGATCTCGTAATCACATCCACCCGGAGTTCTGAAATATTCCCCCCTTGCTTCAAGATTATGTGCCAGGTTCTGCTTACAGGATCCTCTTATCGAGGGCACCCTGTGTTGTCACTTGCAGATTCCTCGCTCCTACAGTTTTCTCCGACGTTGATGTAGCCTTTGCTATGTCTCGTTGTGTACTTCCTTACCGCGTGCCTGCGCGCCGCCTAGTTGTCTAGCCTTCTCTTTTCAGCTGTCGTAATGCCGGATTGTAACCAAGGCTATGTGTGGATTTGAATGTCTGGTGCGAATATGATGAAGTATCTATTGCACTTTCTTCTGTTGTGCACCTTACTTCATGAATCATTCCATACACCTGCAGTTTTCTTGCTAAACTGCCCCTGTTGATTTGGCAGGATGGCTGACGATCCTCCACCTCCATCTTATATTGCTGAAATGAGGCAGCAGTTTGAACTCAACCGTCAGTTTATGACCGGAGTATTGGCTCAGTTCCCAACTCAAAATGCTCAGCAACAGACTGCTCCATTAACTTTGCCAGAATTCGTGCGCCTCAACCCGTCTGTTTTTTGCAGCTCCACCAATCCTATGGATGCTGATGATTGGCTTCGTGACATTATGTTTGAGATGGAGTCAGCTAACGTTGCCCCTGCCAGTTATGTCACCTTTGCGACATTTCACTTGAAGGGTCCAGCTGCTCAATGGTGGGAAAGCCACAAGGGTATGATGCCTGCTGAATCTATACCCACTTGGCAAGAATTCCAGTCAGCTTTTCGTGCACGGTACATTCCTCAAGGTCTGATCGACCAGAAGAAGCAGGAGTTCCGTAAACTCACACAGGGCACAATGACTGTGGATGAATATTAGAGGAAATTTCTCGAATTATCCCGCTATGCTAAAGTTGATGTCGACACTGACGTTCGCAAGCAGGAGAAATTCCGTGAAGGACTACGTCCCGATATACAGCTTGCACTTCTTGTCCATGATTGTGAGGACTTTGCGACGTTTGTCAGTCAAGCCTACCGAGTTGAAACTGGTCTGGCTAAATATCAGGAGTCGCTCAAATGCACTCGTGATGTAGGCTCATCCTCGGGTCAGCCTCTTCAGAAACGTCGTGTTTGGATTCCACACAATATTCATCATCGACCTGCCCCAACACCAAGACCGTCTTATATTGCACCTCGTCTGCCTCCGCCACCGAGACAGCTAACGACTCAGAGTGGCCAGCTCAATACCATGGCTCCCCCCCAAAATGATGCTTTATGCCGCAAGTGTGGACAATCAGGACACCTTACCCTTGATTGCCTCCAGGGTCAGTCGCAGAATGCTTCTTGTCCTCCTGTTGGTTGTAAGAAGAGCTGCCGAAACCGCCGATTCAGAAACCGTAATGTCATACCGTCTGCTGTTGCACTTGGCCATGCCAATCACGTCGATGCAGAAAAGGCTCAGAAGGAACCGACTATCATGTTGGGAACACTCTCTGTGAATTCAGTACCAGCCTCTGTTCTCTTTGATTCTGGAGCATCGCATGCTTTTGTGTCACAACAATTTGCTCAGTCACATGAGTTATACCTGGAAAATTACCCACTCCTCTAATGATTCAGTCCCCGAGATCCAAGTGGCAAACCACAATGGTAAGCCCTCACAACCACATCGAGATTGGAGGTCTACTTTTTCCGGTTTCTCTCATTGTACTTGGACCTTCCGACATATACGTCATTCTTGGTATGGATTGGTTGACAGCCCATAATGCTTTGATTGACTGTGCTGCTAAGACAGTCCAGCTCACTCATCCTTCCGGCCAGACAGTCAGATACTCAGCTCGGACAGCTCAGGATGCCGAGAATCAGATATATGTTCTGAATGCAATGAACGCTTCACCTCTCGAGGGAATCGAAAGCATTCCAGTCGTTCGTGATTTCCAGGATGTCTTTCCGGAAGAACTTCCCGGAATACCCCCTGCTAGAGCTGTCGAGTTCGTCATCGACTTGAAGCCTGGCACTACTCCGATTGCAAAGCGTCCGTATAAGATGCCTCCGCATCACCTTATTGAACTTAAGGAAGAAATCGACAAGTCACTTAAGAAGGGTTTCATCCGCCCCAGTTCATCTGCTTGGGGAGCACCTTCCCTCTTTGTCAAGAAGAAGGATGGTACGAATCGGTTGGTTCAAGATTACCGACCTATCAACCAAGCAACAATTCAGAACAAGTATCCGCTTCCCAGAATCATCGATCTGTATGATCAACTTGCTGGTTCCTCCGTGTTCTCTAAGCTTGATTTGATATTGGGATACCACCAGATCCGAGTTCGTGAAGAGGATATTCCGAAGACAGCATTCGTTACTCGCTATGGTTCTTATGAGTACACTGTCATGTCCTTCGGCTTGACTAATGCTCTAGCAACCTTCTCCCGGTTAATGAACTACATCTTCATGGATTATCTCGACAAATTCGTCGTGGTATATCTGGATGATATTCTGGTATATTCCAAGAATGAAGAAGAACATGCCGAACATCTTCGGCTTGTACTGGAAAAGTTGCGTGAACATCAACTGTATGCCAAGTATTCCAAATGCGAGTTCTGGTTATCTAAAGTGACATATCTCGGCCATGTGATTTCGAAAGAAGGCATTGCCGTTAACCCGGAACGAGTTTAGGCTATTCTTGAATGGACTCCACCGAAGAATGTCAAGCAAGTCAGAAGTTTTCTTGGCCTTGCAAGCTATTGTCGTCGCTTTGTCGAGAATTTCTCAAAGATTGCTAAGCCTCTGACTGATCTTCTTCACAAAGGCGTTAAGTTTGAATGGACAGAAAAATGTCAGGAAAGTTTTCAAACACTCAAAGACAGGCTGACATCTGCCCCAGTACTTGCTCCTCCAGATTCTCGCAAAGATTTTGTGATCTATTGTGACGCGTCCCGTGAAGGACTAGGCTGTGTCCTAATGCAGGAGCGTAAAGTGATTGCCTATGGCTCTCGACAATTGCGTCCACATGAAGAGAATTATCCGGTACATGATCTAGAACTAGCTGCTATCATCTATGCACTACAGTTGTGGCGACATTACCTCCTCGGTAATCATTGCGAGATCTACACAGACCATAAAAGTCTGAAGTACTTGTTCACTCAGCCATCTTTAAACCTCCGTCAGCAAAGATGGATGGAGACCATTGCGGACTTTGACTTGGGTATTTCTTATACCCCTGGCAAGGCTAATGTAATGGCTGATGCGTTGAGCCGCAAATCCTATTGCTGTGAACTTGAAGTTCAGCTAGAGCAACCACTCCTGTATGAAGAGCTTCGAAAGCTAAATATCGAGATAGTTCCTCAAGGATACCTATCAACCTTGGTTGTTGAACCAGACCTTGAGAAGGCTGTTAAGAGTGCGCAAGCTAAAGATGCTGAAATTGATCTGATGAAGAAAGATTTTCACCTGGAAAAGTACAGGGATTTCTCGCTGTCTAAAGATGGAACCTTATATTTCAGAGACCGCATTGTCGTACCTCGCTTCGAGCTAATGACTGACAAGGTCATGAAGGAGGCACATGATACCCCGCTGTCTATTCATCCGGGTAGCACCAAAATGTATCGTGATCTCCGTCAAAGGTACTGGTGGTCTAGAATGAAGCAGGACATTGCTCGATATGTTGCTGAATGTGATGTTTGCCGTCGCGTTAAAGCAGAACATCAGAAGCCTGCTGGAATTCTGCAACCGCTCCCTATTCCCTTGTGGAAGTGGGATAAAGTGCAGATGGATTTCATTACTGGCCTTCCCAAGTCACAGAAGGGTCACGATGCTATTCTTGTCGTCGTCGACCAACTTTCTAAAGTTGCACATTTTCTGCCTGTCAAGGAGACGATCACTGCTAGTCAGTTAGCAGAATTATACATCTCCAGAATTGTTTCACTCCACGGTATTCCGAAAGAGATCAGTTCGGACCGTGGCGGCCTTTTCACTTCCAAGTTCTGGGAAAGTTTCCAACAAGCTATGGGAACTCATATCACCTGGAGTTCAGCATATCATCCCCAGTCCCAAGGCCAAGTCGAACGAGTAAATCAAGTACTTGAAGACATGCTGCGAGCTTGTGTTATTTCTTTCGGTAAGAAGTGGGAAGAATCTCTCCCGTATGCCGAGTTTTCTTATAACAACAGCTATCAAGCCAGCTTGAAAATGTCCCCCTTCGAAGTTCTATATGGACGTAAGTGTCGAACCCCTCTGAATTTGTCAGAAACTGGGGAACGACCACTCGTGGGTCCGGATATTATCCAACACGCCGAAGAGCAAGTTCGAATTGTCCGGGAGAATCTCAAAGCAGCTCAAGACCGCCAGAAGAGCAATTATGATCGCAAACGATGGGGTTTGACTTATCAACCTAGTGATCAGGCTTATCTGCGAGTCACTCCTATGAAGGGCACTCACCGTTTCGGAATCAAGGGAAAGTTAGCTCCTCGCTATATTGGTCCTTTTCGCATTGTTGCCAGACATGGACAGGTGGCTTATAAATTGGAGTTGCCGCCGCAATTCTCTCATATCCAAGATGTCTTCCACGTATCACAGCTTCGTAAATGCTTTAAGGAGTCTCCGCACAGAGCAGTGGATCACGAGATGCTCGAATTGCAAGATGATCTATCTTATAAGGAGCATCCCATCCGCATTCTCGATGAAGCTGAACGTCGAACCCGTCAGAAGGTCACCAAGTTCCTGAAAGTGAAGTGGTCAAATCATACCGAAGATGAATCCACTTGGGAACGCGAGGATAACCTCCGTGCTGAATACCCCGACCTCTTTCCTTCTACCTCTTGAATTCTCGGGACGAGAATTTCTTTTAGAGGAGGAGAACTTGTAACACCCCTATGTAATAGCCACTGTGATTAGCTGCTAATAATGCCAAGTCATATCATTTGCAGTGCCAAGTCATAGAGGTTAACCAAAATAAATCAATTCCATTTTAAAAATCAACTCAAATTCCAAAGTGAAATATGAAGTTGAGCAAACACTGTTGAAAAAATGTTCATTAAGTGGCTAATAATCCAGGAACATTTGTAAAACCATCATCAATAAAGTTGGAATTAGAAAAGTTACTCAAACAGCATGAAACAGAGCCAAATCAGTAATTATAAAGCTCAAACCATTTTATTAAATTCAAATGGTTATCAAACGGGCTCAAACTTTTTGTGGCCTTGCTGGACATTGCAATACATCAGTGTGAGCAAGATTCACATTTTTGCAAAATGTTTTGCTAGCTCAAAATATTGCAAAGAGCTACTGTAAATTAAAAACAAAAATAATAAAAGAAAAAGGCCTAAACTGGACTGGACCTAAGTGCACAGTGCACCGGTCCAGCCAAGCCGGCCCGCTTCTCTCTCCTTCTCCCCCTCTCTCTATCGCCGTGTCGGCGTGCGCCTGGTCGCGCCGTCGAGCGCCGGCCGCAGCTCGACACCGCGGCGCCACCGACGCTACAAGAGAGGACAGGAGGATAAGACCGAGCCCGAGCATCCCCCCTGGCCATCCTCTTCCACTTCCCCCTCGTTCCCCTCTGCTCTCTCTCTGTTCTGAGAGGTCGCCGCCGCGCCGTTGCTCCGACGCGGCCACCGGCGTCATTGAGCCTCTCTGTGGAGCCCAGAAGATTCGCCGGCGCCTGCTTCTTCCTCCTCGGCCACGCGAACGAGCTGCAGGCCACCACAACGCCCGGAGTCGGCAGATCCCCATCTCGGAACACGAAAGCTCGCCGGCATCGATTCCCTGCACGGCAGCTCCTAAACTCTCGCGGGCCAACTTGCGCCGCTCGGTGAGCAACCTCCCTCTCCCCTGGCCTCTCTAGTTGCTCTTCTACGCGCTAGAACGGCGGCCTCGCACGGACCCGCAGCTCGCCGCCGCCATTGCCGCTGTTGTCATGCTTCCGAGCCGCTGCGAGCTAGCGAGCTCCCGGTGCACCATAGATCTCGGCTAGCTAGTTAGAACGGCCGCTCGCGCGCTTAAATGCCGTACTCGACGAGCTCCTGTTTCGGCCTCCGCCACGGCTCATCGCCGGCGCCGATTTTGGCCGTCCCAGGTCGCGAGGCTGTTGCCGTTGGACGCGGGGCCCTCTCCTCGTTCGAACACAAGTCGCGCCATGCGATTTGGCCCGCTGTGGCCAAATCCCGACGGGCGCCCGAGCGCGCCGCCACGTTAGAGGCTCGTCGGAGCCAGCCCCGGCGAGGTTCCGGCCGTCGGCGACGTGGCCACCACGTGGGACACCCTGGCTCGCTGACCAGTGGGCCCAAGGGCCCCCAGCTGACCGCGCTGACCAGTCAACGCGCTGACGTGGCGGCCCCGTGTCGCTGACAGGTGGGCCCCACCGCCCAGTTAATTAAGCTAATAATGGTTTAATTAAATAAAACTAATTAGTTAACTAATTGAGCCATTGACATTTCGGGCCCACTCCCTAATTAACCCTGCTAATTAGATTAACCTAATGTTAGTCTCAGCAGAGGCTGACATGTGGGTCCCACTGGACCCACATGTCAGGTTTGACTAGGTCAGAGACGCTGTTGAACGCTGACGTCACAGTGACGACCTGCTGACGTCATATATTCATTTTCTGTAAATAAATAAATTTCAGAAATTCAAATAAACTTTAAAAATTCATAACTTTTAAACCGTAGCTCAGATCGAAAAAGTTAAAACATGAAACTTGCTCAGAACGACGAGACGAATCTGATCGTGTCGTCCGTTTCTTTGTCGGAACCCCCTACGTAGACGAACTCGTAACTCCGGGCCCGAATCCGGCATATGAATAGTGCACACACACCGGTTAATAAATCCCGCGACAATCCTAAAAATAACTAAAATGACTTAGATGCATATTTAGGCAACCCTGCACTGCATCGTAGCTTCGCACGCACCGTGTTGCATTTGTATGCATTATGTTTACCTGTTTCTTCCCCCTCTTCTCTCTCGATAGCCCCTGACGTCGATGTAGCTCCCGAGGCAGACGCAGCTCAGGAGTACGACTACGTCCCCGACGGTACCCCCTGAAGACCAGCCCTTCTTGCCAGAGCAACCAGGCAAGCCCCCCCTTTGATCATCCCGATATCGCCTATTCTATTTTCTCATGCTTGCATTAGAATTTGCTACTGATACTGTTATCCTATATCTGCTGCATAGCCTGTTCATTGTAACCTGTTGTTGATACTTCACCGTTTTCCTAAACTGCTTAGTATAGTTTGGGTAGAGCCCCACTAGTGGCCCCCACTTTATCCCGACTGCCCCGCTGGAGTTTCAGAAGACCCGACCAATGGGATCAAAGATCAGACCCCTGGCACCGCACCTCACTTCCCCTTCGTTGCTCGACACTACTGGGTTACTATCGAGTGCCGAGGGTGATACCTCGTCAGCACTTCTGATGATAACCTTGTAGGTTAGTTAATCGGTCGTGGTAAGCGAGGGTGATTCCTCCTACACCACCCCCGATAACGACGAAGTCGAGCAACACCTCACGTGTGGACCTCGAGGGTGATGCCTCTTACGTCCATCTTGATGTTACATCAGGTGGGAGTCCAACGAGGGTGATGCCTCGGATTCCCCTTGATACGGTGACCACACGGATGCCTTACATTATTGTTGATACTGATACTTGAGAAGGCGGGTCGACCCTGAGGGGTACCCGCGGATGATGGATAGTTACCCGTGAGTTATTCCACGAGGCGCGGCCGGGCATTCTTAGCCCTTGCAGCAAGTCCTCGAGACGGGACGACGGGGTCACATCTTTCGTGAGTCTCTGCTTGTTTCCGCAAGCCCCTAGTCCTAACGATTTTGATATTTGATCCGAGCAGGCCTCTAGCCTGATAGCACTAACCATCACGTGGGCATAGTATGGGCGTTCTACATCGTAACATCAGCCAAAAGCTCTGTCAGACGTCCAGTTCAGCATTGTGGCACGGTCGGATCGTACCGGCCTTTCGAGGCGGTGCTGGTATCCACCCTGCACACAACGACCCGGAGGGCGAGGGGCGATGGCCCAAGACCCCCTTGCGCTTAGGAGGTAGACCGGCGGGGACCTCTCTGCTGAGCTGTAGGTAGGGTTGCGGTGTATCGTTTGGCCGAGGCCGGGCATGACCCAGGAAAGTGTGTCCGGCCGGAGTTAATCGAGCGTGGTGGGTAAGTTGGTGCACCCCTGCAGGGAAAAACACATCTATCGATAGCCGGTCCTACGGTAGAGGACACTCGGAGTTGTATCCCGATCAAAACAACTAGAACTTGAGATGGTTTTGGATATGTGGCTCCGGGATCGCTTTCTCGCAGGGAGTCGAGGAAGGATCTCTGGGCGAGACCGTTGCTTGATACCTCTACTACTGCATTATACTATGCTATTCTGTACTCTTCTAATGCTGCAAGACGCTCGAAGATGCTGGAAGATGCCTGAAGATGCTAGTCTTCGATAGGACTAGGCTTTCCTCTCTATTCTGGCATTTCTGCAGCCCAGTCCACATATACAGCTTCCCTTTGATAATGTTGCATATGTAGTGTAGATCCTTGCTTGCTGAGTACTTCGGAGTACTCACGGTTGCTTTGCTTTCCTTTTCTCCCCCTATCAGTTCGTCGTGACCCGATGACGGAACCCCTGAGACAGCTGCCCCGCCGACGATCGCTAATAATACCCCGAGGATGGCTTCTACTATGAGTTGGCTGTCGACCAGGAGTAGGTTCGGAGGGTCCTAGGCAGGAGGCCTACGCCTTTCGATCGTAGTGTTTTATTTTTGCCCCGCCTTTTTAAAGGCCTTTCTATTTTCTTTTATATCTGTACTCAGATATCTGATGCCTCCGCTGACGCTTGTATGCCATCGAGCTATGTATTCGAGCCCTTGAGGCCCTGGCTTGTAATATAAAGCTTGTATGACTTTATTTATGTTTTAAAGTTGTGTTGTGGTATCTTCAAGTGAGTCCTTAGGCTTGATCGTGTGCATTTGCGTGTATAATTAGTGCACAATTAAACCGGGGGCGTCACAACCAGCCTGTTCCTTGGAGAGCCGCACACACCATCAGAGTCAAAATGCTGCATTTGTTTCTTGGAGAGTCGCATGCATCATCATAGTCTTCAGAGATGGGAGGAGAACAGCTTAGCAAAGACTGCAGCGCTGTGAGTGGGATGGCGATGGTTCAGTAGCAGAATCCACCGATGCCCGTCCAAGCCATCGTTAATAATGAGCGCCCCGATCGATACGTCGTCGCTGCTGCTTCTGCAAAGCCAAAACTGGGTCTCAGGTTCCCCATGCCCGTGTCGCACTGTATCTGTGTTGTCGTACTCGCTGCCGATGAGACATCGTCTGGTTGGTGGCGTGCCCCGCCCGGCCGGGATCCGTTGTCCATGCGGCGAGTGCTTGTTAAGCCCGACGCGTCGAGGCTCCCCGGCAGGTTCGTTCTGGGAAGCCATCATGGAACAACGAGAGACGCCGCATCGCCGGTTCCATGATAACATCCTTCCTTGCTTGATCCGTAGCAGCTCAACAGTGAGGTTGATGCTGTTCATGCTGTTGCTGCTTATGCTCATGCTGAGAGATGATATTTGATCAAGGAGTGAGAAAGATGTGATGAGATTGTTTATGGTACCCTCTGTTGCTACTGCTATTCGCTGTTATTGCACACACACACTGAGAGGGAGAGAGAGAGGGAGGGAGGGAGAGAGAGGGATGGAGAGAGAGAGAGAGAGATTGCTCATTTTTTTGATTATTCAATTGTTGTTGTTTGCTTGTTGTGACAGGCGCAGCTATGAAGAACAACAATATAGTTTGAGGCTATCCATGTATTTTGGGTCATCATCTAACTGCACCGGTGATGTAAATGTCGTAAAATCCCATTGACGTAGTCGTGAAGGTAAGGTATGCACCCAAGCTAATTTTAATTCAGATCAACATTTTAATTTCACCTGGTCACGTTAAGCATTGTTAAGGTGTCTAAATGATGTATTCTTGTTATGCTCGTGTGACCTGGAGCTAATAACTGATCTCGATATATTATATTTCATGGAAGTGATGTGCACCAAGTTACAACAGAAACATGATATTTCCTTTATTCAATTAATTTGCTACACATTCCCATGTTGTACGCGTGTCTAGGAAGTAAGATTTTTTTCTCATAATTTCATCAAATTCACCACTAAAAATAATAGCTCATGATACTGGAGAGGGAGGTGAGAGATTACATGTTGATTATGAGAGAGAGGGAGAAAAGTTTACCATGATTCGATGAAAATAGTAGGAACGTGACTTGCTAACACATGCAACAGTTTGGAAATATAACACATGTGCGTGGGTACATGTTTAAAATTTTAAGTATGGTGGTGGGGGTGGAAGGAGGAATTGTAAGCTGGATGCACCATTGACAAATGTGGCGAGCCCCTCTGGGCGACATCACGTGATCGCTTAATTTACCATGTTTTCCGGCCTTCTCCCTCCTACTTCAATGATAAGCCAGCAATACACTAGGTCTTTAAAAATGTGGCGAGCTTGGACCGTGCAGTTGAAGAGGCGGACATAGCTGGTGAACGAAGGAGAGTGATTTAAGTAAAAATAAAAGTCAACAAGTTTCCATAGATGTATTTTAAGACATGATCGATGTTGAACCACCCTAATATGTATGCCTCCGTTGCAACGCACGGGTAGCGGTGTACAGCTAGAAAAGGTCTCGGGCAGGGCGTCATATGACATCGGCACCGTCCGTAACCAGTGTCAAAAGGTGGGTCATGCGAACGAAAGGAGGAAGAACATGACAATGAACATGAATATCTAGAAGAGCGTTAGAGGCAATGGTGGACCTACGGAGCAGGCAACTCGGGCAGGGTGGCATGCGACATCGGTACATGTTGCAACCAATGTCGGAGGGTGGACTGGGGGTAATGATGGACCAACGAAGAAGCATAGGGCAGCATTGACACCGGCCGCGATCAGTGTCAGGGCAACAGTGAACCGACGGAGAAGACATCTTGGGTATGGTAGCGCACAACATCGACCCCGACCACGACCAGTCTAGGAGGATGGGTCGTGGCCATAGGAGGAAGACGACGGCGATCACATAATTTTACCGCAAAAGAATACATGCGATTGATGCATAGTTGCTCTCATGTTACCCACTAAAGAAATTGATAAAACGCGATTGATGCATAGTTGCTCTCATAGTACATGTTGCTGTCAACGCCTCCCCTCATCTCTCTCCCCGAGATGCCCTGGCCTCTCCTTTCTCTGTCTGCCAGTCATGGCAGCGGGGATCCGGGGAACAGGGGCCGATGGTGGAAGGGAATGGGGACCAGTGGCAGCAGGGAATGAGATCTGGTCGCGGTCTACTCTCTCTCTCTCTACCCGGTGCTGGTGCCGCTGATGCACTATCAAGTCAGGGTGATCTTAGTCTTCTTGAAGGTGAGAACAACAGAAGAAGTAGACGGTGCCATGACAAACTTTGTGATGCAAACGAATCAGGTTCCATCACAGATTTGATTTTTCAACAGTGACAATGAACTATTTTTCTGCCTAACTAGAATCGTCAAGAGAATCAACATCAAGGTAATATGTTATGTATTGCTGGTGAGATGCTTTGGTTTGTCTGCAGTCAACCAAATTTTGGAGTGTCATGGCACATATGCTGTCGTTTCTTTTATTTTTCCCAGGGGAAATGAGACATCGGACACTACAAAAAAGAGTTTAGTCAAGTTAGCAATAAAACTAATTGTCATATGATTGGAAATTAGTTTTCTATGCAATAAATTTTACATCTTCGTCTGCTTTTGTTTACAAGGGATGGTGACTATATATGTTATTGTCAATGGTGCACTGAAAGGCTTACAAGGTAAGCGTCAACGTTGTTGCTTATTCCGTGCGTGAGCACTTTGATGTTGTACGATATTAGGATGTGAGCTTTCAATAATTTATTTTGTTAGTTAGGTTGTGGTTGGCATTGTGATGAATTATAAAAAACATTGTTTGTCCAACAGTTTTTGCCTCTTTTATTGTTGGGTAACCACTCTTTTCCTGCCTTTATCGATATTTCTCCACTACAGATTATTAAACAGGGACTGCTTATTTCTAAGTCGATTGAGACTCATATTTCTAAGTTGATTGAGTAACTCATATTTCTAAGTCGACAACCACAATCCTTCATCCTTTATCCAATGGAAATTAGATGGTTCCACATTTTTGAAATCATACGCAATGCCAGTTGCACATTTCTACACATGAAGTTTCAGAAGAACTTCTTGCAATTCTAGGTCTCACGATGTGCAATTTGGTCAGCTTATAAATAATATTTTGGGGGTCACCTTACAATTAGTAAAACCGTATGAAGTTCAGCGTGGCGCAGTTCAGCTGCCGCAAATTGAGCCTTAGTATTCTAATGAACTTTCCTGTATAAATATTTGCTCTTTCTATTGAATCATGTCACTATAAAGGTGATTTATATTTGTGCAGCTTTTCCAGGTGCAGAAGTAGTAGAATAATTTAAATGGCTGACTGGCTGGTGTTAGGGACAGTCCCTCTGTTATGAATCATAAATAACTAAATATTGTACTGTGCTGTGCAAGCCATCAGACTCAGTGAAATCGGACTTTACGCCATGCTATTCAGTTAATTGAACTACACCAAAGAATGGTGACAGACTTTCAGTTAAAAAATAGATTCCCGTGCGTAATGTTGGCATAGAAAATTTGGTCCTTCAGATTCCAAAGAATGATTTACACCAAAGGTCGAGTTACTCAATAGAAAATTAGGTCCTTCAAATTCCAAATGCCCATATTTAGTTGCACAATTAATAATTTAGACTATACTTTTGTTGCTGCCAAGTTGTAGTATGTTAGTGTCGTGTTTATATTTTCCAGAATTGTAGGTGGAGTACTACTTCAGTGATGAGGATCTTAAGTATTCACTGATATCATGCTATCGATTATCTCTCTTTTGGACATCTTCCTTACTTTAGAAACTCAACTTTCCAATGAGCAACTGATGGCGGAGATCCTACAGACCTACGCCGACTGATGCTTTCGCTGGGGAACTTTGGACTATCAAGAAAAAGGGAATATGACATTCTTGAGTTCATGGAGGCGGCAGTGAGAAGCCATGGCGGGGAGAGATGGCGGCGGCGATGCCGTGGCGAGGAGAGCAGGTCAGAGGAATAAGATTTGAGTGTGAGGGTTGTGCCGTGCGGTGAGAGTCAGAATGAACCTTTTCTATTTTAAGATGAGAAGGAAAAAAGCGGTTGTTTGCTTTTTTTTTATAGGAAAGTGAATGTTTGCTGTTAGAGAAATGTCATGTAATTTTATATATATTTAAAATAGCACACCCTAGCAAGTCATTTTTGGACAATAATTACTAACAAGTGATTTACATGTGAGCCTACAGTTTATTAAAATTGAGATGCGCCGCACTCTACTAAAGCACGATGTCACCCACTCCGACTAAAAACGGTCACCTACTCGAAATAAGCAGTTGACCAAGGAATATATTGTATATAGGCTTACTTATTTTGTTATATTTTAACATGTGTTAATATATTCATTTTTGTGGATTAGATATAAAAACTACTGATGGCTTTACTGATGCTTTAAAATGTTGATTGACAGTTGTATGAGGGATGGACCAAAAACTCACCGAGTCTTACACAATTAGAAGATATGCAAACAAATAATTGCTCTTCTTTATATATTTGTTGCACATGATAATACAAAAGTTGTACTTTATATATGTTTATTTTTGCAGAGTATGAGACAAATAGAGATTTATTATGTCGGCATTCAAAAATAATCCATCGACAAGGGTGTCAACACGATGTTTTTGGAAGGGGCCAAAAATTCACCGAGTTATATACAACAATACATGTATATATGCGCAATCAAACAAAAATTAAAAGACCCGTGGCAACGCACGGGCATTCTACTAGTATGATTTGTTTCTCATGCCCATAGTAGCCCCATGGTGGAGTTAGATCGCTAGTCTCATCAATAGGATTTTTAGTATAAATTTTGTTAAAGTCGTTCTTGCCCAAGATTGAATGGGGTTTGTTCATCGGTTAAATTTTGTATTGATATGTCATTGTTCATATGTTTGCGACATGCCTAGGAGTGCATCCTATTGGTCTCATAATTTTTGCATGTGACAAATGACTTATTAGATTTATTTGTTTACCGATTATAGTTTTGTTGTCGCAAGTAGATAATATTTTGTTTGTATTGTTATTGTCTTGTGTTAGACATGTCTAAAGATTTTAATATAGTTTTCTATGGTTTCATGCCTAATTGTAGTAGTGTGTTGCACTTTTGTTTCACATTAGTTCTTGGGATTTATTAACATGCATAGTAGTTGATCGGTGAACTTTTATGTTAGCATGATATTTGTATGTTCGTTATATGCCTAGGAGTCGCTCCTAATTATTCCATAAATTTTAGGAGTTAGATGCGATTGAATGGATTTATTATAAGTATTTCTTTTATTTATTTATTATATATTTGTATGTTGTCTCATGTGATATTTTTGCGTAGCATGTAGCGCTATCTTATGCATGCGTACAATTTTTGTTGAATGTTCGCCGTGCTTATAATTTCATAGGATTATTCTAGGCTTTGCTTTGTTCATTGAATCATGAATTACTTTATGTCTTGATTATTTTAATTTTTGCTTAGCATGGATATATCTTAGATACGGTTCACATATTCATTTCCATTCATGTCACGTGTTGTTTTATTGGTTTGAAATCATTGTCATGTCTATGATGGATGTTATATATTGTTTGTACGTGTTGTTGCATAGTTCTTTTATGCTAGAAGTCAAATGAAATGCTTTCCTGTTTGCGAAAAAATCCATTGTGGTTCTTTGTCGCATAGCATATTTTTGCCTAGTTGTTCCCGTGTTCTGTAGATGATTGTTATGCAAGATTACATGGTTGGTTTCTTTAGGTCATGTTTACATTTCTATCATTAGTTTATTCTTGTGGCATAGAACTTAGCTTATTACATCCTGGTAATTATCATTTGTGTTTATTTATATTGGTTCATTACCATGCCATGTTAACAATTGCTTCAAGTAGAATGCTTGTTTTGATTGTCTCCTACCATGTGCTATAGCATTGCTAGTATGTACTACCATGTGATTGAACATATGGTTGGCCTTCATTAAGATGATTCACATGATAGTAGTTTGTTGACCTCATACTTTCTTTGATTAAATAACTTCTTGCTTGATCAATACTATGCCATGTTGTTGTGATTGCTGTAACACCCCCTGTATTAAGCTACAGTGATCCCCCTTTTGATGAGGCCATGTCATCATGATTAATAGTGCATAATCATCATTAGCATCATATTGCATTTCAACTCCTAAGCCAAATTCAAATTTAAATGAAAGTGGAATATAAAAGTTGTCCAACATAGAAACTAAAATGTCAGATAAATAACAAATATTCCAGAGGCTATTCTAAAATTGAAACCAACATCATTGGAATTGGATAAGTGACTCGAACAACCTCAAACAGTGGATAAAGATAATATTTAGTAACCATTTATTAAATCTGAAATAAATATGGAATTATGTTTTGTCCAAACTAATTTTAGGTGTTAAGGAATAATGCAATGGTATTTATGAAATAGGTCACACTTTTTACAAAAACCATTTGAGGCCTAAACATTTAACAGTAGAGAAAAGAGAATAAAGAAAAGAAAAAAGAAGAAAGATAAAGGAAACCCACCCCCCCCCCCCCCCCCGACTGGGCCTCGCCCAGCAGCCACCGGGCCCCAGGCGCCCCCAGCCGCGCCTACTTAGCTGGCCTCCCCCAGGAGACCCGAACCCAGCCGCTCCCCCCCCCCCCTCGCTCACTCCCCCCCCCCCCCGATCCAGATCGGGCGCAGCCCCGATCCCGTCCGCCCGCTCGCCGACGCCGCCGCCACACCGACTCGCCCCGTCCTCTCCTCTTCCCCGACCAGCCGCCTGGCGCTCGGTCGCCCCCTCCCTCGGCTGGATCTGGATCGGGGCGATCCCCCGATCCCGTCCGCCCTGTCGCCGTCGCCGTTGGACGCCGCCGCCCGGATCCCGCTCTCCCCTCGCCGGCCTCGCCCTCGACGCCGCTCGCCCCCGACGCGCCCGACCGCGCCGCCTCGCCCTCGCCGCAGACGCCACCCAGGAGCGCTCCCTCGCCGGTCTGCCTCGTCTCCGTCGCCGCTTTGTCCCCGCCGGCCTGCCTCCCCATCGCCGTCGTCCCCGTCGACCACCCCGACCCCCGCTGCCCGTCCCTACGGATCACGGTGAGGCCTCGGCCTCTCCCCCCCTCTCTGCTCGCGCACCGCCCGCGGCACCGCAGCCTTCGCCGCCTCTGCCGCACGCGCTCGTCGCGCGCCCGCGTCGCTCCTCGCCGCCAACCGCCCGCTCCGGCCCCCCCCGCTTCGCCTCCGCGCGACCGCCGCCCGCTGCCGCTCCAGCCACCGCGCTGCCGCCCGCGCCCGCCCGTGCGTCCCCTTTGGGCACCGGACATGTCCGGTCCCAAAAGGGGCACGCCCCGGACGTGTCCGCCCCTGGGCCACTGCCCAGTGGGGCCCGAACCCCTGTGACGCTGACGAATGGGGCCCACGGCCCAGAAACAGTTTTAAGAAAATAGAAATAAAAATAAATAATTAAAATAATTAATTAATTAATTAATTAATTAATTAGTTAATTAATCCTGATTAGGTTAATCTAATTAACTAATTAGTGTTAATTAAACAGTAATCAGTAATTAACTTAATTAACTGCTGACGTCAGCATGATGTCATGCTGACGTCATCAATCACTGTTTCGGATAATGTTGAATTAAATAATTAATTAAAATTTCAGAAATTAATAAAAACTTTAGAAAATCATATTAAATAAACCGTAACTACGATGAAAATACTTTGTACATGAAACTTGCTCAGAACGACGATACGAACCCGAATACATCCTCCGTATTCCCGTCAGATGCCCGCAGCTATGAGAACGTTGAACAATTAGACCGATTTCGATAAATGAATAGTGTCCAACCCTAATTAAATAAATCCGAATAAATTCCTAAATTAACTAAATCGCTTAGTTAGGCTGTATTTCACCCTGGCCCTGCGTTTAGACATGTCATGCATCCCTGTTACATTATTGCCGTGTGTTTACTGTTTCTCCCCCCTCTTCTCTTCGGTAGACTACGAGACCGACGCAGCTGCTGGTGCCCCGACCGACTACGTTGTTGACGACCCCTACTTGCCAGAGCAACCAGGCAAGCCCCCCCTTGATCACCAGATATCGCCTATTCTCCTCTATACTGCTTGCATTAGAGTAGTGTAGCATGTTACTGCTTTCCGTTAATCCTAGTCTGATGCATAGCCTGACACTGTTGCTACATCTGTTGATACCTTACCTGCAATCCTAAATGCCTAGTGTAGGATGCTAGTTTATCATCATTGGCCCTGCATTCTTGTCAGTCTGCCTTGCTATACTATCGGGCCGTGATCACTCGGGAGGTGATCACGGGTTATACTATACATATATACATACTATACAAATGGTGACTAAAGTCGGGTCGGCTCGAAGAGTACCCGCGAGTGATTCACGTATTGGGGGCTGAAAGGACCTTTGTCCCAACGGCCCTTTGAGTGGATCTTTGTGGCGGAGCGACAGGGCAGGTTGAGACCACCTAGGAGACAGGTGGGCCAGGCCCTGGTCGGCGTTCGCGTTTACTTCATAATAACACGCTTAACGAGATTGGATATTTGATCTGAGTCTGGCCACTGGCCTATACGCACTAACCAACTACGCGGGAGTAGTTATGGGTATCCCGGCGTCGTGGTATCAGCTGAAGCCTTCTTGACGTCAGCGACTGAGCGGCGCGCGCCGTGTTGGACCGCGCTAACGTAACCGCCGTGATCGTGTGGGTTGCTAGGTCTGCTCGCGGCCGCGTACGCAACGTGCAGGAGCGCACTGGGCGATGGGCCCAGACCCCAGAGTGCCTAGGATTAGTCCGGCGTGCTGACCTCTCTGTTGAGCCTAGGTGGGGCTGCGACGTGTGGATCTTCCGAGGCCGGGCATGACCCAGGAAAGTGTGTCCGGCCAAAGGGGATCGAGCGTGTTGGGGAATATGTGGTGCACCCCTGCAGGGAAGTTTATCTATTCGAATAGCCGTGTCGCTCGGTAAAAGGACGACCCGGAGTTGTATTCCGACCTCATGACAACTAGAAATGGATACTTAATAAAACACACCCTTACAAGTGACAGATATAACCCGGTGGTCGCTCTCTCGCATGGTGGCGACGAGAGGATCGACGGGTAGGATTATGCTTTACGTTGTTGTTTGGTTAACTTCCAACTAATCTCTTCTATTGCTTCAAGATGAAGGCTGCCAGAAGCGTAGTCTTCGACAGGACTAGCTATCCCCCTCTTATTCTGGCATTCTGCAGTTCAATCCACCGATATTGCCTCTTTACACATATACCATGCATATGTAGTATAGATCCTTGCTTGCGAGTACTTTGGATGAGTACTCACGGTTGCTTTCCCCCTCCTTTCCCCCTTTCCCTTCTTGCTGGTTGTCGCAACCAGATGTTGGAGCCCAGGAGCCAGACGCCACCTACGACGACTACTACCACCAGGGCGGAGCCTACTACTACGTCCAGGACGCCGACGACCAGGAGTAGTTAGGAGGATCCCAGGCAGGAGGCCCTGCGCCTGTTCGATCTGTTGTATCCCTGTTTGTGCTAGCCATCTTATGGCACCTTGTTTAACCTATGTCTGTACTCAGATATTGTTGCTTCCGCTGACTCGTCTATGATCGAGCATTTGTATTCGAGCCCTCGTGGCCCCTGGCTTGTATTATGATGCTTGTATGACTTATTTATGTTTTAGAGTTGTGTTGTGATATCTTCCCGTGAGTCCCTGATCTTGATCGTACACGTTTGCGTGCATGATTAGTGTACGATCGAGCAGGGGGCGCCACAAGTTGGTATCAGAGCCGACTGCCTGTAGGAATCCCCCTTTCCAATTCCTTGGCCGGATTTCCAAGCTGCCTTCCGTGCCCGTTTCATTCCCCAGGGAATCATGGACCGGAAGAAGCAAGAGTTCCGCAACCTCACCCAGGGCAACAAGACAGTGGAAGCTTATCAGCGGGAGTTTCTGGAATTATCCCGCTATGCTGAAGAAGACATTCCCACTGATGCTCGCCGTCAGGAAAGGTTTCGCGAAGGACTTCAAGCTGACATCAAGCTAGCGCTCCTTGTGCATGAATTTGATAATTTCTCCATCTTGGTGAACAAGGCTATCCAGGTCGAGACTGGTCTGCAGGCACACCAGGGATCTCTTAGGCGCAACCGTGACACTGATTCATCTTCGAGCCAGCCTGCACAGAAGCGTCGGATCTGGATTCCAAACAGCGTGTACCGTCCAGCTGCACCTGCTCCAAGACGGTCCTATACTGCACCACGTCTGCCACCACCACCTAGGCAGCCAGGACTTCCAGCTCCACCACCCCGAGCTCCTGCTCCTAATCCCAATGATAGTCTGTGCTACAAGTGTGGGCAGCCAGGTCATTTTTCCAGGAACTGCATTCAGAACCAGAACCAACTGGCACTTCCTGCAACTGACCGTAGGAACAATCAGCCTTGCAACAACAATGCCAAGTCTTATGGGCGTATTCAGGCCAACCACACCGATTTCAATGAAGCTCAGGACCAGCCTGCCACCGTGATGGGTACTCTCCTTGTTAATTCAGTACCAGTTTCTGTTTTATTTGATTCGGGAGCATCGCATTCATTCATGTCCGAAGAATTTGCATACAAACACGACATTAAATGTGAGGTCATGAACACTGCAATAGTAATACACACCCCCGCGGGTCAATGTCAAACCTCCATGGGTAGCAACGACGTCACCGTTGAAATTGAAGGGCTGGAGTTTCACGCCTCCCCTTTCATACTAAAGTCTTGTAGTATCGACCTCATTCTCGGAATGGATTGGTTGAAAGCGCATACTGCTTCTATAGTTTGCGCCACGAAGATCGTCCATCTTCTACACCCTTCTGATGAAATAATAAGCTACCAGGCTCAAATCATCCAAAATGCCGAGGCGAGGCTTTATGCCTTGAATGCGTTAAACGCATCACCACTTGAAGGCATCGAGAACATTCCAGTTGTTCGCGAATTCCAAGGTGTTTTCTCAGAAGAACTCCCAGGGATACCCCCTGCTCGAGCTGTCGAATTTGTCATCGACTTGAAACCAGGCACCACTCCTATCGCCAAGCGACCCTACAAGATGCCGCCGCATGAACTCCTTGAACTTAAGGAGGAAATCGACGCTTCACTTCGTAAGGGTTTCATTCGCCCAAGTTCCTCTGCTTGGGGAGCACCTTCTCTCTTTGTCAGGAAGAAGGATGGATCAAACCGATTGGTCCAAGATTACCGTCCTATCAACCAAGCAACTATCCAGAACAAATATCCCCTTCCTCGGATAAACGATCTGTATGATCAACTGGCGGGTTCATCAGTGTTCTCTAAACTCGACTTAAGGTTGGGTTACCACCAGATCCGTGTTCGTGAAGAGGATATCCCAAAGACCGCCTTCGTTACTCGATATGGCTCATACGAGTACACTGTCATGTCATTCGGCTTAACCAATGCTCCCGCCACATTCTCCCGCCTGATGAATTATATATTCATGGAATACCTTGACAAGTTCGTCGTGGTTTACCTGGATGATATCCTAGTATACTCCAAGAACAAAGAGGAACATGCTAAACATCTTCGACTTGTTCTGGAAAAACTTCGAGAGCATCAACTATATGCTAAGTTTTCCAAGTGTGAATTCTGGCTTCCCGAAGTAACATACCTTGGGCATGTCATCTCCAAGGATGGTATTGCCGTCAACCCCGAGCGAGTTCAGGCTATTCTTGATTGGGCTCCTCCAAAGAACGTCAAGCAAGTTCGAAGTTTTCTCGGACTCGCCAGCTATTGCCGTCGATTTGTCGAGAACTTCTCCAAGATCGCCAAGCCCCTGACTAACCTGCTTCATAAAGGCGTCAAGTTCGATTGGACGGAAAAGTGTCAGGAAAGTTTCCAGACGCTCAAAGACAAGCTGACTTCTGCCCCAGTGCTTGCCCCTCCTGATTCCCAGAAGGATTTTGTCATCTATTGTGATGCATCCCGTCAAGGATTAGGCGGTGTCCTAATGCAAGACCGCAGAGTAATTGCTTATGCTTCGCGTCAATTGCGTCCGCACGAAGAGAATTACACAGTACATGACCTCGAGCTTGCTGCCGTCATCCATGCACTAAAACAGTGGCGACATTACCTTCTCGGTAATCGTTGCGAGATCTACACCGATCATCAAAGTCTGAAGTATCTGTTCACTCAGCCAGACCTGAACCTCCGTCAACAGAGATGGATGGAGACCGTAGCGGATTTTAACTTGGGTATTTCTTATACCCCTGGCAAGGCTAATGTAATGGCCGATGCCTTGAGCCGCAAGTCTTATTGCAGTCACCTCCAGTTTCACGAAGTTCAACCTTCGCTTATTGAAGAATTCAGAAAGCTGAATCTCCACATTGTTCCTCCTGGAGCACTCGCTCCCCCTCCTGAAGGTTCCTACAAAATGAACCTCCACGTTGTTTCCCAGGGTTCTCTTAATACCCTGGTTACTAAACCAGATCTCGTGGACAGCATCAAGACGCTGCAGGGTTATGACTCTCAAGCCCACAAGATTAAGCGCTATCTCGCTGAAGGAAGGCCTTCGTTCTTCACTATTGATGATACTGGCACCTTGTTCTTTAAAAGTCGTCTAGTGGTCCCCTCTAAAGGTAACCTGGGTATGACTCAGGAGGTCATGCAAGAAGCTCACGACACTCCGTTGTCTATTCATCCCGGCAGTACCAAGATGTACCAAGACATCCGTCAAAGATTCTGGTGGTCAAACATGAAGCAAGACATTGCTCGCTATGTTGCTGAATGTGATGTTTGCCGTCGCATCAAAGTAGAACATCAAAGGCCCGCCGGAACTCTGCAACCAATTGCTGTTCCTGAATGGAAATGGGACCATGTTGAAATGGACTTTATCACTGGGTTTCCCAAATCACAGAAAGGTAATGATGCTATTCTTGTCGTCATTGACCGACTTTCCAAAGTTGCACATTTTCTAGCCGTCAAAGAGACGATCACTGCTAGTCAGCTCGCAACTCTCTACATGTCCAGAATTGTTTCACTTCACGGTATTCCACTGGTTATCAGTTCAGACCGTGGCAGCTTATTCACTTCAAGATTCTGGGCAAGTTTCCAAGAAGCTATGGGAACTCATCTGTCCTTCAGCACCGCTTTTCACCCTCAGTCTCAAGGACAAGTTGAACGAGTCAACCAAGTTCTCGAAGACATGCTTCGAGCTTGTGTCATATCCTTCGGAAGGAAATGGGAAGAATCTCTCCCATATGCCGAATTCTCTTACAATAACAGCTATCAAGCCAGTCTGAAGATGGCCCCCTTTGAAGTATTGTACGGACGAAAGTGCCGAACCCCTCTAAATTGGTCAGAAACTGGGGAACGTCCACTCTTCGGTCCGGATATTATCCAACTTGCCGAAGATCAAGTTCGCGTTGTCCGCGAGCATTTGAAGACTGCTCAGTCACGTCAAAAGAGTCAGTATGACCGCAAACACAAAGATATGGTCTATCAACCTGGCGAAAAGGCTTATCTTCGAGTCACACCGATGAAAGGTACACACCGATTCGGTATCAAGGGCAAGCTAGCTCCTCGCTATATTGGTCCTTTCACTGTTCTTGAAAGGCGTGGTAGAGTGGCATATCAGTTGGAACTTCCACCGAACCTTTCTCAGGTTCACGATGTGTTCCACGTATCGCAACTCCGCCGCTGCTTCAAAGACCCTATCCGCGGAGTAGATCACGAATTGCTTGAACTGCAACAAGACCTCTCTTATAAAGAGCATCCGGTCCGCATTCTCGATCAAGCCGAGCGTCGCACACGCCAGAAGGTTATCAAGTTCCTCAAGGTTCAGTGGTCAAACCATTCTGAGGATGAAGCCACTTGGGAACGCGAGGATCGTCTTCGCGATGAATACCCCGCTTTGTTTCTTTCTACCTCCTAAATCTCGGGACGAGATTTCTTGTAGTGGAGGAGATTTGTAACACCCCCTGTATTAAGCTACAGTGATCACCCTTTTTATGAGGCCATGTCATCATGATTAATAGTGCACAATCATCATTAGCATCATATTGCATTTCAACTCCTAAGTCAAATTCAAATTTAAATGAAAGTGGAATATAAAAGTTGTCCAACATAGAAACTAAAATGTCAGATAAATAACAAATATTCCAGAGGCTATTCTAAAATTGAAACCAACATCATTGGAATTGGATAAGTGACTCGAACAACCTCAAACAGTGGATAAAGATAATATTTAATAACCATTTATTAAATCTGAAATAAAAATGGAATTATATTTTGTCCAAACTAATTTTAGGTGTTAGGGAATAATGCACTGGTATTTATGAAATAGGTCACACTTTTTACAAAAACCATTTGGGGCCTAAACATTTAACAGTGGAGAAAAGAGAATAAAGAAAAGGAAAAAGTAACAGAAAAGGATAAAGGAGCAACCCCCCCCCACGGCCCAACTGGGCCGAAGCCCAGCCGGCCGGCCCACCTGCGTCGCCCCTGGCCTATAAGGCCCCCCGGCCGAACCCTAGCCCCCTCCGCTTCTCGTAGTCCATTTGCCGACGAGGCCGTGCCTCTGCCGTCGCTCGCCGCCAACATGGTGGTCGACTTCGACCGTCCCAGCACCTGCGGTTTGTTCCAGTGGGTGCGCGGCGAGGCCCTCGACCGATCCGTGCCAACCGCTGCTTAAATGGTCGCCGGAGCCGCTGCCTACGTGCACGCCACCGTCCTCTGCTCGCCGGCGGGCACGCACGCACGCACGCACGCTTAAACCAGTGGGTGACCCACTGACCAGTGGGGCCCATCCTAACTAAGCCTAATTAGTCGCTAACCTAACCCCCTGCTAAGTAGACTATGACATGTGGGCCCCCTGTCCTAAATACTCCTTTAAATAAAATGCCAGGCACTGACACGTGGGTCCCAATCAATTAACTAGTCTAATTAAACCTCTAATTAAAACTACTGAAAATGACAGATGGGACCCACTGTGCACTGTTCATTTGGATAAGATTTGCTGAGTCAGCTGCTGAGTCAACACTGGGCCCCACCTGTCATTCTGATGGGCTAGCAAAGTCTGGGTATAAAAAAAAAGGGATTTCTGCCACTGTTTTGGATAATTCGAATTAAATATTTAAAGAAAATTCAGAAATTGTTTTAAACTTTAGAAAATCATATCTTTTAAACCGTAACTCCGATGAAAATATTTTATACATGAAACTTGCTCAGAACGACGATACGAACCCGAATACATCCTCCGTATTCCCGTCAGATGCCCGCAGCTATAAGAACGTTGAACAATTAGACCGATTTCGATAAATGAATAGTGTCCAACCCTAATTAAATAAATCCGGATAAATTCCTAAATTAACTAAATCGCTTAGTTAGGCTGTATATCACCCTGGCCCTGCGTTTAGACATGTCATGCATCCCTGTTGCATTATTGCCGTGTGTTTACTGTTTCTTCCCCCTCTTCTCTTCGGTAGACTACGAGACCGACGCAGCTGCTGGTGCCCCGACCGACTACGTTGTTGACGACCCCTACTTGCCAGAGCAACCAGGCAAGCCCCCCCCTTGATCACCAGATATCGCCTATTCTTCTCTATACTGCTTGCATTAGAGTAGTGTAGCCTGTTACTGCTTTCCGTTAATCCTATTCTGATGCATAGCCTGTCATTGTTGCTACTGTTGTTGATACCTTACCTGCAATCCTAAATGCCTAGTGTAGGATGCTAGTTTGTCATCAGTGGCCCTACATTCTCGTCTGTCTGCTATGCTACATTATTGGGCCGTGCTCGCCACGGGTGGCGATTGCGGATATGTATACTACTTATTACATGTGACATCAGATGGATACTAAAGTCGGGTCGGCTCGTGGAGCACCCGCAGGTGATTCACGAATGGGGGCTGAAAGGAGAGAGGTGGGCCTGGCCCTGGTCGTCGTCCGCGGTGATCTCATAATAACACGTTTAACGAGATTGGATATTTGATCTGAGTCTGGCCACTGGCCTATACGCACTAACCAACTACGCGGGAGTAGTTATGGGTATCCCGGCGTCGTGGTATCAGCTGAAGCCTTCTTGACGTCAGCGACTGAGCGGCGCGCGCCGTGTTGGACCGCGATAACGTAACCGCCGTGATCGTGTGGGTTGCTAGGTCTGCTCGCGGCCGCGTACGCAACGTGCAGGAGCGCACTGGGCGATGGGCCCAGACCCCAGAGTGCCTAGGATTAGTCCGGCGTGCTGACCTCTCTGTTGAGCCTAGGTGGGGCTGCGACGTGTGGATCTTCCGAGGCCGGGCATGACCCAGGAAAGTGTGTCCGGCCAAAGGGGATCGAGCGTGTTGGGGGAATATGTGGTGCACCCCTGCAGGGAAGTTTATCTATTCGAATAGCCGTGTCCCTC
The DNA here is from genome assembly GCA_011799875.1 of Thinopyrum elongatum. NCBI lineage: Eukaryota > Viridiplantae > Streptophyta > Magnoliopsida > Poales > Poaceae > Thinopyrum > Thinopyrum elongatum. The sequence goes on along the minus strand of CM022301.1, from coordinate 300,487,918 downwards.
GGTAAAAGGACGACCCGGAGTTGTATTCCGACCTCATGACAACTAGAAATGGATACTTAATAAAACACACCCTTACAAGTGACAGATATAACCCGGTGGTCGCTCTCTCGCATGGTGGCGACGAGAGGATCGACGGGTAGGATTATGCTTTACGTTGTTGTTTGGTTAACTTCCAACTACTCTCTTCTATTGCTTCAAGATGGAGGCTGCCAGAAGCGTAGTCTTCGACAGGACTAGCTATCCCCCTCTTATTCTGGCATTCTGCAGTTCAGTCCACCGATATTGCCTCTTTACACATATACCATGCATATGTAGTATAGATCCTTGCTTGCGAGTACTTTGGATGAGTACTCACGGTTGCTTTCCCCCTCCTTTTCCCCTTTTCCCTTCTTGCTGGTTGTCGCAACCAGATGTTGGAGCCCAGGAGCCAGACGCCACCTTCGACGACTACTACCACCAGGGCGGAGCCTACTACTACGTCCAGGACGCCGACGACCAGGAGTAGTTAGGAGGATCCCAGGCAGGAGGCCCTGCGCCTGTTCGATCTGTTGTATCCCTGTTTGTGCTAGCCATCTTATGGCACCTTGTTTAACCTATGTCTGTACTCAGATATTGTTGCTTCCGCTGACTCGTCTATGATCGAGCATTTGTATTCGAGCCCTCGTGGCCCCTGGCTTGTATTATGATGCTTGTATGACTTATTTATGTTTTAGAGTTGTGTTGTGATATCTTCCCGTGAGTCCCTGATCTTGATCGTACACGTTTGCGTGCATGATTAGTGTACGATCGAGCAGGGGGCGCCACAATTGCATAACTAGATTGCATAGCATGTGTGTACCAATTAACATGTTGTATGATGCCTAGTTGTGTATCTTATGTCTTTGCAAGTGTAGGATGTACTAGATAGAAATGCATGTCATCCTGTTTATTGATGTTAGAATAGTGTGTTGCTTATGTTGTTAATTCCATGATCTATTATTACTTGTTTAGGTGCTTAGTATGCTTTGTTCCTTATGCTTATATGTTATGTAGCATGGTAGTACGTTGTGATGATACCTTGTTAGGTTAGTATTCATCAATCAACTTATGATGAAGTTGTGAGTTGAGTTATATTGATACCATAATGCGTAGCTCATGTCATGATCATCCCATGCTTAGTAATATATCTTGTTCATCTTACTATTTCATTTGTGGTATGCCTAAGCCTGGACATCAAGTCATGCTAGTGATATTTCATGCCTTATTATATTCCATGTGTTATAGTTATTCTTGTGTTGCTATATCTATGCTTAAGTTGTCTCATGTTAGTATTACGAGTGTTCTATACTTGATGAATTAGTTCATCACAAGCATAGGATAGTTTACCTTTCATGTTAGTTGGGTTCTGTCTTTCTCATATACTTAGCGTGCATAGTTTTTCTCTTGTTTAAACATGTGGTGATAATGTTATAGCTAGTGGTTGTTTGGACATTTGTCATTTCTTATTATAAAGAGCATGTCTTAGTTTAGTATCTTATCATGATCACTCGTATGTGTGATGCTTTTGTTATTCGTTGAGACCTCTAGTGATTATGTACTCACATACTTTGTGTGATATGTATGTTATTATTAAGTGGTTTAATTAGTTTCTACCTTAGTATTGGTTTGTCTTCTTTTATATAAATACTTGCTAATAGTTGTTATGATTGATGTTTAGTCTTTGCTTGTTGTTAACCAGTATAAGTATTTGGATTCCTCCAAATATTTATTCTTGGTTGACTGTTACTCTTAATCATATCATGCCTAGGATAGTTGTTCATCCACTTGTTTCGTCTGTTGTATAGTTTCTTGTTAATTGTTTGACAAATGAATTGGTTTGGTATAAAGGAGTTGATCCTACTTTCTTTAATATTGTTTTAGGTCTAGACCTAGATCAATTCAATTCATTTTATGGAATGATATTTGATTACTTGACTAGTGTGGTTTGTTATGTTGGTTTGGTAGTCTTATAGAGTATTTGATTTTGAATAGTTATATAGTTGATTGCCTGCTATTGACCATTATAAATATTTAGATTCCATCTAAATATTTATTTGTGGTTGTCTTTTACCTTTAACATGCCATGTTGTGATTGTGTAGTCAAAATGCATACGTTGGTTCCATTCCATGTGTGTTGATGTCATTGTGTTTATTATATGGTAGTTTTCTATATAGTTAGTCGAGATGTGTAGTGGGAACTACTTTTGGTCAATAACATAGTTCGTATCAGGACGTTAGTCTTGTTGGCAAGCCTTGATTATCCATCATCAACCTAAACCCTATCACTTCATTGAATCCTCTCTACTTACCTCCCGATCATGCTACCTCATTTCGAATCTACATCTTGATCAATATCTTGCTATCCATCCACTCTTAATTTGTTTTGGATGTTATTTGGATTTACTATTGCTTTGGTATTTATTTATTTTCGTTTGCTATCGTTACGACGAGTAGGGAGTGACGAGGTTGGCATGGACAGAAACAGGTTACTGAAGAAGGACTCGACAACGAAGGCATGCCTCCTTCTTTGATCATACTTATCCTATGTTTACAAAATTGCATTGTGTTTTATGGTTACTATATTCATGCTTTTTAATCTCGTAGCTAGCGTGTCGATTGATACATTACCTTGATTCTCTTGTCGCCTATTCATTTGACACCTGAGTAGAATTATAGTATTTTGGTAGAGTAGAAATGCTTAGCCATGCTTATCACCCTATAGGTCCTTTGTTGAATGACCTTTGAGTCATTGATAGTTGAAACTGATCGATGAGCTAGGCCAGTTGGCCCTTGTTGACCTTCTCTATCCTCTTCTACTCTGGGTGAAACTTACCATCTGAATACTGGCGCGAGCGACAGCTGAATCAAGGATTGAAGGAGCGATTGGTTGCCCTTCACAGGTTGAAGGGGGCAATCAGTCGTCCGTGCCGCATGAGGCCTAATAAGTCTTGGATTTGAAGATTGTGATAACAGTACAGCCACATGCTATATGGGCACTGGCTTGGTTAAGTAAGCTAGTCAGCCTTAGGTGTCGATGTCGCCGTACCGCAGATGGGATAGCTGCCCTGCGGGGAGTATCCTCGGCACAGATGGGGGGACCGGTTTGAGGATGTACTCTCAATTCCGTGCGCCAGACCCGGTGGGCATGTCACATCTTTGGGGGATCTAGTCCAAAGACCTCGTCACAATCTCCCTGCCGGTATACCAAATGGTGTACTATACCAGCGGCCACTGGTGGCATCAAGATGGGATTGTGTGGTGTGGGTAAAGTGTACGACCTCTGCAGAGTGTAAAACTATTCGAATAGCCGTGTCCATGGTCATGGACGACACATGAATCTTTCTTGACATACAGGACTTGTCTTGCTTATTCCCTCTTTGCCCCTATTCTTGGAACCTATGAAGGACGCGAGTTGATCGAGGATCCTCACTTTGATGAAAGTTATTCTGGAGATAAAACATGTTTTCATCAAACTGTTTTTATCAAACTGCTATATTTTTCTAACAAAATTAGCTTTTATGCAAATGAGCCATACAACCTTCCTTTTAAGCCACATGTAGCTATTTAGGTCCTTCCCCGTGGGAGGCATGTTGAGTACGTAATGTACTCATGGCAATAGTTTTGTCGACAACATTGTTCCATGAATATGAAGGTGATGACTACGACTACTATGGCAAATCCGTAGGAGTGAGGTCACGTGGACTACATCGACTGCCTGTGGCTGAGATGGAGTCGCTACGCATTGTACTTTCCGCTGGTTTTCTGAATGTAATAAATGTCATGAGACATTTCACTAGGTATGTCTTGTGACAAATATACTACTTGTAATGATTTTATGTATTGTGCAATGATACCATTTCGCTGTGTTCTCAACAATGATCCTGGGGTTGACAAATATACACAGGAGGGTTCGGAAGTTAATTTCGGGTTCTCACACCGCATGTGATATCTCGAAAATACATGTCTCACATGGAAGGAAAATGTTCCACTACTACTAACTGACACTTGTACTCTTGTATAATAAGAATGGTGCAGAATTTTTATTTGGGTTCTTCGGGTGCAGAATTATAACTGGGGTTCTTCGGGAGGGTATCCCGAAGTATTTTTTTGCATTCATCGTGATTTATTAGTCTCTCTTGTATTTTAAGTTTAACTTTGACCATCTATATAACTAACGACATATGATTTACTACCTTCATTCGGATTTACAAGTCCCCTCGTATTTTGGATCATATTTTGACCATAACTTTAACTAACAAAATATAAGTTATATTTACCAAAAAATATTATACCATTTGAAACTATATTCAAACACGTATTTAACAAAAAAAAATTGATGACATGCATTAACATTCTACTAATTAAATATATGGTCAAAATTTAACCCAAAATAGGACATAGACTAATAAATCTGGATGGAGAAGGTAGTATATGCTATGAAAAATATATCATTGGATCTGTATTCGAAAGAGGATTTTTATGACGAATAGTTTGTGCTTTACTAGTTACTTTTATGGTCAAAATTTGACACTAAATATGACGAGGCCCAATAAACCTGGGTGGAGGGCATACACTCGAAGGCTTAGGGCATCTCCAACGCTGATCCTAAAACATAAACGGTATCTGTCCGCGGACGTGTACGGTCATGTTCGCGATCAGTGATACGGGAGGCGGCTATCCAACAATGCCCATACATTTCAAACTGGATTTGAACAACCCGAACCAATTACATGCAACCCGGATGATCTTCATCTAAACTGGATAAAAATCTTTACAAAAGTGGTCGGATCTAAGCCTAGTCCAAATCTAAGACGACACACGTCATCCGAGTCCTTGCTTTTCCCGTCCATGCCCATGTTGAGCAGCCGTGTCCATGCCCGGCGGCCGGCTGAGCCCCACGGAGTGAAGGTGTGGTCGTCGGCGACGAAGAGTAGGACATGGAACACACACCGGCTTGCGGGACTCGGGGCCTCGTCGTCTCCCATGCCCTACTCCTCCTCATTGAAGTCTACGACCCGCCTGTCACCGGTGGACGTGAGGTTGACGATGAACGTGGATGGGGCGGCCTCGTCGTGGAGCCGGCGCCAACGAAACGTCATTGGCGGCGCGAAAGATGTGCAGCTGCCCGCGTCCTTGTCCACGATCGCCTGCCCCGCCTCCGCATCCGGTTGCACCACGACCGTGTTGCAGGCCGTGCGAGCGCACGTGACCTCGTACAGTGCCTTCTGCTTGACGAAGTTGGGGTTCTTCGGTATGGCCGCCAAGGCCTCCTCGCTCGAGAGCTCGCCGTAGATTTGGCCCTCCGCCTCATTTAAGAAATCAATCTGCGCGTCCGAACTCTGTCAACCAACCGTCAGCTTCTACCTCCTCCGCCAGACACTTTGGTGATGAGGCAATCCAGCTATATGGTTCGAAAGATAAGAGTAGGGCAGAGAGTTATGTTATATTACTATTTAACGTAAGAAACATCTTTCGAGAAAAATAGTCCTTCCAACAGTTCCTTTTCTCGGGCGTTCGTGCCGAGCACTTGTGTCCGAAGACAAGTGACCTCGGAGGTAAATCCCCTGGTCGAGGTTTGAAATACCCCGTCCACTCTTTTCCTATGTCATGGCTGACCAATTTGTACGTTTAAGAATGCTAGCTTTCGGCTTTATCCGTCTGAGGCACTGTGTCGGGTGACCCGGGAGTAGCAATCATAGCGGTGCTCCCTTTGCCCTTTAGCCGAACAATCGGGAACGTAAAGGGAAAGCACAGGAGCCGAATAACCCAGCTTGGCCAAATCTTAAGTCAAATTTCGTGCATATTTTGGCTTGAAGGACGATAGGATAGAAGAAATGGAAATGACGCATGTTTTTTTTAAAGAACATGCTCTATTTATGCATAGCCTTCGAGGAAAGACGGATAAAGATGTCCACGAGGTGGACGAAAGACAAATTAATGCTAAATGCAGGAAAGGTGTGTACATGGGAAGGGGATGCTTAAGTTTTTATCCATAGAAACATCAAAGCAGTGTTGCGTTCTAGGGATTGGGCTCCAAACGCCCGTCCGTCGGATCCCGGATTCGATAGGCGCCTCCGATGAGGACCTGGTCGATGATGAATAGCCCGTCCCACTTGGGTGAGAGTTTATGCTTCTGTTTCTCCGGGTGGAGCCTCATGACCAGATCGCCTATGTTGAATCCCTTTGCGCGGACCTCCCTGTTGTGGTAGCGTCTTGCTTGTTGCCGATAAAGCGCAGAGCGTGCCCGAGCTACATTGCGTTCCTCTTCCAGGGCATCGAAGGCGTCTTGCCGGTCTAGCTCGGCCTCCCTTTCCTCGTACATGCGTAACCGAGGTGGGTCATGTATTATATCGCAAGGGAGTTCCGCCTCGGCGCTGTATACCATGAAGAATGGGGTATAACCAGTGGATCGATTGGGCGTGGTGCGCAGCCCCCATAGGACGGAATCAAGTTCCTCTACCCACTTGCAGTCTGCTTCTGTAAGTGCATCTAGTGCCACCCCTAGTTGGTTTTGGAGTATTGACGACAAACGTGGTTGAGGGACTAATGTGTTTGTGAGATTCACAGGAGAACACAGGTAGAAGTCCCTCATTGATTCGGTTTACCTATCAGAGATGACCCCTAAAAATGTATGAAGACATTGAAGACAATGGTGGTTCGTCAAGACATACACGTCGAAGATAATGACGTGTGAAGACATTCACTTGAAGACAATGGAGTGCGAAGACGTAGTTTCTTTTGTAATTTCATTTTCTTCTTTCTTGAGTCATAGGAACCACCGAACTATCAAGTGGGGTCCAAGTGAACAAAGTCAGAAAACTGACGTGATGCTCAACTCAAATCCTATGTCTTCGAGTGAAGACAATGAGAGAAAATCTTATGCAGAGTTGGATGAGTTAGCATTACTTGTAGCCCAAGTCAAGCTGCCGCGTGTGTTTGAAATCCGACCGTTGGACACGTGTCGGTTCCTTAGTGACCTAGGGTCATTTCGGACATATCATGTCGGGTTGCCTCCAGGCTATAAATAGCCCGCCCCCTACACCATAAATTGGTGGCTGCTCAGAGTTAGTACACGGCTTTTGTCGTTTGAGAGCAACCCACCTCTGAAGCCTTTGAGAGAGAATCCTTGCGAGGACAAAAACCAAAACACCCAAAGCCCAAAGAGTGTTGGCATCACCAAAGGGCAGTATGGCCGTGTGAGTGCTCTGGAGTCTGCGAAGCTAGTCTGGGACTGGCTCTCCAAAGTCAACGAAGGCGTCTCAACTCAGAGAGACTCAAGAATTGATGTGATTCACAATCTCTTCAACCGCTTCAAAAGGCTTGATAATGAAAATGTCCAGCACACCTTTGACCATCTTACTAATATCACCAATGAGCTTCGTGTTCTTCGCGCCACTGAGATCACTAGGCATGAAGTTGTGAAGAAGCTACTAAGATCACTTGACAGCTCATTTGACACTCTAGCCTTGATGATCCAAGAACGTCCTAACTTCAAGGATCTCGACCCATCTGACATACTTGAGAGGCTCAACACACATGAGTTCTAGCTATCCGAGAAAAGAGATATCTATGGCCCCAACTATGGCCGATCCCGTGTTTTGAAGGCAAAAGCTGTTTCCTTGTCTGAAGAGTCTGAATGCAGTTCTGATGATCCTGATGACATTGGCAAAGAGCTAGCAATGCTTGTGAGAAAATTCCAAAAGTTCTCCAAGAAGAATCGCTTCAGAAAGTCTTCAAAATCCAGCTCCAAGAATGTCGAGGCTTTGACTCGTGACTACAAGAAGAGAACCTGTCACAAATGCAAGAAACCAGACCATTACATATCCGAATGTCCTCAATGGGAAAAGGAAGCCAAGAAAAAGAAGAAGAGCAAGGAATATGACACTGACGATAAGAAGAAGAAGAAATCCTCAAAGTCTTCTTCAAAGTCTTCATCTCACAAGAAGAGCTCATTCGGCAAGGCTCGTGCTTTCATTGGCAAGGAAATGGATTCAGAGGAGGAGTCTGCTTCTGAGGAGGCAGAGGTGGAGTCTAAAGAGGAGTCTGATTCAGGCGTGGCAAGCTGGCTCTAGCTTCGGCATTCGTCGCCAAGTCAATCTTCAACACTGAAGACAATGGTCACGTTGCCGATGCTGAAGCCGATGATGACGACGACTCTACTCCTACCTACTGCTTCATGACAAGAGGTGCAAAGGTAAACTCACGCGATGCTTACTTTTAGACCTCTAGTGAAGATGGCTCTGAATGCAAATCCAAACCCAGCTATAAAACCCTTGCTAAAATTGCAACTGAGCAACAAACTGCTATGGAAAAGATTCAAAAATTGCTAGACAAAAGCGATGACCTGTTGGACGAGGAAATGAATCAAACTCAGTCCTTAATCGAAGACATAAAAAAACCTTTGTGTTAAGTATGAGGACCTAGCAAGTCGTCATGAAACCCTCTCAGCTGATCATGAGAAGCTTTCCTATGATTATCTTAAAAGGAAGCAAGATCTAGAGAAACTAAGAGCGTCTCATGAAGATCTTCAAAAGGAAAATGATTCACTACTCGCTCAACAGATCAGTACCACTCAGGAAGAGTTTGTGCCACCTTGCTTAAAATGTCTTGAGCGTGATAATGCTGTCTCTGCTGCTGAATGTTCAAATGCTTCTGAAATTGCAATATCTTCTATTGCTGATGTGGTGACTAACCCCTCATCTGAGGATACCACTACTATTGCTGATGAGAATGCCAGGTTGAAGACATTGCTTGAAACAGGCATGTACAAAAGCCTCAAAGGGCATCAGACTTTATGTGATGTCCTCAAGAAGCAGATTCTGAACTGAAACCCTAGAAAAGAGGGTGTTGGTTTCGAGAGGAACATGAATGTCGATGGGTCCTACTGGAAGCCTGAGCAGTATCCCAAAACCACCTGGGTTGCTGCAAAGGGCCCTTCAGTGGATCCATCCACCTTATCTGGCTTCACTTGTGATAATCCTATCATCATTGATGAGTCCTTTGACTCTAACTATAAACTGTTCAAGAACCAGAATGGTGAAGTGTTTGCCAGGTTTATTGAAACTAACTATTGCAGGAATGGGTCCCCTATGAAGAAGATCTGGGTTCCTAAAAGTCGTCTTGAAAAGCTTCCTATGAATGTCATCATGACACCACCAGGGAAGAAGTCAAACCCCAGACCAAAGGATTCATATGGCCTAAAGGCTTCATACAGACCAAGGACCTCATATGATCACCCTAACGCCAATGTTTTGTAGGGAAACTATCATCAGACTCATGAATATGAGCATGTCTCTTCAAACCGTTATATTCACAAATCGAAGAACTTTTCTCCTTATTCACCTCCTGCAAAACTATTTGCTAGGGCTTCAAAGCCAAAATTCTCTGATGCTGCACTTGGACTCATTGCTTCTAAGCCACCCTTTAAGATGTGGGTGGTTAAGAAGAATTAACTTCTCTTGCAGGGTCGGGTCTCCAGCCAAAAATCATTGACTTCTGAAGACAATGCTGGAGACCTGAAAAATCTTGTCGGGCGCAAGATAAAATGTGAAAATGGTCTTACCATTTATTTCGCCCATGGTTTTCTTGATTATCGTCCTACCATATCCTCAACTATGCTTACCTATGATGAACGACTCTATCGATACATGTTTGTTCTTCACAATACTCTTGGTGAAGCCTATCCTACTAACTGCACTGTAGGGTACAACTCCGAAAGCTACTGAATGGATCATGGATAGTGGATGCACTAACCACATGACTGGTGATCGAAGTCTTCTCATGGATTCTACTCTTCGACCATCTACAAAAATCCACATCACATTTGCTGACACTGGTAAAAGCAAGGTATTGGGTCTAGGTAGGGTTGCTATCTCAAAGGATCAACACATGGATAAAGTGATGCTTGTTGAATCCCTTGGGTACAACCTCATGTCTGTATCAATGCTTTTTGATCTTGACATGATTGTGATATTTCGAAAATATCGATGTCTTGTGCTAATGGCTTCTGACAAATCTAAAGTCTTCGAAGGTTATCGAAGAGGTGATCTGTATATGGTAGATTTCTCCACAGGATCACAACTTGCCGTATGTCTCCTTGCAAAAGCTTTAGAATGTTGGCTTTGGCATCGAAGGCTAGGACATGCGGGCATGAGGAACTTGCACACGCTTGTGAAGAAGAAGCACATCATTGGCACCGAGGGCGTCAAGTTCAAGAAGGACCATCTATGTGGTGCTTGCGAAGCCGGGAAGATGACTAGGGCAAAACATCCCTCGAAGACAATCATGACGACTTCATGTCCCTTCGAGCTGCTACACATGGACTTATTTGGCCCTACTCACTACTCTACCCTTACTACCACTGCACATCTTTATGGCTTCGTAATTATTGATGATTATACTAGATATACCTGGGTGCATATAATTTTCTACAAGACTGAAGTGCAGAATGTCTTCAGACGATTTGCTAATCGCGCCATGAATAACTATGGCATCAAGATCAAGCACATCAGGAGTGACAATGGCACTAAATTCAAGAATACCGGCCTCGACACTTATCTTGATACTCTTGGCATCACGCATGAGCTATTAGCTCCATATACTCCTCAGCAGAATGGGGTCGTGGAGCGCAAGAACATGACTCTTATTGAGATGGCTCGTACTATGGTTGATAAATACAAGACTCCACGAAAGTTCTGGCCCGAAGCTATTGATACTGCATGCCACATCATCAACAGAGTTTATCTTCATAAATTCTTCAAGAAGACATCTCATGAACTACTAACTGGTAAGAAGCCAAACGTAAGTTATTTCAAAGTCTTCGGTGCTAGGTGCTGGATCAAGGATCCACATCACACTTCCAAATTTGCACCGAAAACACATGAAGGTTTTATGCTTGGTTACGGAAAGGATTCACACACCTACAGAGTCTTCAACCTCTTTCACTATAAAGTGGTTGAAACTATGGATGTGCGGTTCGATGAGACCAACGTCTCGCAAAGAGAGCACCTGCCAAATGTGCTAGATGAAGCTTCTCCTAGTGAATCTATCAAGCTAATGGGTACTGGAGAAATCATACCCACTAAGGAACATGTAGAAGAAGAATTCACCATTCCTGCTCCCACTCAGCATGAAGACAATGCTGAGCCTAAAGACAATGCTGAAGAAGAAGATAATGATCAGCAAGAGCAAAGTCTTCATCCTATTCATCCTCGTGTCGCTAATGAAGTTCAGATTGAGAAGATTATTGATAGCATCAATGCACCTAGTCCACTCACTTGATCAAGAGCTACGCAATTAGCAAACTTCTGTGGGCACTTTGCATTCATCTCCATATACGAACTCAAGAAAGTTGATGAAGCCTTCATGGAACCAGAATGGATTCAAGCTATGCAAGAAGAGCTTCAACAATTTGAGCTCAATAATGTCTGGGAGCTGGTTAAGCGTCCTGATCCTTGCAAGCACAATATTATTGGCACCAAATGGATCTACCGCAACAAACAAGATGAACATGGTCAAGTAGTCAGAAACAAAGCTCGTTTGGTTGCTCAAGGTTACACACAAGTAGAGGGAATCGACTTCGATGAAACCTTTGCTCCTGTGGCTAGACTTGAAGCTATTCACATACTGCTAGCCTATGCAAATCACAACAATATCCTTCTGTACCAAATGGATGTGAAGAGTGCTTTCCTCAATGGAAAAATTGAAGAACAAGTCTATGTTGCTCAACCACCTGGTTTTGAAGACCCCAAACATCCTGATATGGTCTACAAGCTCAACAAGGCACTGTATGGTCTCAAACAAGCACCAGGAGCTTGGTATGACACACTCTAAGAATTTCTGAAAAGCAAAGGCTTCAAACCTGGTTCTCTAGATCCCACTCTTTACGAAGACATATGATGGAGAACTGTTTGTATGCCAAATCTATGTGGATGACATTATCTTCGGATGCACTGAAAAGAGATACAGTGATGAGTTCAGTCATATGATGCAAGAGCAATATCAGATGTGCATGATGGGGGAGCTAAAATTCTTTCTTGGTTTTCAAATCCGTCAACAAAGCAATGGCATCTTCATATCTCAAGAAAAATATCTCAAAGGTTGCCTGAAGAAGTTTGGAATGCAAGATTGCAAAGGCTACACGACGCCAATGCCAACCAAAGGTCAATTGGGCTCCGACGACAATGGTAAAGAGTTCGATCAAAAGGTATACCGCTCCATGATTGGTTCTTTATTGTACTTATGTGCATCTAGGCCACATATAATGCTTAGCGTTTGCATGTGTTCCCGATTCCAAGTGGCACCAAAAGAGTCGCACCACCTCGCGGTGAAGCGAATACTTCGATATTTGGCTCACACCCCAACGCTAGGATTATGGTATCCAAAGGACTCTGAGTTGGATCTAGTTGGATTCTCAGATGGTGATTATGCTGGTGACAAGGTGGATCACAAGTCTAGATCAGACACATGTCATTTTTTCGGTCGATCACTTGTGTGTTGGTCTTCAAAGAAGCAGAACTGTGTGTCACTATCTACAGCTGAAGCTAAATACATTGCTGCTGGATCTTGTTGCGCTCAGCTTCTCTGGATGAAGCAAACTCTCAAGGACTATGGCATCAACAAGAAGATGGTGCCCCTCTACTACGACAATGAAAGCTCCTTTAAGATTGCTCACAATCCAGTTCAGCACTCGAAGACAAAGCACATTCAGATTCGTAATCACTTTCTCAGAGATCATGTGTTGAAGGAAGACATTGATATCATTCACGTCAACACTGAAGAGCAATTGGCAGATATCTTCACGAAGCCTTTGGATGAGAAGAGATTTTGCAAGCTGCGGTGTGAGCTAAATATCTTAGAATCCTCAAATGTCTTGTGAATGGACACACATCCTAATGCTTATGCATGTTGATGACTGAGGTGTGCAACACACAAAGTAACGTATGTCTTCAATTCATGAAGACATACACTCTAAGTGTGAAGACATTAATGCGGAATTTGACTTCGGAGCGCCATGATAATTGTGCGCTGTGTCTGGGTCTAATACTTCCTATACGATGGGTAACGCCACCACCAATCTTTCTTGAAGATTTTAGTTTGACGTCACATTGCATTATCTTCATAATTGATTTGTCTTCAACATTGGATTATCTTCATGATTTATCTTCACAATGTTTGAGTTGGAGTTCATTGCATATATATATATATATAGAGTAACACTGTTCTGATCCCAAGATCAGAATAGTTATTCTAGGAAAAAACTAACGCCCACACGTGTGGCATCTTGCACATCACCCACACGCCTCTTTTACCACTCATTTTGCCACATGTGAACAGATGACATCAGCAGTAATCTTTTTGATTTTTCGGCTTAAAAATGTTTTATCTCCTAATTAAAAAATCAAATTAAAAATTCGTTTTCACCATTAAATCCGTCTCGACGAGATCTTCAAAACTAGACCCCATGTTGATATGTTTCGACGAAATTTTTTTTTGCCCAAAAGTTGCCATGATGTTTACACTGTAATTGCCATAGTGCTTAAACTAAAGTTGCCATGTGGCAATTTCAGTTTGTAGAGCATGGCAATTTTAGTATTTTGATGATGGCAACTCCAGTACTTTGACCATGAAAATTATTTTTTGTATGAACAATGGCAATTTTAAGTGCATGTATCATGGCAATTTTAGTTTATGGTTCATGGCAAGTCTAGTTTCTTAATTCCCTGTTTTATAATTGTCAAAATTTACTTTTAAATGTAGAAGAACATAGCTGAAACATATCATGGCAACTTCAGTGTAAACACCATGGCAATTCATGTGCAATAGACATGGCAACTTTTAACCCCAAAATTTTTTTGTCGAAAGATATTGATATGAGATCTAGTTTCGAAGATCTCGTCGCGAGGGATTTAATGGTGAAAACGGATCTTCAATCGGATTTTTCATTTAAGAGATAAAACATTTTAAAAACTGAAAATCCAAAATGATTACCACATGCATGCATGCGGTGACATGGCACAGTCTGTGTGTTATAGGGCGTGTGGGCATATTTCGCTCCCACCACAAATGTGGGCGTTAGCGTTGTCCATTCTAATCATAACGTCCCCTATAGCCGACGGGATGGTCCCGAACTCTTGAGCCTCCCGCCACCCGCGCGACCTGGAACTTCCACCACCCCCGACCCCCCACGACCCATCCCGCGCGGCCGCCGGCCTCCCACTCTCCGGGAACTGCCTCTCCTCCGCCGCCCACCGCATCTCGCAACCGGCGCCGCCCTGGCCACGCGCAGAGGCCGCTCGTCTCTTCCCGACCACGCCCCCAGGAGGAGGTCCTCCCGAACCCCCCACCGCTGCAGGCCTTCCCCGAACCCCCCGCCGGATCTGCTGCGCGCCGCCCTCCTCGGAACCCCCGCCGAGTGCAACCTTCCCCGCTGCTGGCGCGCCTCCTTCCTCGTCGCCGGCGCGCCTCCTTCCCGGTGCCGGTGCGCTTCCTCCCCAATCGCTGGCGCGCCTCCTCCCCCGCTGTCGGTGCTTCCTCCTTCATTGTGACCCCGCCGCCCCCTTCCTTCTTCCTTGTGCCCAACGCCCTCAGCCATCCTCGCATCGCACTGCTGGCCCAACCCGCCACTACCTCCAGACCATGTGCGCTGCTTCCCGTCAAGAGCGCCGACGTGCCGCGCCCTCTGTCCGCCGACGCCGGGGACCCAGCCGTAGACCTCGCCACCACAGCCCCGTTGCTCCTTCGTCGACCAGGACCCCTGTCGCTGCTCGATTTATCCAGCTCTGCCTGATTTCTCGCTGCTCTCCACCACGGCAGCGCTCAGGCCGTTCGCTGCTACCAAATCCGGCCGTTCAAGGATGCAGCACCAAGACGTTCAGCACCTCAGCCACCGGCGTCCTGACGGCCCCAATCCCCGTTGGTGCACCAATCCCGCGCGACGCCCGTCCTCCTGGGCTTTGGCTGGTGCAGCTTCCAGCACCCATGCGGCTCCTGCGCCGTCCAACTACGACCGTCGTGCAGTCCAACCTCGCCTTATACTGCAGGTTGTCCATCGCTCGCGTGGAACAAGGGCATGCAGGGGGGGTGGGGGGGCGAAGACAATGACACAAGAGATTTTTCTTGCACTAGGTTAATCCGCTATTCACTAATTTCTTAACAGAATTAACTAGCCTATTATAGTGATAAGAGGAAAAAGAGATAGCAAATCTGAGTACTAATAGAAAGACAACGACACAAGAGATGTAGATTCATGAAATTTTATTAGTGGCATATTTTTTTTTATTAGAAGCTTGCATTTCAATTAAATTATGGTCGGCCTATTACCTTGATTCTTTGAATCCTCATATTCACCATTTCCTCTAAAAGGACATGCTTGAAACATTAATCACTGATGCCATCAACAAAGAATACTTATTAGATATTATGTAACAAGAAATTTCGAGTGTCCGAAAAATAAATAATTCTTGCTTACCTTATAGCATCAATGGAGGTCTTTAGGCTTAGATAGGATTAGGCTGGTTTGCTTCGCCAGATTGCACAGTAGCATCATGTTCTGATGGTGAGAGCTTGAACCGATTAGTTTGAAAAAATTATGAATCAATTCGACTGTCTTTCTCTTCATGTCTACACAAGCACAAATACATAACTGGAAATGTTATATTTGATAATTAATGCATATAGTTTGGGTGATTATACTTCTAATCGGATGTGAAAACAAATTACCTTTTGCCTTTGTGTTGTTGCCGCTCAACCGCCGTGTGTCTGGGCTGCCGGCTGCCGCAACCGGCGCCGTGTCCGTGGATGCCTGTCCTGGTGTCTCCTTCCCTTCTCTGCTTCTCGATGGCGGCGGCGCGGCGCGATGGAGAGATCCGATCGGAGCGGATCGCAGCACGGCTTGGAAACGAACAACGTCCAGCTATACGTATGGGTTCGTGCTGTAACTAACAGGGCCTCCGTGTTTTCCACCATGGCCTGCTTGGCGTTTTTGTGCTTCATATCTAATGGGCTGTATCAATACATGGGCTGAGAATTCACGCTAATTACCACGGCCGAGGGGGATAGGGGGGGCGAAGCATGTTACGTACACGTACACAAGCAGAAATATCAGGGAAAACCTGATTGCTATCGAGGGACGACTCGATCGTTAGGGGGGGTCTCGCCCCCCCTCGTCCCCCCCTTAATCCGTCCCTGAGGGCATGTGTGATGTGTGCGGTCGTGCATGCTACCTGCATCTGTAGTTTAGGATGCAGACAATGAGGCAAAATATTCTTTCTGAAAGGAGTATGGGTTGTTCACACGAAAAGAACTCTTGAATGGATGTAAAATCCTGCCCAGCAGTGATTAGACCTCTAAAATCAGTAATTTCTTACAATGTTAGTCCCTTCAGGAAGTTGAAAGTGTTATTCTGGGGAGGACAAATAAGTCCTATTGGAACGGACTGTGGAAGGTTGAGGAACGTGAGATCCAAGCAGAGTGAGGTTTGCTCCATTAAGATTTGGTCAAAACAGCCATAGCAAAGGATTTCCTTTTCCTCACTGTTGTCCATGAGAGTTGTTCTTCTCGCTCCAAATTCAGATCATAATGTAAAAATGTTGATGATTGCTTCTGTACGGGGACTTGGTGGCCCTGATACGCATGAGCCGCTGTCGCAGAATGATTGGAAGGTCAGATGCAAAAACCAATGAAGTTCAAAGATAACATACGTGAATAAAAAAACAGGAGAACTCTGCAATAAATAGTATTTGAACAGCAGTTCTGCTGCATATGCATAGTTGCATAAATAAAGAACAGACAAACATTGAAAGTGTGTGTGCGTTGCAGGCAGAATGCTAGGTCGCCGAGTACTAGTTGTATTTTTTTTTGGGAATTGAGAGTACTAGTTCAAGACGTGGTGAGGTATGTACTAAGTTGGGACATCTACGGTAGAAGGATTTTTTGTTTTCCTTTATTTCTTTTTCTCAGAGAACTAGTGCTCCACTAACGTCTGTCTGAAACCCCATGACGTCCATCTGGAATTTTTCAAAAATTTCAAATTTAAAAAGAATGAAAGTTCAAAACACTGATGCAAGTTAATGTATCTTGTTACAATCTTTTCTCTATTCATGTGTCGCCAAAAAAAATGTACACACAATTATTTACCATGGCGACAAAAAAATGTACACACTATCTAGGTAAATTGAAGAATTTTCATGATGTGTTTTTCTACCAACAATTTTCCCAAGAGAAAGGCGACCGGGTTGAACCGCTAGAAGCCCACTAAAGGGGCCTCTATCATGGGTGCTTGCGCGGGCATGTATCCTAGCGAACAAAATGGGGAGCCCCTAGCAAACGCCTTAAGAGATAGTTAGGCCAACTAAAAGTATGAAGTTTAATTAAAAAATGTTTGAAGCTTATTTAAAAACATATTTTTCTAACAACAAGACTAAGAAATTCAAACTAAAATAACAGAGAAGTTCGAAGTATATATAAAACTCAGGTATTTTATCGTTACTAAAGAATAAAATGAAGAAGTTCGAATTAAAATAAAGGAACAACCAAAAAAGTTTAAAGAATTTCCCCTTTTCAAAAAACTACAAGTTCAAACTAAAACAATGAAGTGGTTCGATGTTTATTTAAAAATATAGCAATTTACCATTTTTAAGAAACTTGGACATCCGTTGTTATTAAAGAATCAACCATGAAGTTCAAATTAAAAAAACAATCAAATTCGATGTTTATTCAAGAATAAAAACAATTCTTTACTCCAAAAGAAAAAATGTGAAGTTCAAATTAAAATGACATAGAAGTTCAAAGTATATTAAAACCAAGGATTTACAAGTTAAAAAAATAACTCATTTCGAGAAAAGAAATGCATCGATTAAAAAGATGTTAATCTTAAAAAAATAATAACTTGAAATTAATATGACAGCTCAATTGATGTTTATAAAAAAGAAAAAACCC
This sequence comes from Thinopyrum elongatum, assembly GCA_011799875.1. NCBI lineage: Eukaryota > Viridiplantae > Streptophyta > Magnoliopsida > Poales > Poaceae > Thinopyrum > Thinopyrum elongatum. Next base: position 300,469,963 of record CM022301.1, on the reverse strand, counting down.
AAGAACTTCAAGTTAAAATAACAAAATGGTTCAATGTTTACAAAAAAAAAGGTTTTTCCCATTCCTAAAAATAAAACCAGAAGGTCAAATTGAAATAATCGAGTAGTTCAATTTTTATATAAAAAACAGATTTTCTCCATTTCTAGCAAGACACCTAGAATTCAAAAAAAAAAACTAGAAGTTCAAATGTAGATAACAGAGCGGTTCAATGTTTATTACTACATTAGGATTTTCCCCATTACTAAAGAATAATCCAAGAAGACCAAATTAAAAAATAGAGCAACTGGAAAATTAAAGAGAAACTGGATTTTCCCCGTTTCTACAAACAACCTAGAGGTTCAAATTTAAATAACGGAGAAGTTCAATGTTTATTACAATACCAAGAAGGTCAAATTAAAAAAACCGAGCAGTTCAAAAAGTTTATAAAACATATTTTCCCTAGTTTTGAAAAAAAGTACCTAGAAGTTCAACTTTAAATAATTGAGCAGTTCGATATTTATTACCTAACTAGGACTTTCCCCATTACTAATGAATAACACCAAGAAGGCCTAATTAAAAACATGAAGCTCTTTGATGTTTATAAAAACTCAGATTTTCCCCAATACTAAAGAATAAAACCAAGAAGTTCAATTTTGAAAAATGGAGTAGTTCAATGTATGTAAAAAAACTCAGGTTTTCTTGTTACTAGATAATAAAACCAAGAAGTTCAATTGGAAAAAGTGGAGCAGTTTGATATTTATTTGAAAAATCAAAATTTTTCAGTTACTAAAGAATAAAAGCAATAAGTTCAATTTGAAATAACGAAGAAGTTTGATGTTTCTAACAAAACTCCAATATTCACATTCCTAGAAATACATAAAAGAAGTTCAAATAAAAAAGTTAGAGCGATTGATGTCTATAAAGACTCAGATTTGTTTCATTACTAAAGCGAAATAGAGAAGTCCAAATTGATAACTACCGGAAGTTCACGTATTGCATGGTGTGCATTTCGCATGAGAAAAGAGAATAAAAAGGAAAAGTTTAAAAAATTTGTTGCTGGAAGCTCAGGTGCTCAGTGCGGGAAATTTCAAAAATTCTTGTGAGAGAGGTTCACCATGTATTTCATTGTTCAAAAACACAAAAAAAGTTGTTTTTTGCATTTTAAAATAATTCTCTCGATCCACAAAGAAATTCAGTTATTATTTGGGAGCAATTTGATTTAAAAAAGAAAATAAAAAATTCAAATTATAAAAATGGAAAAAGTTCATGTACTACATGGTGTGTGTTTAATATGAGAAAAATGAATTAAAAGGCAAGGTCCAATTTTGTTGTTATTATAAGTTCAAGTCCTCGGTCGGAGAAAGTTAAAAAATTTATTGTGAGAGAGGTTTGTACAAAAGGAATATCATTTGTGTAACACTGACGAATGGATGAGAAAATTGCAAACGAAAATACGTCACAGAAGTTCAACGTGAAAACAGCAGGAAGTTCAACTACTACACTGAATGAATTTCAGATGAAAAACTTTTAAACCGTCGCGAGTATGAAAAAATGGACAAGACGGGAAAGTTGCATGTTTACAGCAGCTTTCCATCGGTATATCACTTGCTCAATTCCGGTGAGTGGATGGAGAGCTACGAGCAAAAAAAGCATGTGAAAAACAGAGTGAAGTTTAAGTAGACATGCCGAGAAATACAAGTTCTTCACGTGGTGCATTTTCGAAGAATCTGCTTCGCGATAAAGGCAGAACACATGATCTGGCCGTTTTCAAAATTACTTGAAAGCGGCTAGGAATCAGAGAAAACCATCTACAAGAAAAAGTTTCGCATTTTCCGTAGCTTTTCAACGATATATTATTTGCCCCATTCCGATAAAGTTTGTAGAAATTACGGCAAAAATACGTTTTTAACCATTTTCAAAATTGACTTAAAACCGTAAAGAATTGGGACAAACAATATATACCAAAAAGTTTCGCATTTGTTCAAGCTTTTCAACGCCATATCATTTGCTACATTCGGATGTACGGTTAAAAAATCAAGTCAAAAATACAAATTCGATGGAACTTGTACCGTTTTCTAAATTATTCTTAAACCGTTCAAAATTAGAAAAAACTTTCAACATGAAAAAGTAGCGCATTTTCATAAGCTTTCTAACGCCATATCATTTGCCTCAATTGGATTAGCCGTTTAGAAATGACATCAAAAATCCGAACTCGGCTGTTCGGTTTGCGAAATTTTATGATTTCCCAAATTACTCTTTAACCATAGGGAATTAGAGAAAACTATCAACATGTGAAAGGAGCGGTTTTGCAGCAGCTTTCCAACGCCATATTATTTGCCTCATTTAGATAAACGGTTTAGAAATGCGATAAAAAATATGATTCACGTTTTTTGTATGAAGAAAAAAACGGTTTTCAAAACTGCTCTTAAACCGTTTACATTTTGCCAAAAATTTAACTTGAGTCATGATACTCGTGTCCATAGCTTTCCAACGGTATATCGCAAGCCCCATTTGGGCAATATTTGTGGAAGTTCAACCTAGCATTGGGGGAAGTTCAGGTCGAACAACTCAGGTAGTAAACTTGCAACAAACGCATGTTCATCACGACCCGAGAGCAAAATCCGCCAATAAGCGAGATTCCTATTTAAAACGGGCATTTAGTTGCTAAAAACCATTTGCAGATTACACTTACATCACATAGAACACGACTGGCCGGAATAATTCGCGCGGGGAGACACGGTTGCGAAGGTAGCCCGAAGGTCAGGTTCCTACAGAGGGAAGTTCAGGTTGTGTAACTCAGAAAGTTCAGGTTGTGATCAGAATAATATTCCGATCCCGTGATCAGAATAGTGTTTATGTGTGTATATATATATATATATATATATATGTTTTATGTTTTGTCCTCTACAACATTCACTTATAGCTATGCCTTCAAGTTGCCTTTTTCTGCACTAAGTGAATGTGATCGGACCCTTACCCCATCTGTGCTTATCTCTCCCACTCTCTCTAAATCTTCATATGCATTCTATTGACACGTGTCGATTGTCTTCACTATGTCCTTGTCAGTCGAAGATTTTGAGACAAACTTTTAAAACACATTTATTATTCTTATCATGTATGCCCGAATTCGAAGAAGTCGGAACGATCGCCCGTCATACAAGGTGAATGTGGGGTCGTGGCACAATTTTTAAATTGCTGCATCCGTGCCATGCGTCGCCCAGAGGCGTATCGCCAGGGGTAGTTGAGTAAATTCACTGCTCCGCCTCCTTCCTTATAAATACACAGCCCCCACGGTCATTAATTCTTACTCCCTTCGCTATCTCGCCCATAACCCTAGCGTCGCCGGAGAAGAAGCGCTTCATTGCCGCGACCTCTCCGTCGCCGTCTTCACGCCGGCCATGGTCATCTTTGCCCCACCACCGCCGTAGGTGTCTTCCATTGCCAAGTTAGGGCGCGGGAGATTGAACTGCTCGGCTTCCTCCGTCGACTCGTCTAGCAGTTCTTCATCTGTTCTTGAGCGGTAATTAAAAGCTTACTTTTTACCGTTTATTCGATCCGCTGAACTTTCTAAATCTTCAGAAAGTTGTTTTATCACTTCTAAATCTGGATCTTCCATACTCTGCTTCTCATAACTTGCAAGTGCTTTCACTTATGCTTCACAACTAGTTTGATTCCTCACTTGTACCAATTCATGGATTCGTACAAATCTGGAACCAACTTATCTCGATAAGTGAATGTCTTCGCTATGAGGTCAATGTATTCAATCTGATTTATCTTCAAAGATCTCTAAGAATGCATATGACCTTCTCCCCTTCCCTCGCATCTCTAATGCTGTCACAGGTACATGTCCGCGGGCGAGTCTCTTGGTTCTCATAGTCTAAATTCATTTGTAGACTTCTTACAGCATCATATTGAATCTCCTGAAGCCAGTTCTTGTCCAATCAGTTTTGCAAAGCCAATCATACTTGTGAAGCCAATGGCAAGTGGCAAATCAGCCAAGAAAGGGGGCAGACAACACCATGATAATACTGCAAAGGACCTGCCTCCAGATCTTTTTGAGATGTACAAGTCAGATCCTGAAGAAAGCTATGGAGAGCGCAAATCACGAGTTCAATGGATTCACAGGTACTAGGCAGAGTAGTGGTTTAAGTACAACTTCGTGACCCCCGAGTATGCTAATAAGAATGCTGTGAGGCCACCTTGGGCTGGCATTGTGTACCGAAAGCTTCACCCCAAGACTAAGGTTGAAGCCATTCGGCAAGGCTTCTTCCCTTGCATGGTAAGGCGGCCAATGCCTTAGAATGCATACCCATCCAACTTACGATGGTGTCGTGAAGATGATTTGTTTGAAGCCAATTATCAGTTCACCAGGGCATCTGCTGCCCAAAACAAGAAGGACTATGGGATTGACTTCAACCCAAGTCCAGCTGGACCAAGGCCAGATGGCAGTCATGAAGCCGAACCCAATCTTATTGGCCCCTTCAACAACTTCGATGGGTTTCTCACACACATTGCTGAGCAACGAGCCAGTGTTGAAACTGCTCCTGAAGAGGAAGACTAGACTGCTGCTCCCGAGCCTTCAAAGCCTATCAAGAAGCCAAAGGCTTCAAAGCCAGCATCTGCACCAAAAGCTTCAAGAGTGAAGCCACTAAAAATTGCACCTCCTGAATCCAGTGTGCATTCTGAAGACTTGTCTTGTACTTCTGGAAAGACAAAGAAAATCTCAGGGCAAGGCCTTACTCCAGCAAGCATTCTGTGCAATGAAGATAATATCATAGATCTGTCTAGTGATGAAGATCTAGCAGATGATGCCCTGGAGCTGCTGATCAAGAGCAAACAGGAGGCTGAAATCTTCAAGGATCTGCCTCTGTTTGATGCTGATATATTGAACAACTTCATTGATGAATGGTTTGAAGACACTTCTCTCACCATTGATGATTTGCAGCTGCCTATCGACATTAGTGTCACATTCCAAGGCTGCATCACCAAAGAACTTGCTATTGCTCAGAAGGTTGTTGAGCAGAAAAACAAAATCGATCATGAGAAAGTTGTCTTCAAAAAGCACATGGCAAAGCTCAGTGTCATTGATGTTCAGAACTTCAAGCTGATGATGGCCGACCTGAAGGCAGAGTTTCACAAGCGTCGTGATGAAGCCAAAGGCTCCCGAGAGCGCCTCAAATATTATGAAGAGAAATGTGTTCAGGCTCACAATGAAGCCATGAAGAGAAAGGCACCTGGGCACCCAGGCATTGACCCAAGGCTGGTAACTAAGAAGAAGAAGCCAGCTGAAGCCGAGGCTCCCAGGCAAGACAGGCCAAAGATTGTCTTCCCTGCTAGCATACCAGGTCTGAAGCCTAAGGTTCCATCTACTGCTTCCAAAAGAAAGAGGACCAAGCAAGCCGAGGCTGAAGCCAAGAAGCGCAAGCATCAAGATGCTTCTGATGCCGCTCCATCTCAGAAGAAGCTGAAGACGAAGTCTTCAAAGGCTTCAAGAAAGGCACAAGCACCAGAACCCTCATCTGCTCCTCAAGAGCCGTTGCTTGTGAAGCCCTTGTCTATTACCCTACCTGCCTCCTCCAACCGAGATCGTAGACTTGTTGTGCATGAGCCTGCTCCCACAGAGGCCCATGACACTGAAGATATTCCAGCTGCTGACACCACTGCAGCTGAAGACATTGGTCGTGAAGACAATGTGGACAGAAATGATGATGAATTCCTTCCTCAAGTACCGCTGCAGACTCAGAAACCAGTATCATTGCATGCTCCCACGAGCAGTGAGCAGATTAGCATTGGTGGTCCCACGACGCCAATCACTCAAGATGAGTTCTAGGAAGAGCAGCACCCCAACTCCCCACTCCATGAAGTCATACCGCGTACTCCACCAGCCCATGTCACTACTCTAGTGCTTGAGACTCCCCAAGCAACTCCTGAAGACATGGTGAAGACAACACCATCACCGCATGCGTCACCCTCATTCCAAAGGCTTCGCAGAGGTCCAAGGCCATCGGCCTCCATGATAAGTATCCCTGAAGAGGATGTGCACACCACCAACTCAGTAGCACGTCAAGTGTTCCCTGAAGCCATCCCCTGAGATACTGCTCAAGAATCTGAAGCCAAAGAGGCTGAAGATATTTCGGCTGCATCAGCCAAAGAAAATGAAGAAGAACAAGTTGTTACTCCTCCAATTGAGAATGTTCAGATTCCAGAAGTGAATTTGCCTGACCCCCCAGTACATGAAGCTAGTGATGCTGCTGCTGCTGCCACACAAACTGAAGCCAATGATGTCATCATGGCTAAAGCCACTCCGCAGCCAGAAGCCACCCTTTAGATTGAAGCCAATGACGCCGCTGAAGATGTTTAGCCATCCACCTCGGATGTTGCTGCTGCTCCACCAGTTCCACATACCATGGCGAGAGCTTTCAATCATGAAGGTGAGCTGATCAGCGTCAGGTGGCCAATTCTTACTCCTCTTGAAGCTCCTGGGCCCCAATATGACTTTCACATTGAGCAAAGGCCTCAGACGCAGAAGCCCAATCCCAGAATGCCAAGGCTTCCAAGCGCTGTCACCACTGAGAGTTCCTTCAGTGTATTAAGCTTCAGAGAGCACAACACCTTCTTTGACAAGGCCAAGAACCCCTACAAGAAGCCCAAAATATCTTCGGACAGATTCTGGAGCCACCTGCAATGCAGCTATTACTCTTGCATCTTATACAACCAGGTCAGAATCTTTCGACACAAGCGCCTGTGTTGTGATGCCATGGCAGGACTGCCATGCCTTGAAGAAGGTCTTGACTGCTTTCGTGATGTTGGCTTGCTTCCTTTTGTCTTCAACAAGGAGCATTGGAATGACGAGCTTCTGCTTCAACTTTATGCCACAATACATATCTCAGGCTACAACAGGGATCCGAAGACATGGGTACTTGAGTGGATGTCAGGTGATGTGCATCATGAAGCCAGAGCTCAGGACATCATTGAGCTCACTCCCCTGCCCACTCCTGGTGATCTTTATGAACCAGGCTGTCATCTGTATGAGAAGGAACTTGAAAGCATTTTCCAGAAGCCAGAGCCAAACTGAGCCAAATACTAAGCATGATGAAGCCATTGCCTACAGATGCTGAGTACCCCACATACTTTTTCGTCATTGACCTCGAGTACGTGCCCCGCACCATCTACCATATTGTGAGGCATACTCTATGGCCGATCAAAGGGCACTCCTCCTCTGCGAAGCTTGAAGGCACCATGAAGAAATTGGTTTTCTATATTCTCAAGGGAATCCGCTTCAACACGCACGACTTCTTCATCAGGCAGTTAGCAGCTTCAGGCATTGATCTGTTTGGCCAGAAATTCTATGCACCATGGATAATGCGGCTGATCAAACTTCGCTCTTCGATCAACTATCAAGCTTCAGCGCGCAATCATGTTGTCTTCTTGCCTGAAGTTGATATGTCTCATGAAGCCATCTATCCCGATCCTGCCAAGGAACCCATCTGTGAAGACTATGCTGCCTTTCAGAGCTTCTCGGCACCACTTGAAGCCATTCATGTGCCAAATCCCACTACTGCGGCTGGTCCACTTATCGGTCAGCTTAGGCTGCCGCATCGTGCAAACACTGATGCAACAGCCAACACAGTACCTCAAAGGCCTCAAAAGCGTGCGCGTGTCCTAAATGACAGAGAACTCCTTGTTTCTTGATACATCTCCAATGTATCTATAATTTTTGATTGTTCCATGCTATTATATTATCTGTTTTGGATGTTTTATATGCTTTTTTATATTATTTTTGTGACTAACCTATTAACCTAGAGCCCAATGCCAGTTTATGTTTTTCCTTGTTTTTGAGTTTTACAGAAAAGGAATATCAAACGGAGTCCAAACGGAATAAAATTTTCGCGATGATTTTTCTTGGACTAGAAGACATCCACGGAACTTGGGGGTGAAGTCAGAAGAGTCCCGAGGGCTCCACAAGTCCTCAGGGTGCGCCCTAGGGGGCGCCCCTGGCTTGTGGGCCCCACGAGAGTCCACCGACCTCCTCTCAGCTCAATAAATCCACAAATATTCCCAAACGACCAAAAGCGTCCATGAAAATACTTTTCCGCCGCCATAACCTTCTATACCCGTGAGATCCCATCTAGGGGACTTTTCCGGCACCCTGCCGGAGGGGGATTCGATCACAGAGGGCTTCTACATCAACTCTATTGCCCTTCCGATGAAGCGTGAGTAGTTTACCTCAGACCTACGGGTCCATAGCTATTAGCTAGATGGCTTCTTCTCTCTCTTTGATCTTCAATACAATGATCTCCTCGATGTGCTTGGAGATCTATCCGATGTAATATTCTTTTGCGGCGTGTTTGTCGAGATCCGATGAATTGTGGATTTATGACCAGATTATCTATGAATATTATTTGAATCTTCTCTGAATTCTTATATGCATGATTTGATATCTTTGTATTTCTCTTCGAATTATCGGTTTGGTTTGGCCAACTAGATTGGTTCTTCTTGCAACGGGAGAGGTGCTTAGTTTTGGGTTCAATCTTGTGGTGTCCTCACCCAGTGACAAAGTAGGGGTAGCGAGGCACGTACTGTATTGTTGCCATCAAGGGTAAAAAGATGGGGTTTTCATCATATTGCTTGAGTTTATCCCTCTACATCATGTCATCTTACTTAAGGCGTTACTCCGTTCTTTTAAACTTAATACTCTAGATGCATGCTGGATAGCGGTCGATGTGTGGAGTAATAGTAGTAGATGCAGAATCATTTCGGTCTACTTGACACGGACATGATGCCTATATTCATAATCATTGCCTTGGATATCGTCATAACTTTGCGCTTTTCTATCAATTGCTCGACAGTAATTTGTTCACCCACCGTATGTTTTCTTTCAAGAGAGAAGCCTCTAGTGAAACCTATGGCCCCCGGGTCTATTTTCTATCATATATTTTCAGATCTATAAACCAAAAAACCCAAAAATACCTTGCTGCAATTTATTTGTTTTTACTTTGTTTTACGTTTTAGTAATCTTTTATATCTATCTCTATCAGATCTCATCCTTGCAAGTGACCGTGAAGGGATTGACAACCCCTTTATCGCGTTGGGTGCAAGTGTTTGATTGTTTGTGCAGGTGCATAGATTGGAGACTTGCTTGTACCTCCTACTGGATTGATACCTTGGTTCTCAAACTGACGGAAATACTTATCTCTACTTTGCTGCATCACCCTTTCCTCTTCAAGGGAAAAACCAACGCAAGCTCAAGAAGTAGCTGGAAGAATTTCTGGCGCCGTTGCCGGGGAGGTTCTACATCAAGCCTACCAAGTACCCACCATAAACTCTCATCTCTTGCATTACATTATTCGCCATTTGCCTCCTGTTTTCCTCTCCCCCACTTCTAAAACGATTTTCAGAAGAACACAAAAAGATTTGCCTTTTTATTCGCCCTTCTTCCGTTCGTCTTTTTGTTTGCTTGTGTGCTAGATTGCTTGCTTTGTCATGATGACTCAAGAGAATACCAAGTTGTGTGACTTTTCCAACACTAATAATAATGATTTTATAAGTACTCCGATTGATCCCGCCACTAGTGCGGAATCTTATGAAATTAATGTCGCTTTGCTGAATCTTGTTATGAAAGATTAATTTTCTGGCCTTCCTAGTGAAGATGCCGCATCCCATCTAAATACTTTCGTTGAGTTGTGTGATATGCAAAAGAAAAAATATGTGGATAATGATATTGTTAAATTGAAGCTATTTCCATTCTCTCTACGAGATCATGCTAAAACTTGGTTTTCATCTTTGCCTAAAAATAATATTGATTCATGGAATTAGTGTAAAGATGCTTTTATTTACAAGTATTTTCCTCCCGCTAAGATAATCTCCCTTACAAATGATATAATGAATTTTAAGCAACTTGATCATGAACATGTTGCACAATCTTGGGAGAGAATGAAATTGATGATAAGAAATTGCCCTACTCATGGTTTAAGTTTGTGGGTGATCATACAAATTTTTTATGCGGGGTTGAATTTTGCATATAGAAATATTTTGGATTCCGCCGCGGGTGGTACTTTTATGGAAATCACATTAGGAGAAGCTACTAAACTCCTAGATAATATTATGGCAAATTACTCTCAATGGCATACTGAAAGATCTTCCACTAGTAAAAAAGTGCATGCGATTGAAGAAATTAATACTTTGAGTGGAAAGATGGATAGATTAATGAAATTATTTGCTAGTAAGAGTGCTCCTATTGATCCTAATGATAAGCCTTTGTCTTCTTTGATTGAGAATAATAATGAATCTATGGATGTGAATTTTGTTGGTAGGAACAATTTTGGTAACAACACTTATAGAGGGAATTTCAACCCTAGGCCTTTTCCTAGTAATCCTTCTAATAATTATGGTAATTCCTAAAACAATTCTTATGGAAATTATAATAATATGCCCTCTGATCTTCAGAACAATATTAAAGACTTTATTAATTCCCAAGAAGTTTTCAATGCTATGGTTGAGGAAAAATTGCTCAAGATTGATGATTTGGCCAGGAACGTTGATAGAATTTCTCTTGAGATTGATTCCTTGAAAATTTGATCTATGCCACCCAAGCATGATATTAATGAATCTCTGAAAGCTATTAGAATTTCTATTGATGAGTGTAAAGAAAGAACCGCTAGGATGCGTGCTAAGCGAGATTGGTTTGTAAAAGCGTGTTCTTCTAGTTTTTGTGATAATAATGATGAAGATCTTAAAGTGATTGGTGTGACTCCTATTGAATCTTTGTTTTCTAATATAAATCTTGATAAATATGGGACTGTAGATGAGTCAACTTTAGCTAGAAGGCGTCCCAATGGTTCGGAGTTTATAGATCTTAATGCAAAAATTGATAAAAGTGGGATTGGAGAGGTCAAAACAATAAGTAGCGATGAACCCACTCTTTTGGATTTCAAAGACTTTAATTATGATAATTGTTCTTTGATAGATTGTATTTCCTTGTTGCATTCCATGTTGAATTCTCCTCATGCTTATAATCAAAATAAAGCTTTTACTAAACATATCGTTGATGCTATGATGAAATCTTTTGAAGAAAAACTTGAGTTGGAAGTTTCAATCCCTAGAAAGCTTTATGATGAGTGGGAGCAGACTATTAAGATTAAAATTAAAGATTATGAGTGTCATGCTTTGTGTGATTTGGGTGCTAGCGTTTCCATGATTCCAAAAACTTTATGTGATGTGCTAGGTTTCCGTGAAGTTGATGATTGTTCTTTAAATTTGCATCTAGCGGATTCCACTATTAAGAAACCTATGGGAACGATTAATGATGTTTTTTTGTTGCAAATAGTAATTATGTGCCCATAGATTTCACTGTGCTTGATATAGATTGCAATCCTACATGTCCTATTATTCTTGGTAGACCTTTCCTTAGAACGATTGGTGCAATTATTGATATGAAAGAAGGAAATATTAGATTTCAATTTCCATTAAGGAAGGGCATGTAACACTTCCCAAGAAATAAAATTAAGTTGCCATATGAATCTATTATGAGGGCTACTTATGGATTGCATACCGAAGATGACAATACCTAGATCTATGTTTTATGCCTAGCTAGGGGCGTTAAACAATAGCGCTTGTTGGGAGGAAACCCAATTTTATTTTTATGTTTTTATTATTGTTCTATTCTTTAATAAATACACATTATTACCACTGTAATAATTGTGTTTTAGTGTTTTAATTAGTGTTTGAGCCAAGTAAGACCTTTGGGATGGCTTACGGTGATAGTTGATTTGATCCTGCTGAAAAACAGAAACTTTTGTGTCCAGTTACAGAATTTTAGTAATTCACAGAAGTGACTAAACACTCTGAAATTTTCAAACAATATTTATATACAAATTTCCTATGTTTTCCTAATTTTTGGAATTTTTGGTGTTACATCAGTATACGAAATATTCGGATCTTCACAGACTGTTCTGTTTTTGACAGATTCTGTTTTCTATGTGTTGTTTGCTTATTTTGATGAATCTATGGGTAGTATCGGGGGGTATGAACCATGGAAAAGTTGGAATACAGTAGATGTTACACCAATATAAATAAATAATGAGTTCATAACAGTACCTAAAAGTGGTGATTTATTTTCTTATGCTAACGGATCTCATGAGTTTTCTGTTGAGTTTTGTGTTGTGAAGTTTTCAAGTTTTGGGTAAAGATTTGATGGACTATGGAATAAGGAGTGGCAAGAACCTAAGATTGGGGATGCCCAAGGCACCCCAAGGTAATATTCAAGGACAACCAAGGATCTAAGCTTGGGGATGCCCCGGATGGCATCCCCTCTTTCGTCTTCAATCCATCGGTAAATTTACTTGAGGCTATATTTTTATTCACCACATGATATGTGTTTTGCTTGGAGCGTCTTGTATGATATGAGTCTTTGATTTTTAGTTTGCCACAATCATACTTGCTGTACACACCTTTTGAGAGGACACGCATGAATCATGATTTATTAGAATACTCTATGTGCTTCAGTTATATTTTTTGAGCTAGGCAATTTGCCCTAGTGCTTCACTTATATCTTTTTAGAGCATGACGGTGGCTTTATTTTATAGAAATTGTTGAACTCTCATGCTTCATTTATAATATTTTGATTGTCTCTAAATATCATGGTAATTTGCTTAGGTTATGAATTTGGTCCTAATATGATGGGCATCCAAGAGGGATATAATAAAAACTTTCATATAAAGAGCATTGAATACTATGAGAAGTTTGATTCCTTGCATTTGTTTTGAGATATAAAGATGGTGATATTAGAGTCATGCTAGTGAGTAATTGTGGATTGGTAGAAAGACTTGTGTTAAAGTTTTTGATTCCCGTAGCATGCACATATGGTGAACCGTTATGTGATGAAGTCGGAGCATGATTTATTTATTGATTGTCTTCCTTATGAGTGGCGGTCGGGGACGAGCGATGGTCTTTTCCTACCAATCTATCCCCCTAGGAGCATGCATGTAGTACTTTGTTTCGATAGCTAATAATTTTTTGCAATAAGTATGTGAGTTCTTTATGACTAATGTTGAGTCCATGGATTATACGCACTCTCACCCTTCCACCATTGCTAGCCTCTCTAGTACCGCGCAATACTCGCCGGTGCATTAAACCCACCATATACCTTCTTCAAAACAGCCACCATACCTACCTATTATGGCATTTCCATAGCCATTCCGAGATATATTGCCATGCAACTTCCACCGTTCCATTTATTATGACACGCTTCATCATTGTCATATTGCTTTGCATGATCATGTAGCTGGCATAGTATTTGTGGCAAAGCCACCGTTCATATTTTTTATACATGTCACTCTTGATCATTGCACATCCCGGTACTCCACCGGAGGCATTCATATAGAGTCATATCTTGTTCTAGAATCGATTTGTAATTCTTGAGTTGTAAGTAAATAAAAGTGTGATGATCATCATTATTAGAGCATTGTCCCATGTGAGGAAAGGATGATGGAAGCTATGATTCCCTCACAAGTTGGGATGAGTCTCCGGACTTCACAAAAAAATAAAAGAGGCCAAATATGCCCAAACAAAAAAAATTAGAGAAAAGAGAGAAGGGGCAATGCTACTATCCTTTTACCACACTTGTGCTTCAAAGTAGCACCGTGATCTTCATGATAGAGAGTCTCCTATGTTGTCATTTTCATATACTAGTCGGATTTTTTCATTATAGAACTTGGCTTGTATGTTCCAATGATGGGCTTCCTCAAATTTCCCTAGGTCTTCGTGAGCAAGCAAGTTGGATGCACACCCACTTAGTTTCTTTTTGAGCTTTCATACACTTATAGCTCTAGTGCATCCATTGCATGGCAATCCCTACTTACTCACATTGATATCTATTGATGTGCATCTTCATAGCCCATTGATACGCCTAGTTGATGTGATACTATCTCCTTCTTTTTTGTCTTCTCCACAACCACCATATTCTATTCCACCTATAGTGCTATATCCATGGCTCACGCTCATGTATTGCGTGAAAGTTGAAAAAGTTTGAGAACATCAAAAGTATGAAACAATTGCTTGGCTTGTCATCGGGGTTGTGCATGATTTAATACTTTGTGTGATGAAGATGGAGCATAGCCATACTATATGATTTTGTAGGGATAACTTTCTTTGGCCATGTTATTTTGAGAAGACATGATAGCTTTATTAGTATGCTTGAAGTATTATTGTTTTTATGTCAATATAAACTTTTGTTTTGAATCTTATGGATCTGAATATTCATGCCACAATAAAGAAAATTACATGGATAAATATGTTAGGTAGCATTCCACATCAAAAATTCTGTTTTTATCATTTACGTACTCGAGATGAGTAGGAATTAAGCTTGGGGATGCTTGATACGTCTCCAATGTATCTATAATTTTTGATTGTTCCATGCTATTATATTATCTATTTTGGATGTTTTATATGCATTAATATGCTATTTTATATTATTTTTGGGACTTACCTATTAAACTAGAGCCCAGTGCCAGTGCCAGTTTCTGTTTTTTCCTTGTTTTTGAGTTTTACAGAAAAGGAGTATCAAACGGAGTCCAAAAGGAATAAAACCTTCGCGATGATTTTTCTTGGACCAGAAGACAACGGAACTTGGGGGTGAAGGCAGAAGAGTCCCGAGAGCTCCACAAGCCCTCAGGGCGCGCCATGGGGGGGGGGCGCCCCCTGGCTTGTGGGCCCCACGGGAGTCCACCGACCTCCTTCTCAGCTCTATAAATCCACAAATATTCCCAAACGACCAAAAGCATCCACCAAAATACTTTTCCGCCGCCGTAACCTTTTATACCCGTTAGATCCCATCTAGGGGCCTTTTCCGGCACCCTGCCGGAGGGGGATTCGATCACGGAGGGCTTCTACATCAACTCTATTGCCCTTCCGATGAAGCGTGAGTAGTTTACCTCAGACCTAGGGGTCCATAGATAGTAGCTTGATGGCTTATTCTCTCTGTTCGATCTTCAATACAATGATCTCCTCGTTGTTCTTGGAGATATATCTGATGTAATATTCTTTTGCGGCGTGTTTGTCAAGATCCGATGAATTGTGGATTTATGATCAGATTATCTATGAATATTATTTGAATCTTCTCTGAATTCTTATATGCATGATTTGATATCTTTGTATTTCTCTTTGAATTATCAATTTGGTTTGGCCAACTAGATTGGTTCTTCTTGCAATGGGAGAGGTGCTTAGTTTTGGGTTCAATCTTGCGGTGTCCTCACACAGTGACAAAGTAGGGGTAGCGAGGCACGTACTGTATTGTTGCCATCAAGGGTAAAAAGATGGGGTTTTCATCATATTGCTTGAGTTTATCCCTCTACATCATGTCATCTTACTTAAGGTGTTACTCCGTTCTTTTGAACTTAATACTCTAGATGCATGCTGGATAGCGGTCGATGTGTGGAGTAATAGTAGTAGATGCAGAATCGTTTTGGTCTACTTGAGATGGACGTGATGCCTATATTCATAATCATTGCCTTGGATACCGTCATAACTTTGCGTTTTTCTATCAATTGCTCGACAGTGATTTGTTCACCCACCGTATGTTTTCTTTCAAGAGAGAAGCCTCTAGTGAAACCTATGGCCCCCGGGTCTATTTTCTATCATATATTTTCAGATCTATAAACCAAAAAACCCAAAAATACCTTGCTGCAATTTATTTGTTTTTACTTTTTTTACGTTTTAGTAATCTTTTATATCTATCTCTATCAGATCTCATCCTTGCAAGTGACTGTGAAGGGATTGACAACCCCTTTATCGCGTTGGGTGCAACTGTTTGATTGTTTGTGCAAGTGCATAGATTATAGACTTGCTTGTACCTCCTACTGGATTGATACCTTGGTTCTCAAACTGAGGCAAATACTTATCTCTACTTTGTTGCATCACCCTTTCCTCTTCAAGGGAAAAACCAACGCAAGCTCAAGAAGTAGCATTTCTCTACATCAGAAGCATGATAGGCATCATGACTGGATGAAGCGTCAGATGCAAAGTCTTCTTGTGGATGTCAATTGTATTCGCAACCTCTCCACCAATAACTCGTTTTTTGCACATGAAGCCTGTTGGCGTGCTTGGAAGAGCCTCACTCTGCTCTGCTCTGAAGATGAACTCATAGTAGATGGCTTCACTGAACGATTCAAGTTTGACTCCAGGCCTCCACAATCAGCCAGTTGGTGTCCTACACCATCAATTGAAGATTTTGACTACTCATAATCTACTCCAACTTTTGTTGCACGCGTCATTGATGAGGAAGACGACGCCACTTCACTAGCTATGGCTTCACTGCACCAAGATACTGCATCAGGCCCAACTGCACCGCCCAACTCCAACATCAACCCGGCTGCCCCAACCTCTTCACCAACACCTCCGGGGAACGCTTAGACACCCTATGTCTTCATTCCTTTTTGGTCATTTGATGACAAAAGGGGGAGAAGCATATGGGTTGATAGTCTTCAAGCGGGTTCATATGGGCCGGGTGCTATATTTTTGTTAAGTCTTGCCACTCTCGTTCGTGAACTGTTGGTTTTTGAGTTGTAACACTTAAGTCCAGATGGGACGTCTACTACATTTTCTGCTATCTTTGATTGCGTGGTTGAATTCCTATCTTATGCGCATGAAATCATTTTGCAGACGCCCATTTTTCATTATGCAGGTCATTATCTTCAATACATTTTTGTATGCACGATGATTTGACTTCATGAACAGAAGGAGATCTCCACAAAGCAAAAACTGCAATGAGCATTTGCATTCAAAGGCAAATTACTTATATGCACATCTTCAGGGGGAGCCCTTTCAACTTCATGAAGCCAATGACCACGTACCTTAACTTTCACATATTTTTATCCCCGTTGAAAACTTCAACCAGTTTGTCATCAATCACCAAAAGGGGGGAGATTGTAAGTGCATCTAGTGCCACCCCTAGTTGATTTTGGAGTATTGACGACAAACGTGGTTGAGGGACTAATGTGTTTGTGAGATTCACAGGAGAACACATGTAGAAATCCCTCATTGATTCGGTTTACCTATCAGAGATGACCCCTAAAAATGTATGAACACATTGAAGATAATGGTGGTTCATGAAGACATACACGTCGAAGATAATGACGTGTGAAGACATTCACTTCAAGACAATGAAGTGCAAAGACATAGTTTCTTTTGTAGTTTCATTTTCTTGTTTCTTGAGTCATAGGAACCATCGAACTATCAAGTGGGGTCCAAGTGAACAAAGTCAGAAAACTGACGTGATGCTCAACTCAAATCCTATGTCTTCGAGTGAAGACAATGAGAGAAAATCTTATCCAGAGTTGGATGAGTCAGCGTTACTTGTAGCCCAAGTCAAGCTGCCGCGTGTGTTTGAAATCTGACCGTTGGACACATGTCGGTTCCTTAGTGACCCAGGGTCATTTCGGACATATCATGTCGGGTTGCCTCCAGGCTATAAATAGCCCACCCCCTACACCATAAATTGGTAGCTGCTCAGAGTTAGTACACGAGTATTGTCGTTTGAGAGCAACCCACCTCCGAAGCCTTTGGGAGAGAATCCTTGCGAGGATAAAACCCAAAACACCCAAAGCCCAAAGAGTGTTGGCATCACTGAAGTTTTTCTGTCCACGTGATCTGAAGACTTATTACACTTGAAGACTGTGATCTTCCAGTCGGTTAGGCGTCGTGTTCTGAGGATCCAAGAGTCATTATGGATCACTGGTGAATGAAGTCTATGAAGGTTTGGAAGTCTACCTTGAAGACTTACCTGAGTGATTGGGCAAGGACTAAGTGACTTTAGCTCAAGTGGAACAAGGTGAAGACGTGGTCTTCCGAGGTCAATCTCATCCACCCTAACCAGACATACAGTTGTCACAGCAACTGGAACTAGTCTACCAAATCCTTGTCTTCACCAAGCAACTTGTTCTATCCCCTTCCTCCTTTAATTACTGTCTAGCTTTGTGAAGTCATTGCTTGCTTGCTTGATCTGTTTGACTTCACTGTGTGAAGACATTCTCTCTGATTGCATATTTGGCTTCATACTATCTTCCTGTTCTGATCCTATCTACCTAGCTGCTATTTGTCTTGAAGCTTACTCTGTAATATTTCTTTGACTATGGCATGGCTAGTGTAGTTTATCTTCCGCTGCATATCATATAGGTGTTATCTGGTTGTCTGTCTTCGTAGACATTGCTTCTTTCAAAGACTTCCACAAAAATCACCTATTCACCCCCCTCTAGTCGATAACTAGCACTACAAAAAAATACACTTCCGTGATGATACGTGTTTGTCACAGTAGGTCACGTTTTCTGTCATGCATGTACATCCATGATGATTTTATGACATAATCAAGATAGTCATACCTATGCTGTCGTAGAAGTGTTCCATGACAATACCAAAATTATCATCACGGAAGTGTCCACTTCCATGACGATAAATGGCGCGTCATGGAAGTGCTTTCGTCAAGGGTAACCGACACATGGCATCCACCGTAACGGGTCGCCGTTAAGCTATCGGGTTTTGGTTTGGATCCGATAACCCGTTAACAGCCCGGACCAATGGGGATTTTCCACGTGTAAAATTCTCATTCGCCGATGGATCCACGTGTCGGCCCAGCGTTGGGACAGTTGTCATCCAGCGAATGGACGGGACGCGCCTATGATACATCGACACGTGGCTCGGCCCAACAGTGGCCCATTCAGGTCAAAAGGCCAGCCCGTTTGACCTCGTCAAAAGGTAACGGCCGACCCTCTTAAAGCCTGCTAGCGGCCTGTTCGCATATAGCCCATTTACAACCCACTAACTCACGACCCATTATGGCCTATCCAAATTAGGCCCAGTAGCGTCATCTGGGCCGTCCAATATGATTCCAGCCCGTTGTAACTTTCGGCCCATGTATGGCCCATGACGTCTTTCGGCCCATATGAGGCCCTTTGTAACTCTTGGCCCATTAACGGCCTGTGATGAAACTGGCCCGTAATGAACAGTGTATCACTTTATACCCATTAACGACCCATTATTCCATTGGGCCGTTTCCAACCCGTGTTATCTTTCGGCCTTCTCAGGGCCCATTTATTCTTGGGCTGATTTGCAGCATTTGATTACTTATGGTCCGTTACTGGCCTATTCCGGTTGTGGGCCAAATTCAGCCCGTGGTTAAAGTCGGCCCGTTTGTGGCCCATTAATCTGTTGGGCCGTTTTCATAGCGTCATCAAGCCCATTAATCTGTTGGGCCGTTATGGTCGGCTCGTGAACGGACGATTCCAACTCAAGCCCATTTACGGCCCATAATGCGGTTCGTTATTGGCCCATGTTTGGCTAATCGATCATACGGCCCGTAGAAGGCCCATTGATTCTACGGCCCGTAGAAGGCCCATTGTTTCTACGGCCTGTAGGAGGCCCATGGTCACTACAGTAAATATGTAGCCCATGGTTATTGTGACCTAGTTTTAAAAAATAGGTTATTGCGGCCACTAGCAAACCACGGAAAACGAACTGCACTGACTACAAGCAAACAAATAAACAAGACAACAAGGAAACAAATAAGCAAGCAACTTACGCTAGGCTATCACGGCTATTACACATATTACATCCACTGGGCATCAAAGTTCGCCACCAGTGCAAATATGGGGAACAAAGCAACATATTACATACACTGGTTGTCAAAGTTGGCGACCAGTGCAAATAAACGCCGTAGCAAAACAAGTCCAGCACTGAAACCACTTCACAAGAGCTCAAGAAACAATATCCTGGGTATCCACCATGCAGGTAAGACGCTTAGCAAGCTTATCAGCTTTCTCTTGTTTGGCGCTTAAATCGTCCAACGCTTGCTGTTGCACCAGAAAGTATGCATCTGAATTCTGCAGGGACTTCCTCAGTCCTTCGGCTTCCTGTCACAACACATCTGATCGATGTCTTTCAACTTGAAGTTGAGACTCAAGAAGCCGAACTGATTCAGGCAGCGAGTTTGAAGAGCTGGTGCCAGCAGTAGTGGCTAGTAACTCGAACACTACATCAAGACAGGACTTTGGGGTTGTCTCAGTGTCTTCAATATAGTTTTAATCATCTTTCTTGGAGACCAATAGGGATGTCTCACTATCTTGAACCTTATCTGCATTACTTCCGTTACCATTGCATAACAGGGTACTCTTCTCCAATATTTTGTCCGCATTCTAAAAGAGAAACAAGCAGACAGGTCACAGGTTTACCATGTTGTATATGAAACTCATTTTGGTAAACCAGTTCAGTAGTAAGGTGGACAGGATAACAGCATGAAAAAAACATATATCTATGTAGTATGGTCACTGTATGGTCTATATCATTCTAGTTTATGTTGCCAAATCAAGATAGAGACAGTTCAAATCATATCTGTTTAAGACAAAGCAGCATAGACAAAATATAAGTGTAGGAAACTACACAGCAATAACAACACTTCTAATGTGCATGGCATGAGAACATAACTGTTTATTCAATTGAAACTGAAATCAACATAGAGCAAGTTACAACAGCAAACACATTAAAGAAACAGGTTTAAAACATACTTGTTGCGCCATTGGAGTTTCAATTGCATCCTTCAAATTTGAAATTAGTTGGTATGAGTAAATACAGTGATGCAAGAGCAAAGGAGTATGAACCATAGCTATAGAACCTGACCTGAGAACAATTCTTCTTCTGCTTTAAGCATTGACTTGGGGTTCAGAGTGGTGGTCCTCGTGCTTTAGGCACTGCAGTTGCCTTACTAACTGCTCATGTTTGGGTGCTCTGTGGTGGAGGCGGTGCTGTGTCAACTGGAACTGGGTTACTATCTGCTGGGGTTGGGGTTAGAAGGGGTGTAGCTGGTTCTCTGTCCAACTGGGTAGGGGTACAATCTGCGTGAGTCTGGGTTATGTGTGGTGGGGTCGGTTCTTGGGCAAGTACAACCGTGGTTCTATCTGCATCGACGGGTAGCACGATCTTTTCTGAAGATCGTGTTTTTACTCCCATAGATACTGCCATCACCCCGTCCAATTCAAATGGCTGATAAACAAGAAAAGTAATTGAATGTACATACATTGTAAGATAGACAGGTGCAATGGATAGTAGGGAAGAAAACAGGGCATGAAATAATTCACATTTATGTTGTCTAACCAAACAGGATAGCATGACATAATTTCACATATATGATGGCTAATTAAACAGGATAGCATGACACAATTTCACATATATGATGGCTAACTAAACAGGATAGAATGACATACTTCAAAATATGATGACTATGTAAACAGGATGACATGATATAACTATACGATGTGTCTATTAAAGTGGTTCACATGTAATAATTCACAAACATGCCGTCGATGGAAACATGATGGCATGATATAATTCACGGATAGAATGACATAATTCAAAATATGATGACTATGTAAACAGGATGAGATGATATAACTATATTATGTCTTTAGAAAATGGGTTGGCATGCCATAATTCAGATACATGCTGTCTATGTAAACATCATGGCATGATATAATTCAAATATATGATTTATATACTAAGCAAGTGAGCAAAGGGCAATCGCATATATGATGTGTCAACTAAGGAGATGGCATTCAATATTGTGTATATGATGTAAAAACTAAGCATTGCAATACAACATATGCATGATATGAGTAATATAACCCTGCCAAGTTTGAGCATACATCTCAGGGGAAAAATAGGACTGGTCATCTGCCTCTGAATCCTCCTCTGAGGAGCTATCTGTAACCAGCAAGATATCTGCTTCAGCAGGTAGCATTGTCTGCTCTGAAGACCTTGTTTTCACTCCAGATTTCTCCATCACCAATTCAAATGGCTGATGCACATGACGATCAGTTGAATATACCAACATTGTCGATGAATGGAATGAGTAATACAAAAAAAGGATGGCATGATATAATTCACATATATGACGCTTGGCTAAACAGCATGGCATTGCATAATTCACATGCATAATGCCTTGCAACAAGATAGCATTGCATAATTCACATATATAATGTCTTGCAACAAGATGGCATTGCAAAATTCACATATATGGTAATTAGACACTAAACAGGTGGCATTCACACAAAGCATGTCCTAACTAAGCAAATGACATGCCAATGCAAGACACCATATGCACAATATGAGCAATATAACCCTGCCAAGTGAGCATGCACCTCAGGGGGGGGGGGGGGGAAATACGACTGGTCATCTTGTCTCTGAATCCTCCTCTGAGGAGCTATCCTTAACCAGCAAGACATGCGCTTCGTCAGATAGCATTGTCTGCTCTGAGACCTTGTTTTCACTCCAGATTTTTCCA
This sequence comes from Thinopyrum elongatum, assembly GCA_011799875.1. Taxonomy (NCBI): domain Eukaryota; kingdom Viridiplantae; phylum Streptophyta; class Magnoliopsida; order Poales; family Poaceae; genus Thinopyrum; species Thinopyrum elongatum. The sequence continues at coordinate 300,447,663 of CM022301.1, read as the reverse complement.
TGACTGTGTCGAATGGCTGATGCACAGGAAGAGTAATTGAATGTACTAAAATTGTTGACAAATTTAATACGTAATAAAAAAAGGATGGCATGATATAATTCACATATAAGATGACTGGCTAACCAGGATGGCATTGCAAAATTCACATATATGATGTCTGGCTAAACAAGATGGCATTGCATGATTCACATATATGATATAGAAACTAAACAGATGGCATTCACACAATGCATGTCTAAGCTAAGGAGATGACATATTTTATGTATAAAGTAAGCAATGCAAGGCACCATATGCATGATATGACCAACATCAGCATCCCAAGTTAGAGCAAAATACCTCAGGGGGTAAATAGGAGTGGTCTGCTCCCTTTGAATCCCCCTCTGAACAGTTATATTCCTCTTGATTACAGTTTGGAATGAGGGGAGGGGGGTTGCTTTTGCGCCGACCATGGAGCGACGTCTGCATGAAATTTTATTGCCACGCAAGGCTCGTCTCTTTTGCTCTACATGTTCAGTACCATTATGTACAATAACTGACATGCATATGAATAAAACATAGTGAGATTATGTAAGGAGTGCATGTACAAATCTAGAGTGGTGGTAGCAAACTGTGGATAGACCCAAAACCAATGATAGCAGGCAGATAATAGCTTCAGTTAAAAAAAACAGATAATGGCTCCTTTAATGTTTGTTTCCACCCAACATGAAACTCATAGTAGACACCCGAGATTAACCAGATAGTATTGATTGCTGCCCCAATATGTACCCCACAACCATTTAAAAACTCAAGTTTGAGCATTAGTTTGGACCTGACTCGGAGTCTAATCGGTGAACAGGACGATAAAGTAGCATGTCATCATATTAAGCGATGCATAACAAAAGCAGACACGAAAGAGTGCGACCTCTCTTGCGGACCCGTGTAGTCCTCAAGGTCATCTGCTCAGTTGATGATGGTAATGCAGTTGTCGTGGCTGCCGGCGGCGGGGAAGAAGATCTGAGGTGGCAAAAGACAGTCTGGAGGGCGGATCCCTGCTGTGGTGAACCCGTCCGTCGTTGGAGCAGCAGAGCTGGGGTGGACCACATCACAGCAGGAGCGGGACAAACCACACAAGGTTTTCTTTGACACATATCTGTAACAGAAGTAATTCTGTAAGGGCTTGTTTGAATTGGAGGATTCTAACAATGCAGTGATAGGAAATACACAGGAATATGATAGGAATGCACGTGCAAAACATAGAATTTAAAAACAAATGATTTCTGCCAATCTGGGTGTTTGGTTCACAAGAATTGGAAGATCACAGGATGCAAAGAAGCATGGTGAGATTAAGTCAAACCACAAGAAAATGTACTATTATAATGCTATTATGCTACTATCTCTTAGTCTTGTGCTTCATGAGTAGGAATTCGAAAAGGAGGACAAGTGGATATTAAAATTCCTATGGTTTTTATTTCAAGGAGACACTAAAGGAACAAATCCTACATTTTGCCTTTGCTCCATTCCTTTGTACCAAATGCATGAATAGTAGTACCATAGGAAACTTTCCAATTCCTATGTTTTTCCTTCACTTTTCCTTTCAAGCACTAGCGATTCTAGTAGGCAGGCTTGAACAAGGAAAAGCCTACACTCAAAAAATGTTTTTGTGCTACTTCTACTACTTTGGACCCAGGCCACTGCCCTACTAGCTCAACTCCTAGGCCCATCTACAAATGCACATCTCAAAAGCGCATAAATAAATAATGACGGCGTTCAAGAGAGTCCATCACGGATAACTAAGTTGCCTGGTACCTCACTGCTTGTCATATAGTAGGAGAAACTAATCGTATTTCACGTTACTACGTGTGCTCAGCGGACACTATATATAACATGTAGAGTAAAAAAGCGATGCAACAAGTGTACAACCTCTTTGGCGAAGCCATGTCGATCTCAGCATGATTGGGTTGGTCTGTGAGGATGCTCCGGCTGATTTTGCTGTCGGAGGAGGGGAAGAAGATCTTAGGAGTCTGGAGATGGAGCCGGGGGTACTGCTCCGCTGTGATGGAGGGTTTCGTCATTGGAGCAGCTCCGGTGAGTTGTACGACGGCGAGGCTGAAGCAGGACAAGAGAGACAACATTAACCTGAGTGGAATTCTAATAGCATCTCCAATAGATGATGTAAAATACATAACCACAAAGTGCTAGATGTAAAATACATCAGTCACTCATCTCTGAACTTAACTGTCAAAACTGAATTTTACTGTCGAAACTGAACGCACTAGTAGCAGAAAAGCAGTAGCAACAGCAGTAGTGCCCGGAGCAGCAGCGCGTGCGAGAGCCGGGGCAGCTAGTCGTGTAGCAGCATCTCGGGTAGCAGCTGCAGGGGCTCGAGTGAGAGCAGGATCTGCTGCTCGTGCAGCAGCAGCGCGAGCAAGAGTAGAGCAACAGCGCAAGCAAGAGCAAGAGCGAGAGCAACAACGCGAGCAAGAGCAAGAGCAGACTAGGCAGGGGACCGAGAGCAAGAGCAGAGCAGCAGCGCGGCTGAGAGCCAAAGCAGCAGCAGCTCCTATTGATGTGGACGTCGCCGCCGAGGGAGCGAAGCCGTGGAGGAAGTGGCAGGTGACGCTGCCGTAGATGGAGCTGCGCCATGTCAGCTCGGGGCCGAGCGCCGGCAGCACCGTGAGATCGAATCAAGAATAAAATGCAGCGATTAGTGTAGAACCTCTTTGGTGGCGCCGATTAGGCCTCAGCTTCATCCGAGGAATCGGTGATGATGCCGCTCTTCCGGCGATGCAAGTGAAGACGGTGGTGTGGGAATGGAGGTGGCGCGAAAGACGAGGGGAACATCAGGGCAGCTCCTTGGAGGTGGAGGACGGGGTGGCTGAACCGGCGAGACGACAAGATCGTTGACGGATCCTCATCCGGTGCGGTGGATGGGGGACGTCGAGGTGTTGCTGTGGACGATGTCGTCGGGGAAGAGGCTCCGGCTGGGTGGCAGACGGAGGAGGGTGTGGGGCTTCGCGGGTTTTCGCAGCCTCGGTGTACGAATGGGGGGGCGGATGGGATGGGAGGGGGGAACCATGGCTTAGGGACACGCTTGTCCGAAATGTGGGGTAAGTTCCGAAAGTACCCCCACCGATTTGAGCTAGGCGGTTCTTTCAGTTCAGGGGTATCACGGGCATTTCGTGTGTCGGGATTTCGCAGGAGGTGGGAGTTTTTGCGTGCGTTCTAATTTTGGGATAGCAAGGCGCGTGTTGAGATGGAGGGAGTTTTCGGAGCACAACGAGACAAAGAGATATCTTAAAATTTTGGGGTAACAAGGCGCGGGTTGAAGAGGCGGGAGTTTTGCAGCACGATAGACAGAGATGCTAGCTTGAAATTTCGGCATAACAAGGCGCGGCTTGAAATTTCGGGAGAACAAGCTTAATGTGTACAAAAAAAAAGACAATTCGCACCTCACTAGAGAGAGCCATGTCCCGTTTTACTATATTACTAGAAATGCATTCAAATACAACAACAAAAAATAAAAAAAATCGGGACAACAAACTTAACGTGTAGAGTACCAAATCAATTTGCACTTCCCTCAACAATAAAAAACAATTCGTGTTGTCTAGCATATGGATTAAATTTGAGTACATTTTCCCTGTTTGAATGGGATTGTACTTGGGTTAGTTATACAACCATCTAAATATTATCTTCACAATACATGACATGAATATAGGAGTAGTAAATTCCCATATAAATATGAACTTCATGTACATACGATCTCGAATTCAAATATATGTACCCATTTTATGTTGAATTCAAATCATAGTACATGTATGCTCTAGCTAGATGTTCGGAATCTAAACCATGTATGATACTACGTACAATGTGTTTAACACGCACAACACACACACACCATTTAGACTAGTAAGGTACACGTGCATTGCACGCATGAGATTTGACAACCAAATTATGAATAAATATCACATTATAGCATGTAAGCTTTGAGTCATATATGCATGATGTAGATGTTCATTTAATTCTTATAGTTCATCTCATTCAAAATCAATTAGTTTTTATAAAAAAGCTAATCTATTTTAAGATTCATGGAATTGTGTGTTGTAAAGCATAATGTAAAAACAAATAATGGCAATTCATCTAGAAAAAAAATTGGGCAATTATGATACGAAAGATTCTAGAACAAAGGAGAAGTGCTTGTGTTTTGAGGTTTATGCATTATGCTTAAGTTCAACCATGGAGTCTTCTAGATTGTACATGTGGCAAAATCTGGTGGAATGTAGATGATATCCAACGGCCAGTAGTGCTCAGATTTGCCATCTCTGCACCGTCGGATTGGCTTCAACCAACGACCATCTTTCAAAGTTATTCGCACACTATATAGGGGTATAGATATGTGATGCGAAAGGCACCCATCATCTCCAATTTGAATAGTGTGTCCATGCATGGATGCAATGTGGCCAAACGATGCCTGCCATCGGTATCTCAAATTCAAATCAGCCCGACCTTGTTCAATGTGTGTACAGTATAGCATGCTCGTTTCCAAACCACACCACGCATATCTCAGTTATATTCATGCATGCATGGGTTTCAAACATCATGATCTCTTATTCAAATATTTGAATTTAACTTTACATTGATTATGACCTCACCTAGTCTTTCGACCCACATAGTCGTCTTCTCTTTATAATTGTACCACTAACTTTCTCTCGTGCATGCATGCACACACACTACCACTCGGCATTATCCATCGCACACATGCAATCTTTTTCTTCAGGTCGGTCTCCCATGCATGCACACACACACCCCTCCTCTTCATCACTTCGGGCATTCTTTATCTCTCACATGCATGCGCAACGATCGATGTTCCTCTATGTGTGTATATATATAGCTAGGTCTTTCCCAGTTTTCCACACAAACCGATCGATCTATATATCTAGTCAGGTCTCACCCTCTTTCCCACGTACACATCGATCAATCTATACCTCTCTATATAGGATTACATAGCTGATACACCCACATTATCTACCCATCGTCCCCCTCTCATCATCCATGCCTACCGCTTCATCTCTCAGACGCGCGCACAGTGGCGAAGACAGGGGGCAGCAAGGGCCCTGGCCCCCCCTAACATCACTATATACTGAGGCTAATATGAATGTGATCAGTAGATCAATTGCTGGTAAAATGGTTTAAGTTGATGAATTGGCCCTCCCCGTAAAGGATTAGCAATGCTTGGCCCCCTAGCTCATTTATTTTTCATGGCTCCGCCACTGCGCGCGACCGCGCACGTTCTCGCCCCCTCTCTTTAAATATCGATCTCGCACTTGTGCACTCCTTCATAGTCTCCCTCCACTTGGCCCCTCGCACCATCTTCCAGCACCCCACCCCCCATATCCCAGTGCTTGTACGCTCGTAGAGCTCTTCCCTCTATCTATCTCTATCGATATCTCACGCGGTCGACCCCTCCCCTCCCTTCTCGTATATCACCCCGGCCCCATGCTGTGACGCCCGGGTAATCAAGCTACAGTAACCCTCTGGTAATGATGCCACGTCACCTCGATTATTGTTGATAATCTCGCGTTAGTTCAGAACCGATCCAAATTCAAGTTTGAATTAAAGTCAAAACAATTAAAGTTTTCAAAAGTCAAAACTAAATTGTTCCTAATGTGTCAAATAATCCATAATAAATGTTGGTGAAGAAATCATCTTTTAATAAAATACTTAAATGCACTAAATAAACTAAAACAGCGATAAAACAATTATCTAAAATGCTTTTAAGATGATAAGCAAATGCAAAATACTTTATTTAAAGTGCCAAAATATTTGGGGCTGTGATCTATTTAATAACACCAAATTAGTTGTCGCTTTTAAATTTTATAAAACTAAAATAAAAGAAAACAGAAAAGTAATAGAATAAAAGAAGGAAAAGAAAACAGAACAAAAAAAAAGGCCCCCCTGGCCAACTGGGCCAGAAGGCCCAGCTGGCTGACCCATTTGGCCCAGCCGGCCCCTCCACTCTCTCCATATCCCCACCCCCGTAACCCTAACCCCCCACTCGCCCCACTCCCTCCCCCCCGATTCCCCTGGATCGGGATCTATCCCCTCGTCTCCCCTCCAGCGCGCACCGGCCCCGCCGCTCGGTGCCGCCGCCTCGTGCCGTCGCCACCTCGCCGGACCCTGCCGCCGTCGACTCCGTCCTCTCCCCCAACGGCTCCAACGAGCCTCGCCGCCCTCTCTTCTCTCCTCGAACGTGAGCGCTCCCCTCCCCTCTGTCGCCGCCGCGCCCCGGCGCTCGGCGCCCCTCCTCCCTGCTCGCCCGTGCGCCCCACTGATGCCGTCTCGCCCTCGCCGTGCGGCCTCCTACTGGCCGTGCCACCGCCGCGCGCTGCTCCACCTCCAGCCACGCCGCGCCTGAAGCCCGCGCCTGCTTGCCTCCGCCGTGACCACCCTGGCCTCGCCTCGTCGCCGCGCTACGGCGTCGCGCCCGATCCGCCTCTACCGCGCGCACGCGCGCGCTCGCCGCTGCCACCGCGCCCACGCATGCACGCGCACTCACCCGCTCGCTCCCATGCCGCCTGCTTCGCCTCGCCCCTCGCTCCGCTCCAGCCGCAGCCGCCGCTCGCCCGCGTGCGTGCTGCCCTGCCTCGCCGGCGCTACCGCCCCCCCTCCCCGTGCTGCAGCCGCTCGCCGCGTCGCCGCGTGCTGTGCACGCGCGCGCGGGCGTTGACCCTCTCTAGTGGCCGGTCATGTCCGGCCCCAAAGGGGCTGGCCGCGGACGTGTCCGCCCCTGGCCACTGACCAGCGGGGCCCACTGCCCAGAACGTTTTAATAAAAAGAAAATAAAAATAAAAATAATTAAAATAATTAATTAATTAGTTAATTAATTAGTTAATTAATCCTGATTAGGTTAATTTAATTAACTAATTAGTGTTAATTAAACAGTAATATAATTAGTTAACCCTGATTAATTTAACAATCTATGACAGGTGGGACCCACCCCTGTCAGGATGCCTGCTGACGTCAGCATGGTGTCATGCTGACATCATCGCAGCACTGTTTCGGATAATGTTGATTTAAATAATTAAATAAATTCCAGAAATTAATAAAAAACTTTAGAAAATCATATTAAATAAACCGTAACTCCGATGAAAATACTTTATACATGAAACTTGCTCAGAATTCTGATACGAACCCGGATACGCCCTCCGTATTCCTGTCAGACGCCCGCAGCTATAAGAACATTGAACTTTTAGACCGGTTTCAGTAAATGAATAGTGCCCAACTTTAATTAAATAAATCCGAGTAAATTTCTAAATTAACTAAATCATTTAGTTAGGCGTTAGAACACCCCGGCACTGCATATTGTCATGTCATATTTTGTGTAGCATTGTTTGCTTTGTATTTATTGTTTCTTCCCCCTCTTCTCTCCGGTAGACTATGAGACCGACGCTGCTGCTGCCCCGTTCGACTACGGAGTTGACGACCCCTCCTTCTTGCCAGAGCAACCAGGCAAGCCCCCCCCCCCTTGATCACCAGATATCGCCTATTCTCCTCTATACTGCTTGCATTAGAGTAGTGTAGCATGTTACTGCTTTCCGTTAATCCTATTCTGATGCATAGCCTGACATTGTTGCTACATCTGTTGATACCTTACCTGCAATCCTAAATACTTAGTATAGGATGCTAGTTTATCATCATTGGCCCTACATTCTTGTCAGTCTGCGTTGCTATACTATCGGGCCGTGATCACTCGGGAGGTGATCACGGGTATATACTATACATATAGACATACTATACATATGGTGACTAAAGTCGGGTCGGCTCGAAGAGTACCCGCGAGTGATTCACGGATTGGGGGCTAAAAGGACCTTGGTCCCAACGGCCCTTTGTGTGGATCTTTGTGGCGGAGCGATAGGGCAGGTTGAGACCACCTAGGAGACAGGTGGGCCTGGCCTTGGTCGGCGTTCGCGTTTACTTCATAATAACACGCTTAACGAGATCTTGGTATTTGATCTGAGTCTGGCCACTGGCCTATACGCACTAACCAACTACGCGGGAACAGTTATGGGTACTCGACGTCGTGGTATCAGCCGAAGCTTCCTAGACGTCAGCGACTGAGCGGCGCGCGCCGAGTTGGACCGCGATGACGCAACCGCCGTGATCGTGTGGGTTGCTAGGTCTGCTCTCGGCCGCCCACGCAACATGCAGGAGCGCACTGGGCGATGGGCCCAGACCCCAGCGTGCATAGGATTAGTCCGGCGTGCTGACCTCTTTGTTGAGCCTAGGTGGGGCTGCGACGTGTTGATTTCGAGGACGGTTTGGTGCTACTCGAGGAATCAAGCGTGTTGGGTTATGTGGTGCACCCCTGCAGGAAAGTTTATCTATTCGAATAGCCGTGTCCCTCGGTAAAAGGACAACCCGGAGTTGTACCTCGACCTTATGACAACTAGAACCGGATACTTAATAAAACACACCCTTTCAAGTGCCAGTTACAACCCGGTGATCGCTCTCTCACAGGGCGACGAGGAGAGGATCATCGGGTAGGTTTATGCTATGCGATGATACTTGGTGAACTTACCATCTACTCTCTTCTACATGCTGCAAGATGGAGGCTGCCAGAAGCGTAGTCTTCGACAGGATTAGATATCCCCCTTCTTATTCTGGCTTTCTGCAGTTCAGTCCACTGATATGGCCCTTTACACATATACCCATGCATATGTAGTGTAGCTCCTTGCTTGCGAGTACTTTGGATGAGTACTCACGGTTGCTTTGCTTCCCCCTTTTCCCCCTTTCTTTTCTTTCTGGTTGTCACAACCAGATGCTGGAGTTCAGGAGCCAGACGCCACCGTCGACGACGACCCCTACTCTGGAGGCGCCTACTACTACGTGCAGGCTGCCGACGACGACCAGGAGTAGTTTAGGAGGATCCCAGGCAGGAGGCCTGCGCCTCTTTCGATATGTATCCCAATTTGTGCTAGCCATCTTATGGCAACTTGTTTAACTTATGTCTGTACTTAGATATTGTTGCTTCCGCTGACTCGTCTATGATCGAGCACTTGTAATCGAGCCCTCGAGGCCCCTGGCTTGTATTATGATGCTTGTATGACTTATTTTACTTTTAGAGTTGTGTTGTGATATCTTCCCGTGAGTCCCTGATCTTGATCGTACACGTTTGCGTGTATGATTAGTGTACGATTGAATCGGGGGCGTCACACATGCACATACATGTATGTATATAGGCCTCTCCTTCACACAAATTGCATTGACACATATTCCCTCATCATATCTTAGGGTCAATTCTTTTGGCGGCTTAAAAAATAAGCCCGCTCCTCCCCAGCTTTTCCATAAGCCACCTCTCTCATTCATTGGGGCATCTAAACTAGTTATGGGATTACTAATGTGGAAGCCTCAACAAAATTTGGGAGCGGCTTATTTTTTAAGCTGGGGAGAGGCAGCTTATTTTTTAAGCCGCCCAAAAGAACTAGCCCTTAGTATCTCTCTCACACACGGACTACGTGTGCGAAAGAGAAGAGGTGCACACACGCACTCGTTCCCACATACAAACGCGTGGGTGCACGGTGGAGCACACTTGTACAAAAAATGAGCGTGTAGAAAGGCTTTAGATGATGTGCCACTAGTCTATATCTATACCTCTATATCTATATCTATATCTATACCCCTATATTGAGTGCGAATAAATTTGAAAGATGGTCGTTGGATGAAGCCAATCAGACGGTGTAGAGATGGCAAATCCGAGCACTACTGGCCATTGGATATCATCTACATTCCACCAGATTCTGCCACATGTACAATCTAGAAGACTCCATGGTTGAACTTAAGCATAATGCACAAACCTCAAAACACAAGTACTTCTCCTTTGTTCTAGAATCTTCCGTATCATAATTGCCCAAACTTTTTTTCTAGTTGAATTGCCATTATTTGTTTTTACTTTATGCTTTACAACGCACAATTCCATGAATCATAAAATAGATTAACTTTTTATAAAAACTAATTGATTTTGAATGAGATGAACTATAAGAATTAAATGAACATCTACATCATGCATATATTACTCAAAGCTTACATGCTATAGTGTGGTATTTATTCATAATTTGGTTGCCAAATCTTATGCGTGCAATGCACGTGTACCTTACTAGTACTTCCAGTATGTGCAAAACACGTAAATTAGAATTCCAATGGCACGCTACACAGTGTCTCTCCCTTTTTCAGTTAATATATTATGATTAAAATGATGTGGGGGCATCCATGAAGCCATGTGGCACATGTGGAGGCGTTGTCGCGACCTCCTTGTGTGGATTGATCACAGTGACGTGCTTCTGGTTCCAGAAGAATTTACTCGTCCTCTCTCACGCACACTGGCAGTACATGCACGAAGCGGAGATGTGCACGCACGCACTCATTCCCTCGCACGCACACGCAGGTACACGTTGGGACTCATTTTTGTACGAAGATCCACCCCATGTGATAATTTGACGCGTGTAAAGTCGTTCACTTCATTGATGGTCAATTAATACAGTGCATGCAAATTCAGTGGACGTGAGGGAGGAAGTAGTTGATAAAGACATTACTACTCCACTGCGTGCATGCGAGTAGTTAAATCATGGGTTGCTACTTCCATTGGTCTCCTTCGTATTTTGTGCCAATTTTTTAGCATAATTTTAAGTAACACAATATTTATGCATGTCATAAAAATTAATGTCAGCGAAAACTGTGTTCAAATGTGATTCCAATGATATAATTTTTGGTGACATGCATTAACATTTTCTTAGTTAAATTTTTGGTCAAAAATTGGCACAAAATAAAAAGGGGGCCAATAAACCATGACGCAGGCAGGATGATCAATTTTTGCCTGGGTTACTGTTGGTGGCCTTTGTATTTAAATATGGATGGAGTGGAGTAGTACTATCTTTATCTTAACCTCGTAGGGCTCTCCCAGCGCCTACGCTCGCCTCCCCGGCTCGCCCACCGGATCCCGCCATGGAGGATCCCACCATGGATAATCCCTTAGATCCCAGGATCCCGCGGGCTGCCCTCTCGCTGCGGCCCGCAGCACTGCCGCCTTTGAGAAAAACCCACATATGTTTCAGAGGGGATCCATTGCTCTGGAATCACAGATAGGTGGCGCCGGAGGACATGCCAGGGCTGCGTTTCAGGTGGTGGGCAGCAAGGGCAAATCGGATCGAGGAAGCGTCGCATCGATTGGAGACAAGTTCGAAGGAGCTGTGCCTGGCAAAGCACAAGGCGGAGGTGCAAGTCGATCTCAGGGGAGAGATGCTGAGGGATGTCAGCATCTGGCAGCGTCGCGTTGATTTCGAGCTGGGGCTAATGGCAGAGATCATATTCACGGAGTCGACTGCGGAGGAAAGAACGCGCATGCCTTTGGAATGGCATGAGCAGCCGGTGCAACTGTTCAAATGGGTGGTAGGAGAAGCCAAATCGCGGGACCAGCTGCGGCGGCGCCGCTGGGCTTGCATCGTAGGCGAGGTGAGCTGCCCTCCTTCCCCGCCAGCGATGCAGTGACCTACTCGGTTGCTGCTGCAGTGAACTTGCGGTGCCATGGCGCTTTGCAACCGTGACAATCACTCCATCTATATGTATTGTATTCCTGTGAAAATACTTGGTCGTTTGGAAAAAGATGGTAATTGATTTATCACTAGTTTTTGAATGCTTGGTCGTGACAATCATCCGAAGCCACAACCAGAATTCTCCATCGCATAATACTTACGGTCGGTCGCACCAACAGATGATTGGTCAGACCCGCGTCTCACTGAAGGGACACACATCGGCTTGGTCTGACATGTAGGACCAGTTACATCACTGACTTGTGCGATCGCATTTGAGCTGTAGTACTTGAAATTTGTGTTCCAGGAAACTCATCGGGAGCCGTTTCAGGCCTCGAAACCAAAACCATCAATTAATATTTAGCTTGTTCCCATCACATTCCAAATTAGTACTACCATGCTATAATTAAGTGCAAACCTGCTCACACCTAGTACTACGTATCAAACCAGAACGTGTTCCCACTATGCAGGTTTTAGTACTAGTGCTAGTACTAGGTTATAAAAAGGGGAACTACCTAGCCGAAAATCACTCTACCTTCCTCCTCATAAGTCTTTCTTGTTCGTCCGTCCTTGCCATGGCCGGTGTGCAGAGCTCTAGGTCGAGAACTACTCGTAACAAGGGAGCAGCGACCAAGGCCGCGGAAAAAAAGAGAGGGCTCGCCGCCTCACAGAGACCTCGAAAGATCTCTCACGGGCAGGCGAGGGCTCCCAGGAGCGCCCTAACTGCGGAGGCGAACATGCTGAGCTGGCGGTGTTGGAGTCGTTATCCCTCGACGACATGCCCGATCAGCTCAATAAGCAGAAGGAGTTCATCGATGGCTTGGTGGAGCTGCTGAAGGAGAGCCTCGACAACATGCCCGCTGAGCTCAATAAGAAGGAGGAGTTAACCGCCGGCTTGGTGATGCTACTGAAGGAGAGCATTGCCTCGTGTAAGAAGGCGACCGGCAAAATCCTGCAACTTCAGGAGGACAAGGCGAAGCTCCACCATGAGCTCGACCTGCTGAAGGAGGAGAACGCCGGCTGGAAGAAGCTGCATGAGAAGAGTAGTTCCTCGGTGAAGATGCTGCATGCCCTCATCATGGAACAGAAGGAGGAGTTGGTGAAGGTTCGCATCGAGCACCCGGCTGCTGTCAAGGTACATAATGCGGCCGTGGAACAGATGATGAAGGCTCGCGTCGAGAAATCCCGCGTCATGGACAGAATGAAGAAGATGGCAGAGGAGATGCGTGAGAAGATGGAGGTCGTGGAGGCGATGAAGAAGCAGTTACGACTCCGCGGCCAGCAACCCTTCATGTAGTAGAGAGCAGCGCCCAGACTTGTGTGTGCGTCTTCCTTCTTTTTTGCGGGGGGGGGGGGGGGGGGGGGGGATAATCTTACTTCTTCTTTTGCTCCTGTGTTTCTTCTTTTGCTTCGGGTGTTTTGCCGCACGTGTCACGTTCTCTGCGAGGCATGAATAGAACAATGCTAACGATGTGCGGCGCCGTGGGATCGATGACTAGCAAATTAGATCATTTTTTATTGCCATATCGCACTGGGCTGCCGTGTTTCATGCTCCTCCGTCGTACTAGTACTCCAGTGAAAAACTTGAGTATACCGCACGGTTCTTTGCTCCTCCTTAGGTCGTCGGCAACATTTATATGAGCGGTCAAATCACAAGGCCTCGCCTTCCAGCAGTAATGAACCGTCAAATCACAAAGGCCCTCGCCTCTCGTAAAACACACCAAGCGAGACTGCCCCACCCTCTAGCCTTTTAAATGTATACTTTTGTATAGTAGTAGTATCTATGGATTGTGCCATGGAGCAAAACTAACAAGATGAAATTAAAGAAAAAAGGTGGTACATATAGAGAGCGCTCGTCGCCAAATTATGCATATAGTACTATTAAAAAAGCTAGTATGTGCTTAGATGGGGTGCTAAAGTCTATTAAAGAAATTAGCATACCTATTTAATTCTTTGACAACTAAACTCCTTCATGCTTTAGGTAAACTTCTCTCATTTAAGTTTTTTTTAGAATTACATATCTCATTTAAGTGTTTTGCGTATGTGGCATGCTTAGAGCGTGGTTAATAGTATAGCCAACTGCTGGCTATATGATGTTGGCCATATATATTGTACGTATATAATGTGAAGAAACGAGTGGTAGTACTACCAACTACAAGATGAACTGTAAGAAATACTAGTATGTACGTACTGAAGAGTTAAAGTAACAAGAAGGAACATAACATAGTTTTGCTGGGGGGCTCTGCACAACACACCCCTCAAATAAAACTAAGCACCCTGAAATTAAACTAAGCAACTAATCCAGTAGACACTGCATTAGAACCACCATGAGCAACGACACTGCCACCTTACTTGGACTCCTCGTCCACGTGCTCGACTTCGTCCTTATCCCTCTTCCTCTTGGCCGATACTTCTTTGCTTGAACCGCACACTTGGCTCTCGCTCTTCATCCAACCCTTGTAGATATTGAAACAAAGGTAGGCATCCGTTGCAGCGTACTAGATGTGGTATCTATCTAGTACATTCCACTGCCATGTAAGATGAAACTCGGGTGGAGGTTTTGTCAGTTTACTGTATGAAGGATCAACCATGGCTCCTGCCAGGGTCAGCATTGAAGGCTGACGGGAGGGCACCAGCCCATTCTTCTGGAGGTCGAAGGGCTGGCCTACAACGAGACCTATCCAACTCAGGACTCTTCTGTCGTTCGTAAAGTCTACAGTAATGAATTTGACTTTGCTGCCCGCGAGGAAGTTCTTAAAATCCTCGTACTCAATGTCGACATGGCATATGTGGTAGACCAAACACAAGTTATGCAGGCAAACCTGGATCACGGCAGGCTTCTTCCTCTCTTCCTCCTTTAGATTCTTCTCTTTTTACAGGACTGTGGTGTACTCAACATCTAGCCCAGCGACCCACTCATCATCATTTGACTTTTTGAACATGCGTCTGAAGCGAGCAAGGCATCCTTTCACCGTCGCGGAAGAACGGGTGTAGATGATGTCGAACTCATCGCCGGTGATGGTTCTAACCTTGTACTCACCGCCGATCATGGAGATTTGGGATGCCATGGATTTGGGAGGAGGGTTAGGATTAGTGGAACTGTTGTAATGTGAAAGGACGAGACGACTAGGAGCGAACTGCCGTAATGTTAAAGGATGACCGGGGACGAGTAGGAGCGAACTGCTAGCAGTTTTCCGATTGTAAAAATGCTTGAGTGGGTCATGCGAATGGCATGGTAGTGGCTTGCCCGGTGGATAAATGGATTCATGCACAGTACTATGGGGGCCCAATTAGATGTCATGTCTACTAGACGCCCAATTAAATGGCTTCATGCATCTGCGTGTTTGCACGTCAAGTGTCGGGAAAATTACAGGTGATACGAAGCTTTCCATGCTCCCTTGATACGAGCTTCCAAGAGCCCTTGGATTTGAGATCGAACGGTTGCATGGCATGATTCTAGACCTATGGGTGAATATCCTATCCTGGAGGGTTATTCTGCAAATTTTCAGCAACTTAGCATGCGACCGTTCGATCTCAGATCCAAGGGCTGTAAGCAGCCCGTATCATGGTTGCGCCTACCACAACCGTTGCCTCGCTCGCGCGGTCGCGCCCTTGGAGATTTCAAATTTCTATAAATGAGCATTTTTTTTGCCTACTTCGCATGCATGAAACTACTTCCTCCGTCCAGGTGCGTTAGAGCATGGTTAATAATACAGCCAACTGCTGGCTATAAAATGTTGCCATATCATCTCATATAATAAGGTTAGCTATAAGGTTGGCTATAAGATTAGTACTTTTTCTCATCTTCACTCTATCTCTTTCCTCATATTTATTGCATCTGCCTTGGAGGACGCATATAGCCAGGCTCTTGCATGAGAGCCCACCCCCCTTACTTTTGCATGTCTCTCTCCTCCACATAGACAAAATTTCCATGTAAGCAGGCTATAAGCCCACTATTGTACTTGCTCTTAGGCTATCTGATGTTGGCATGTCATACATAGTCATCACTTAGTCACTCATACAACAAGGTTAGCTATAAGGTTGGCTATAAGAGTTTTTTTTACTTCTCTCTATCTCTTTCTTTGTAGTATTTATTGCATTTGCCAAGGAGTAAGGAGTACAGTACTTGGCACCTGTATACCATGGAGGTGGTCAGGAATCGAGAGACTCACGCCGGTCGTAGCGCCGCAGTAATAATGATAATGGCAAGTCAAATCACAGGGCTCCACCTGTCCAGCAGTAATGAGCCATCAAATCACACAACCCTATGTTTGCAGCAGCCTACTCCCTCATCTTCTTGCCTCTCTGTCGAACCGACTAGGCGGAACTGCCCAGCCTACCGCACGGGAAAAGCCCCGTCCTTGACTTTTAAATATAATTTTGTATCCATGGATTGCGCCATGGAGCAAAGCCTCAAGAAAACGGCGGTACACATGTATACAACACGCCCGTCGCGTTCACGTCGCACCCCAGACGGTCGGTCGGTCATGCACACCGCTCTCCGAATGGAACACACATCGTATTGTGTTTGCACACACATGTGGGACCGCAATTGAGAACCGACCATAGGCACACTCCCCCGTCCCCGCAAGTCGGCTGAGTTAATAGAAGAGAGAGACGAGCGATAGTACTAGAGCACTGCTATAAACACGTCGGTGCCTGGACGATCCCTGCATGACACGGGAGGTCAGTTCGTCCATGCATGTGACCAGACTCTAGCAGATGGCTGGATTGGCTATCGTCTACATATCGTGCAGGCTATGTTGTACAGGGCTGTAGTTCTGATGAGAAATCTAAAAAAAAGGTTTCCTATCATCTCGCAATATTAGGTTTCATGTGCTTCGGATCACTACGAGGGTTAAACAGCGACAACTGCGTTCCTCCAAGGCGCTGGTCATTGGGGGCACATGCACAAAGACTACTCGACTGCCATCTAGGTCAAGCCGGCTATGTTAATTAGGACATCTATCGATTGATCTCTTTTCTACGAGTTTGTCTTTAATTTGAGCTTTGATCCTCATCTAGTTTGTCCGTCGGGATTCATGTTGTCTCCTTGGGGCAGTGAGGTTATGGTTTCTTGTCATGTGGCATTTTTTTGTGTTATAAGTTAATCCGGTGCTTTAGATCAAAATGACGACAACTACGCCTCCGAGGCACGTGCATGAAGACTTCTCGACAGTCATTGACGAGGTCAAGCCGGCTCCGGTAGATAAAAGAAAACTACTCCACTATATAGGCAGGAGCCTCCGCGCTTGCTTGCTAGTGTTGCTCTCTTCACACTCTCTCGTCCTCTCCAGATCTAAACACGACAGCGGTGGCCACACTCTCTCTGCTCACCGCTGGTCACAGATCCGGCCAGATCCCCTCCGCCGGGGAAGGTGAGAAGGTGCAATGTTCACACGGTCATCCTCGGCGACGGCTCTTACCCACTGCCAGCACGTCCTGATCAGCGTGCCTTGCCGTTCTCTCCCACGCAACACTGGCTAGGGAGGGCCTCCGACCCCTTCTTCCTTGCTGCCATAGTGTGGGCATTTCCGACCTCCCGCCGCCCACCTAGCAACATCCCGGCGACCCTCAGGTATAACTTCCTTCGAAACCTGCCTTGCTATACTGCCCCAGCTCCTGACGTCGCTGCATTTTTATCTTTTACTATTTCTCAGGCCCCCTCGTAGATAGGATCGATTGGCTATTCAAAAGCCACCTAAATTTTTACTGTTAAGAGGTAAAACTACTTCATGCAGTTGAATCTAGTACTACTTGGTTCAAACAGGGAAGGAAGGGGGTGGGGGTGGGGGAAGATTTGTTACCTGAATCTAGGACTTGGTCGAAAGAGGAAATAATGGGGGCGAAAAGTAGCAGAGACTGGCTATCCAACTGGTCTCTTGGTCTAATAGGGAAATAAAGGGAAATGCAGTACAAACTCAATATAAACCGATCTATTGGTTGAAAAAGGAAAGAAAGTGGGGACTGGGGGACAAGTCAACAGAGTATGTCCAGCACTAGATTTGCTAGCCTCAAACACTATAAGGTGGCTATACCGAACAAAAATGGGACCAACCCAGATATCCTGTTCTGATGTTTGTTGCCCCGAGCCCCTCTTATGTAATGCCACTGGTAAAATGTAGCAGTCCCACTATTAAAAGTAAGGACATGTTAAACCAATGTTGTTTTCAATGTAATGCCTCCAGTAATATGAATCAATAGCACTGTTTTTCATGTCTTGCTAAATTTCCCATTAAGATAAGTTGCTTCTTTTCGTTAGAAATGCAACTGTCCTGGTCTGCGTACTCTCCCGTGCCCAAATACCAACTCTTTAGCAGCTGTTAATGTAATGTTGCTGGTAAAATGAAGCAATGGCACCATTAAAGTAATGTCGTATTTAATAGTTGTCATAGTTAATCCTAATGCCCACACTAATATCTAGCAATGCTGCTGCTTTAGAAATTGCTACTGTCCTTGTAGGATCGCCATTCAGATAAGGAACATGCTTCTTTTTATTTGATGTATGTTTCTTCACTTGTTAGTCACCCTCCTTTCCACCTTTTTGTCCAAACAGAGATATACATTTCACGCTTGAACTTAGTTGAACTACATAAATGATATCCAAATTATAGTTGAACATTCCACGAGCTTCATGACCAACCTTGATGTTGCTCAATTTTATTGCAACTAATGAGGAAGAGCTGCTAGCCCATGGGACATTGCTTCATTTTAGGTGAACTGCACAAAAAGGTCCCATGAATTGAATCATCCATGTTGGTGACTGGTGTCATCCCTTCTACGATGGCGTTGACTGCAGATATGGTTCCCATTGCGAGGTATGTTCCTTTTTGGTCTGACCATTTGCCAAAGATCCTGCATGTTGACTCTGCTCTTGTGCTACTGTTTTGGCACTGCCATGATAAAGCAGTAATGTTATTATTTTGCACCTTAATCTAGTGGCACTATTAATTTGAGGCAATGTTTAGGCACCGCTAGTGCCACTGATTTTTTTTATATATTGAAAGAGGGGGTTTCCTCCGATTTCATTAAAGAAACCCAACCATAGAGAACCATTATCCGACAACATCTCAGTGTAAATGGGCAGTTATGCAACTACTACTAGAACGGACTGAGTACTAGCAGGAGACAAGTTCGCCACATAAGCTAGGCAGGTAGGGGGACGTAGCACCAGCTCAACCAAGTTTGGATTACAACCCAAATGCTACCACAGAAACATCAGGGGGGAAGATAGGGACTGAAAGAGCCAGCTTCAACATCCCAGTCTAAGCACCCCCGGCCTCCATCCTTGCGACGCACGGTACACCTCGCTTGCCACCTGCTCGACCCTAGTGGCACTGATAAAATGAAGTAATAATACAGTTAAAATAGACCGAGTGTCCTCTCTATCATTTCATTTCCAATGTAGATAAAGAAAGTGCTTCTCTTTGTTAGTATATGTTTCATCAACTAGTCCCATTGTTAATGTTTAAGTGTTTCTGCAAACTGGGGTGCTTAATTTTAGTTGATCTGCACAAAAATAGAGATTGGAATGTCTCAAGGCCCCTCCTTGTACTACCGTTATACACTGATGTTCATCACTGGCAGAAGGTGTATCGGGGAGAATTGGGTCGATTTCCAGTATGAGGCCTACCGTATGAGGCGTCGCAGGGCCCATCTCGCCCTCGCAGCATGGCATACTGTGATACTATCGCAATATTTTCCCATTAAGAAAATGAAGTTTCTTCTATTTATTAGTGTATGTTTCATCAACTAGTGCCACTATAATGTAATCATGCTTTTTCATTATCTGTGCAAACAGGGTTATTTAGCTGCATTTTGGTGGAACTGCACAAATGTACGGATGGAACCGGCATATATGCAGAGTGCGAGGTGCCAAGTAAAAATTACCGACACCAACCATGCTCTATCTAAGCATTGGCATCCACCACTAGTGGGATGGGTGGCGCTCTCTGTGGACGAATCTTTCTCGGCAACAAATCCTCTAGTCAAATACTAGTAGCTTATATTGGCACTTTTCTAGGGAGTACTCTTTTCTGAAAGAAGCACCAATCTATTTTTATTTATTTGTACATAGTGTCACAACTTTGTTTTTGGTCCAGAGCTATTTTAGGGTGATTGGCGTAGTACTCGGAGACTGATTGTAAGCATGATTTTCATTAGCCGTCACACAGATTGTAAGCATGAGCAGATGGAAAATTAGGTTAGTGCGAAGCTTACCTTAAGCCCTACCGCCGCCGTTGAAATGAGGCGAGCGGCGAGGAAACCGTGGAGAACGGCGGGGAAGCGACATCGCGCCATCCGGCCTCCTCTTTAGGTGGGAGAAGAAATACTCCTGTGGTTCCGGCTGGCACTGCACCCTCACGAACGGCACACCGTACTCGATCGATCCGTTATCCTCTGGATGCTCGACCTTCGACCTGTACGCCCACCACCTCCACCTGACTTTTGCGTCAGGCGAATCTATCTACTCCATCGCCCAGAGGAGATACTCGATGAACTCGAAGGACTGCGGCGTGACTGCCACCGGGGAGTACATCGCCGCCCTCATCGCCGTCGTCTCGCTCTTACGCATACATTGCCAGATGGCCCTCACCGTCCTCGAAATCTCCCACTCGTTGTCAAACCAAGTAAGGATCTCCTTCAATCTGGCTAACTTCACCTGGTCGCCGCCGGCGATCTGCCCGATTTGCTGCTGCATCCTCTCCATAGATGTCCTTCTAAGAGGTCCGGTGCTAGCTTTGGAAGATAGGAGGAGAGACGCTGGTCTTGCAATGGAGAAGAGGGAGAGGCGAGACAGTGGTTTTGCAATGGAGAAGATGGAGAGGAGAGGGGGTGGTTTTGCAATGGAGAAGAGAGAGAGGCGAGACAGTGGTTTTGGAATGGAGATGATGGAGAGGAGAGAGGGTGGTTTTGCAATGGAGAGGAGGGATAGAGCGTGCGCCAGCGATTTAGGATTGGACGAGAGGGCCGGCGCGCTATGACTGGATCAAAATCAAAATCAATTTACCCTTCAATTAAGAAAGCGACCCCACATTAACTATTCTCCCTTGTATTCTGAGTCATATTTGACCATGATTTTCACAAATAAAATATATGTTATACATTGCAAAAATAATATAATTTGAAAGTACATTCAGATACGAACCAAACGATACAATTTTTGATGACTTGCATTCACATTTTGCTTGTCAAATACAGTACGTGGTCAAACTTTGACCCAAAATACGCAAAACAAAAAAATACTTCCAAGACCAGCGCCGCTCCTCTCCTCTTAAACCACCGCCGCTCCTCTCCTGTTCCAATCCAAATCCAGTGCCGCTCCTCTCCTCTTCCATTTCCAAACCACCGCCGCTCCTCTCCTATTCCAATCCAAAACCAGCGCCGCTCCTCTCCTCTTCCATTTCAAAACCACCACCGCTCCTCGCCTGTTCTAATCCAAAACCAGCGCCGCTCCTCTCCTCTTCCATTCAAAAACCACCGCCGGCGAGTGAAGGTGCTACGGAGAAGTAGATCAATGGAGGAGTACATCCGATACGTGTGGCTCGCAGGCGGCGACCCTGTGAAGCTAGCTAGGATGTTGGAGATACAGTCTTGGTTTGACAACCCAGAGCACTTAGCGGCGACGGCGAAAGCGATGGCCAAATATCTGGAAAAGAGCGAAAAGGAGGCGATACACCGGGAGGGAGTCACGTGGGAGTACATAGAGCTGCTCCTCTGGGCCATGGAGCAAACAGATTCACCAGATCCGATCTTGAGGCTGCGGTGGTGGGAGTATCGATCCAAGATGGAGCATCCACCCGAGATTGAAGGATCGAGCATCTACATGGTGCCGTTTGTGAGGGTGCCATGACGGAGCGAGTCGGTGGAGTCTTCGTCGACCGAACCCAACTGCAAGAGGAGAAAAATAGTTGGCGCGACGATGCTTCCCCACCATCCTCTCCCTCGCCGTTCACGTCGTCCCACGGGGCGGCTGTCTGCCACCGAGGAATAGGAGGGGACTCCCCCCCCCCCAAATAGTCTGAGGAGGAGCTTAGGGTTGTTAGTATTTGCAGGTTGTGTTTTGTGTTTCAGATTTGAGAGTACTTTCAGATATGAATGTCTTTTGAATTTCAGATTTGCAATATTGAGCATATGAAGTATTTTATGAATTCTAGAGATTTATTTTTAGCACTTTAAAAAATGTAGTTTCATATAAAAGTGCAGACAATGTGATTCTCAGAGAAGAAACTGCAAGTTTCAGTTTTAGATAAGAAACTGCAAGTTTCCGAGGGAGAGCATTTATATTAACACGCCTTTTTCAAACAGGGATAACATCATGTTGGAAGTTTTATTCATGGTCAAAAATGGAACTACCAGCCAGTTAACATCATGCTGATCAACATTCATGCATAGCACATCTTCATATGATGCACAATCAAAAAGATATGCTATTTTCAAAATGCCCACACAATGTTGAGTGTGTTGGAGGTGGTGTGCGTAGATGACAATGGGCACCCACATGTTAGAGGTAGAGGCAAAAATTTGTGGATATTTTCACTGCATCAGGTGGAATCAAACCCGGGCGGAGCAGCGGTTGGGGAGTAGAACTTGGCCACTGGGCTACTCCAGTACTTCCGCTAGAAATTTGGCACAACATCTACCACTACTGTAGCACGTCTATGGCCCTACCAGGTCCATGGCCATACGCAAGCAAGTGTCTCATTGAAAAAATACTTCCTCCTAATGCTATACTGACGTTGGGGGCCACGGGTTTGTCAACGTAGTTACTAAAGGAGATAAATTTACAACGAAACTAGTCATCGGCACTACAAAAAAAAAGACACATCCGTGACATTTTTGGGCCAAACGAATTTTTTTCTGTCATGCTTATGACACTTCTATGACGATAATTGTGACAAAACCCGGTATCATCATAGATGTGGTGGGCTCCTACTTCTATGACAAAAAATCATGACAGAAAATGGGCTTATTGTCCTGGGCGGACCGGAGACGCACCTGCATGACATTCTTTGGGACGTCCATGACGGAAAAAATCGTGGTAGAAGCGAGGGCGAGGAAAATTTTGGGGAGTTCCCGGTTACGGTGGGTGGTCGGGGCCGAGCGATGCATGCGAGGTTTGCACATTTTCTCTCGTATACGTACGCACGTGTGTGCGAAGCGTTGGGTTCTAACTGAACCCGAGCGAGGCGTTCGCTTACTGAACCCGAGCGATTGCACTAGCTACGTTACTGAACCCGAGCGATCGATCGATCCCTGGCTATTCACTGAACCCGATCGGGGGATTCCTTCGCTACTGTTGCTAACTGAAGCCGATCGAACCTGCTGCCTCTTGATGAACAGTGAACGTGGGGGTTGGTTGAACGAGTCGAGACGTACGTGGTTGGGGTTGGATGAACAGTTCTTGGTGGGGGTTGGATGAACAGGACCCCGTGGTAGTAGTAGTAGTAGGCTGTTGCCGCTGGATGAACAGGACCCTGAGAGGAGGCCGCCACAGCCGAGCTGGTTGGGGGTGGATGAATAGGACCCCGTGGAGGGCTGGTTGAACAGTAGCCGGTGGAGTGCTGGATGAACAGTAGCCCGTGGATGAACAATAGCTGGTGGATGCAGGAGGAAGACGCAGTGGATGAACAGTGCAGGTGGAGGCTGAAGGAAGTCGACGGTGGGTGAATAGTAGGCCGTGGAGTCCCGTTTTGCGGTACGCCACACCCCTCCGATGAACAGGACCCCCCGTTTCGACCGTAGCACTCCAACACAAGTCCGTTTCCTCCGTTTTGCGGTATGCCACACCCCTCCCGATGAACAGGACCCCCGTTTCGACCGTAGCCGGTCGAACAGAAGGCCGTTTCCTTCGTACTGCGGTACGCCAGACCCCGTTTCGGCTGTTCCGTCCAAGCCGGTTGGCTCCCGTTGAACAGGATGCATTCCGACCCAGTCTGTTGCCTCCTGATGAATAGGACGCTATTTCTCCGTTCCGACCTAGCCGGCTGGCTGCCCGATGAACAGGACGCCATTGCTGCCGTCCGTTGCCTCTCCATGTACATGAGCCCTGTCCGTACGTATGCGCGAGTAGGTGTTCGAGACCCCGCCCATATGTACGTACGTGGCTGTATTTTTTGGCATGTGGCTGTACATACGTATACACGGTTTAGAAGGGACTGCCTGAACTGCTACGTCGGGGGCTCTACTACTACACGTGCCGCTGCTTGCTCGGCCACGGTTCATCATTGCAGAGAGACCGATCGACCAGTATGTACGTACACGTTCGCGATAACGCTACATATGCTTCGACTAGGTGGGTCCCGGCTGTCAGGGAGGATAAGGACGCACTTCCTTGCGTGTGAAGTTATTGAAGGTGGATCCGAGCTGTCAGGGGGAGGATTCATTTTTTTTCACGCCTAATATGGAGGCACTTTCCTTGCGTCCGAAGATATAGCTCGTGGGTCCCAGCTGTTAGGGGGGAAAAACATTTTTTTTCCGCAAAATACAGCTAAGCCAAAATACAGAGGCCCTTCCGGTAGGTCCGTGCTGTCAGGTGGAGGAATCATTATTTTGCGCATAATAAGGAGGCACTTCCTTGCTGCGGCCATGGACCCAGCTGTCAGCCTCTCCACGTACAGTCCTCTTCTGATGTAAGTTGTTCCTTGACCATGTTGACCACGCTGCACCGAGAGCACCAAGGCGGTGGATGATGGCGAGGCCTAGGAAGGGAATGACCCGGAGCCGGGGAAGACTCGGCAGTTGTTTCCCACGCGGAGGGGCATACGAGGGTTTACTTGTTGGGTTGCAGTGTGAGGATGCCGTCGCCAGAGAATAACAGCAGGTCTGGGTGAGTACAGGGATGGCCAGGCCAGCGATGGGAGTAGGGTGGGGCGGTGAGGCCTGCGCGGCAGCAGAGCCGGCCACGAGAGGCAGGAGCAGGCGGCACGACCGACGCTTGTTTGGGCGGCTGGAGCAAGAAGACCAGAGGTTGAAGAAGCACTACAGCCGTTGGATGGACATCGTACGGTCACTGGAGCAAGAATCGTTCATATTGACTAAGTTGACAAAGCCCTCCGTCCGCGTCAACTTAGTAGGCCCATAAGTCAGCCTCCAACTATGGTGGGTCCCAGATAGCAGGGGGAGTATTCATTTTTTTGTGCGTAATAAGGAGGCACTTCCTTGCGTGCGAAGATATAGCTGGTGGGTCCGAGCTATCAGTGGGAGGAACTTTTTTTTCGCGAAATACAGAGGCCCTTTTGGTGGGTCCCTGCTGTCAGGTGGAGGAATCATTATTTTGCGCATAATAAGGAGGCACTTCCTTGCGTGCGGCCGTGGACCCATCTGTCAGCGTCTCCACGTACAGTCCTCTTCTGATGGATGTCGTTCATTGACCACGTTGACCATGCCGCACCGAGAGCACCAGGGCGGTGGACGATGGCGAGGCCTAGGAAGGGAACGACCCGGAGTCGGGGAAGACTCGACAGTGCTTGCCCACGCGGTGGGGAGTACAAGGGTTTACTGGTTCGGCTGCCATCGCCGGAAAATAATAGGAGGTGTGGGTGAGTAGAGGAATGGCTTGGCTAGCGATGGAGTAGGGTGGGGCAGTGCGGCCTGCGCGGCAGCACAGCCGGCCACGGGAGGAGGGAGCAGGCAGTCCCGCCGGCGCTGGTTTGAGTGGCTGGAGCAGGAAGAGCAGAGATTGAAGAAGCATGGCGGCTGTTGGATGGACATCCAATAGTCACTGCTCTTGTGTGTTGACTAAGTTGACACGGCCTTGCGTGCGCGTCAACTTTTTTTAGGAAAGCGTACGCGTCAACCTATAGTAGGCGCACAAGTCAGCCTCAAATCTGTGGAAAACAGCATACGTCCCATCTGCCATTATTTCTAATAATTTACAGCCCATTTGCTGATTCTTAAGGATTTTTTTGGAGCCCATATTCTTTCTGTTAGCATTACAACCCATATTGTGGCCACATTTAAAAATTTCTACGAAATTTTGCATATTTCAGTGCGGTCCGAACTGTTTTTAATCCCGAAATTTCGAGTCACGTTCAAACTAATTTAAAAATAATAAATTTATATAAATTTAAAATCCAACATAATTTTCCTCGCAAAAAAACAATTAAATTCGAAATGTCGAAATCTAAAAAAACGATATTTGAAACTAATTACCGGTTTTCCGTGTTTATAAATATACATCCCATTTCTTACTACTTCATTTTCTGGGCAAGCGAATACATCGCTCTCGTCTTGAAAGATTTGCAGCCCAGCAGGGCTGAGAAAGCAAGTAGGCCTCCATTGGGTATTTCTTTAAAAAAAGTAGAACTGGGCTAGCCATTTTCAGCAAGAAAAAAACACAACTGGGCTCATCATGTGGTAAACATAAAATAAAACCCTGGCTAGACGGGCCACAGCCCGTGCACAGCCCCGTTGTTACCCTGATCCATCTCTAAAACTAGTATAAATAACAACTGATTGTTCCTAAAAAAAGAGTAAATAACAACTGCGCGACCTGCTGGGTCCCTAGTGTCAGCCACTCATTGTGTAATTCTCTCGTTTATTGACTACGTTGACAATGGCGTGGGACCCAGATGTCCAACCATTAGGAGGAACCATTTTTTTGGGCTTGTAATAATGAGGCACTTGTTTGCGTAATGCCATGAACCCTGGTGGGTCCCTACTGTCATCCTCTCCATGTACAGTCATCTGCTTGTTCCTCTCGGTTGTTGACGATGTTGACAATGCCAGACGGCGGTGCACCGCGCACGGTGAGCGAACCAAGGCGGTGGACGATGGTGAGGCCTTGGACGGAACGAACAAGAGCCGTGGAAGATGCGCCAGTCTATTCGCAGGCGGAGGGGAGTACGAGGGTTGACTGGTTCGGGTGCGGGTGCATGTTGGGGCTGACGTCGCCGGAGAATAACAGGACGTGTGGGGGAATAGAGGGAGGAACTGGCCAATGTTTGAGGGTACGATAGGGCAGCGGAGGCGCAGCCAGCCGTGGGAGGCGGTAGCAGGCGGAACCGACGGGGTGGTTTGGTTTGGGCGGCTGGAGGAAGAAGACAAGAGATAGAAGATACACGACATATGTTGGATGTCAATCCACCGGCTGGTAGGCAGAATCATTTGTTAAGTAGTAATTAAGTCGACACCACCTGGGATAGGCTTTTTCCTCGTGGGTACCAAATGTCAGAATCCAAATATGTCACGGTCATGCAGCCTTTCTTATGAAAATTTATAGTCCATTTGGTGTGCTAGTTCAAAATAAGTTTGTGGGTGCTGGTGGGGGCTAATCACTTGGGTTCTGTAATGCACAGTGAGCTCAAGCAGCCGGCGAGAGTGATGTTATTTTCCTTGGTTGGGATTTGTTACAATATTTCACTCTTAATTAAACAAATGGCAAGCCATTTGCTTTGTTTCAAAGAAAATATGACAGTCACAGCCGAGTTGAAAAGGGCAACAACATCTAACTCCAGCTTACAAACTGTACAAAGGCACGAGGGTTAATTGTTCATCAGGTTTAGACAAAATCCAGATTGAAAAGGGCAACAACATCTAACTCCAGCACTGTTTTCGGCAGACACAGTTAAATGGATCGGTTAAGTCCATAGAATGAACATCCTGGGTCGTAAAATTTACTGGATTATGACCACAAGATGTTGTAAATAGAAGCCCGACACGTTCAGAAGCCCTTTTGTCCACCTGAAACTCCTTTTTTTGCTCTTTGACATACCCATCCGTCAAAACCATGCTGCTAATAAACTTAAGCCCGATGGACAATAGTAACCTCGCATTCAGCAGGAAGAATGTGACAAATCTAGTGTTTGCATGGTTGGCTACATATCATTCCAGCGTTATTGTCTTCAATCAAATGTCATGAGAAGTGAGAAAATCTCGGTGCTTACGAATCCACCGATTGGTTATAACTTTATTACCCCGTCCTGTTGCCTAAATAGACATGAAGATTGAAAACAGTTAAGGTCTAAAAAAAGAGTGTCGAAAGAGCAACAACTGAACGGTTAATTCTAGTACACTATATGCGGGCTTCCAATGAGCGTGAAATTATCACCTTTATATACAACTTCTCCAGACATGGAAAGCATTGCTGCAAGCCAATAATCTTGTTCAGATCAAAACTGTTCATTTGGATATATAAGATCTAGATAGAATCCAGCACCATTGATAGGCTATCCATGGAGAAACTCTTCATTGAGCATAGAACATAATATTAGTACGAAATGTGTACTCCAAGATGATATATAAATTATGCGCAGAAATTTAAAATGCAGCTTATGATTACAAGTGTAGATGATAATATACAGTACCTGAAGAACTGTGGAGCCAAACACTATCTTGAAATGAGCACAGAGATCATGTATTACACCCAAGGTCTCCAGTTTAGGCGCAGAGACGACAGTTATTTGCGACGGTGAATGACTAGAATCAAGGATCAACCTTTGAAGTGAAGGGGCATCTTCGATGATGAGCTGCCTTTCGTCAAAAGAAATTCCAATTCTTACAAGGTTAGGCGACTTTATTTGGAGACAACTGATTCTAACTGTGAAAACAAGCACCAAGCACTCCAGGGCAGGGCAACTGGAGTGGATGATGCTGTGCAATGAGGCCTCCGATATACGAACCCGCACAAGTGAAAGTTTTTTGAGAAATGGGAGTCAAAGGTTTAGTACCAGATTGTCTGGTAGATTGCACAGCGCAAAGGTGGCGGTGTGGAGAGAGGAGGAAAACCGTGAGATGGACATCGGTGCTGAGGGCACAAGTATGTGGCGTTCGGTATCTGGTAGGTTATTTCCTGGGGAATAGTAGAACTCAAGCAGCTGTAGTTCTGTGAATTTAGGGGATTTCAACCAGGCGTCCCCCGTGCAGGACATGCTATGCTTGCTCAGGTAGCATGACGGCATGCAGAGGCTTTGAACGGAGCCCTGGTGGGAGGAGATGATGGCTCTAGGGAGTTCAAAATCATTAAAGAGAGATAGCTGATGACAGTCGAGATTAAGGGGCGCGGTACGCCATAGAGGGCGCCACGGAGTTGAGAGGACTTGGGTGCGGCAGCAATCCTTGGTGGGGAGAAGCGAGATGATCTCCCTAAGGATGGTTTCGGGAGATCGCTGTTGCGGTCGACCCAAGATTCTACGGGTTCCTGGGATCCAGTGGGGGTGGGATCGCCACTTCTCCCTGCGCTGCCGGGTGCGGGATCTACAACAGGCGTCGCCGCTGGTAGGAGCCCCATCTTCTTGGCGCTGGGGTCAGCCGACTCCATTTTCCTCGAGGGCGTCGCGTCGAGCTCACGGATTTGAGTAGAGTAATGATTGACGAGCCTAGTTGTAGTGCGAGTGAAGAAGAAGGGGAGCTGGGGTTTTCTGTAGTAGTGAGGAAGAATGGGAGCTAAGGTTTTCTGTAGGAGTGAGGTGAGGAATTTGGGGGTACGAGTAGAGCGAGCTGACGTGAGGTGAGTGGGAGTGAGGAGGAAGAAGAGCACCCATGTTTTTTTGGGGGGCGGTGTGCTGGGTGGCGCCTCTCATTAAGTAAATATATGGGCTTTTGAATTGATTTTATTATTTACTAGGGTGGACGGGCTGTTTTGTCTTGGGCCCAGAGAAACAATTACTACTAGTATAGTGGAGACACTCTACAGCTACCCAGAAAAACAATTACTACTAGTACAGTGGATAGACTACCGCTTCTGGCTCCTCCGA
Organism: Thinopyrum elongatum; assembly: GCA_011799875.1. Lineage (NCBI taxonomy): Eukaryota > Viridiplantae > Streptophyta > Magnoliopsida > Poales > Poaceae > Thinopyrum > Thinopyrum elongatum. The sequence continues at coordinate 300,418,409 of CM022301.1, read as the reverse complement.
GGTCATCGAAACGTCTCCCTCTACTGAACGCCGTTTTACTTTGGTTCACCGACATGCGGGCCATGCAGCGCGCGGGCCCGAATGCCATCCACCAAATTAGAAGGCGGTATGCAGGCGGAGAGTCACCCCGGTTGTAGCGCGGCAGTAACGAGCCGTCATATCACAAAATCCCACCTCCCCGCAGTCTAAGTTTGACGGACGAAGCAACCATCATTTCACTCTTCGCTGAATCCCCTTCTCCCTCACCGTCTTCAAGAAAGCCAACACTCGCATCTGCCATTGTTCTTCTCTCCCAACGAAGAGAAGGTAAGCGGATCCATGATGTTGGTATATTTTCTTTCAGAAAAAAAGAACTTTTGCAAAGCAGTAACCGATCCTCACTCTCTTTTTTGTTTCATTGTCATTGCGATTGTGTTTTCCTTTCAGTTGTCTCCTAGTATTCGTCAGTTTCATGATGGACCAAGGAGAACCAGGCAAAGATCAACCGATGTTGGAGCAGACGCGGGAGGCTGATCCCCATGAGACAGAGAGCTCCAAGAAGATGGATGCAGCCACCGAGCTGACCCCAGATACGCTCACGGCCACTACTGAGATGGTCAACGCCCCATTTGAGGTTACAACCCTCACGGCCCTGCAGGAGCAGTTTTCCCCCTTCGAGGATGTGTCCCCCCCCCCCCCCGCTGAGTTGCCCAAGGTGATTTTCTTCTTTGCCGATCTCGATTGTGGTTTTTCATCTAAGTATGTGGTGATAAATAATGCAAAATTTTATTAGCTTTGATGCCATGGTACCTTCCCTGTCATGCATACTTTTGACTCTACATAGTGGTTTATATAACTTGTGTTTCTTATATTGGAAAGTAATTCAGAATTTGTTTCTGTTTGAATTAGAGCCCTGATGTAGACAAGGATTGTGTAGTTGTACATGTCACTCGCTATGAGGCGGATGACCTGAATATACGCACGAGGAAAACAAAGTTCTTAGGCTGTTGGATCCTGGAAGCCATTTGCACTTATACCAATGTCGAGATGTATTCCAGCCTCACTGTTGTCAGGCGTGTTGTCCAGGGTGTACTGAAGCACAAGAAGTTCAAAGCTACTCCTTCGTTTGTGAGGCATACTGTTCTTGTCAAGCTTACGCAGGAAGATGACGTGGCATGCCTCCACAAACAAGTTTATGAGTGGCAAGGCCACAAGGTTATCCTCAGGAAGGTTCACAGGATTGAGCTGCTGTCGGACATCCTCGATGATGTTCATGGCAAGGTCCGTCTTGTGTCCATCCCAAATTAGATCGAGGCATGAAATAGTTGCCCCAGCTAGTGTTTAAAAGTAGTTTGGATTGTGTCTAATTATCCGAACCTTTCCTATTATCGAGCCCTCTGGGGCTAGTACTCTGTTTGAATCCGCCTATGGGAACTACTGCTACTTTTGTGTGCCTGTGAATCATGTGAGAACCATCCTAATTTTTGCCAAAACAGATGCGTCCTCACTAGTTTTTTCATGTAATATGGCATGGTAAGACATAAGTTGTCACGGTTTATCATACGAGCAGTGTGTGTTTGATGAAATAGAGTACTTGTTCGACAACTGTGCGCCGACATATACATAGGGTACGTAAGGCTGGTTAAGTACTTGTAAACACTGTTGGTGCTACCCCACTTGTAAGCAGTTGTGTAAAACACGGCACATTGGCTCAGCTCGCTTCAACACTAGAAAAGTCGGCTATCGACCAGCTAACAATCAATAATCTGCTGTCTGACATATAAGCAACTACGTATCTTGTTATAGTGGTTCATGCAGTTAACTGAGGCCACAATCTAAATTCCAAATGTTCACAGCTAGTCTAGCGTTCATGTGGAACAATCACATTAAACTCGGCTTCATAAAATACTTGAAAAGCATAAGTTAAGCAATTTTATACATCTCAATGATTCAGAGAACATAACAAACATTTACTAGTCTCTACTCTTATAAAAAACAGAGTTGGTGATGATGGTGTGTGTGCCATCCTGCAATATAGGCCGTCCGATTTATATCTGATGGATAGGAAGGAACCTATGGCAATTTTGCAAAAAGATACCCACACCCCTCTCCACATTTGCAAATAAGGCCTTCCCTCATTCATCCTTTTCTCTCACAAGATAAACTACTCACACAAATGCATCTTGATGTTCCATGCAACACATGGGCATCTTGCTAGTTCACAGCAAAAGACAAAGTTGTGAGAAGGTTTACAAATCAGGAAAAATCAAGCAAGGCTTCTCTGAGCAAAGGGCCTCACTAGGCAGGCTTTAATTTCCTGGAGTTCACTCTGGTTTTTCTTGTTACCACTATCTAGGGTTAGGTTCTCTCATTCCAGAATAACCAATTATAATTGTGTTCTCAGTTGGAATGCTGAACTGAACCATGTAGTGTATTGATCATCTGAACTTCTTGTGGAGTTCCACTAAATTTAAGCACCGCTATTTGCAGAAATAAGTAGACCACAATGCCTCTTGTCTGCGTACCTGTCCCAAAAACCTCCATGCAGCTGTGTCAGCTAGTCCTCTGTCCATGGATGAACTGGGAGAAAGTGCATTCCCTACTAGGATGCAGTTGTTTTCGCTCGTCCCTGCACTGCAATCAGGAAGTAAAACATACGAATCAGGTTATTTAAACAGTGACCGTTATTTGCAGTGGCATATGATTAACAGCAGCATCTATTGTGTTATAATTGGCACTACATTGACAGTATGAAAGTGCCCTTAAGTAAGAAGTATCATCACATCACATCAACACTGCCACTAGATTAACATGCAGAACAATAGCATTAGTATTAATGTCATGAGAGTAGCACATGGTCAGTAAATGTGCAATCAAATTTGTGCAGTTCCACTGCGATGAAGCAATGTTAGCGGTGTGAGATTTAAGTGTAACTGCAAAAACACAATTCATGGCAAATAAAGCAAGACGGAAGCACTTCCTAAAATGGTGGTGGCATAGCTTCAATTAATCGACGGCACTAGACCATTACTTAATAGTGACATTAGGTGGCATTGCTTCAATTTATCGACAGCACTAGACCATTACTTAATAGTGACATTAGGTGGCATTGCTTAATGCTTCATGTGATTTTACATTAATGCTAGCGATATGGGCGTAGGGACAGACATCATGTCTGCATTTGTCCCATTTTTTTATCTCCTCGGTGACATTTTCCTATGTGAGTACAGGAAATCTAGACCTGCTCGTTCTCATTTGCGTTATCCCCCAACACCCCTCACTTTCTTTCCTTTTTCGACCAAGAGACAGGTCCAGCTCCCCCCACCCTTCGCCATCCACCACGCTTTCTTCGCCTTTTCAACCAAGAGACCGGTTGGGTAGCTAGTATCTACTACTTTCCCCCGTTTCCTCTTAGAACCAAGTCCTAGATTCATGCTACAGCTTTCCCACTTTCTTCCCTATTTGAACCAACTCTTAGATTCGATTGTATGAACTAGCTTTACCTCTAATAATAGTAAAAGTCTAGGTGGCTTTGGAACAGTCTAGGTGGCCACGTGGGGAGCTGGGGCAGTAGAGCAAGGCAGGTTTCGAAGGAATATATACCTGAGGGTCATCGGGATGTAGCAAAGACGGCGTCGGGAGGCCACATCTTGGCCACAATACCACAGGGACAAAGAAGGGGTCGAAGGCCCTCCTGAGCCGGCCCTGTCTCGGAGAGAACGACATGGCCGCCGATCGGGACGCATGGGCAGCTGTTGGTCTCCTCCCTCGCCGCCGACGACCGCGTGAACAGTGCACTTACACCCCTGCCCCGGCCGAGGTGGTCCGGCTGGATTTGTGACCAGCCGTGAGTAGAGAGAGAGTGTGGCCACCTATGTCTTGCTTAGATCCGGAGATCATGAGAGAGTGAAAGAGAGGAACCCTAGTAAAGCAAGCGCCGAGGCTCCTGCTTATATATATAGTGGAGTGATTTTGGTGTAGCAGCCGTTATTAAATTGAGTACACGCGAACCACTATTTTCATTTAAAGTTCAAGTAAAAATAAAACTCGATCAATAACGTGCCACCGCTTCTAGGTCGCACTATCAAATCACCGCGTCCAGGTCGCACTATGTACTGTATCATTCACGTGCGGTCCACGACCCTCCATCAAGTTGAAAACTAGACTAATCAAAATGTCAATTGGGATGCCTCTTTGTAAACAAATGCGCTCCTAGCTTCAAAAAAATGCGCTTCTACGTGTACCCGCGAGTGGGTGTGAGAGAACTAGTGCATGTATGCACCGCTTCTCTTCGTGAGAGTACAATATACTACGCCCAAAGAACGTTCGCCACAAGAGTAATAGTATAAGTGTGTGACGTGTGAGTTAAAATAAAAGGTGCAGGACGTCTTTTATTTTTTAGAAGTTCTAAGGGTAGGGTGTGAAGAGCACATATGTGTGTGACGTCTACCTACAGATAGACGGTGGGTGCGAGAGGACTCGGGAGAGTCGTGACTCATTAGGGTGCGTGTGTGCGTGAGAGAGAGGGGGCACCGGGCACATATCAATCCAATGCATGTGTCCGTAAATCATATCTGACAAACGTTCGCCACAAGCCGTTTCCTGACGAATGCCATAAGAACTGTTAGATCGGCATCCGACAGTGCCAGTTTTGCCATGGCATTTAACAGAACAGCCACTTCCCCGACACACAAATCTTCCACGTGAGTGTTAGCAACTGTCGTATGCTCCTCCCTCCGTTCCAAAATGTAGTGCATATAGCTTTATTGAAAATTCGAACCTCAGAAACTTTTACTGAGTTTTTGTATACCAAAATGCACATATAGAATACCCAGTATATATCATTTCATTCATTTTCGAGAGGTAACTATAAAGATGGGGGAGGAGTGTACAAAGAAAGACCGTCGTATCACCTGCAGCAATTTCAACCATCCTTTGGTGTGGAGGAATATCATAAGAACTCTATACGATATGATTTTTATATGATTTTTACCTTTAGAGCCAATTGGTTTGTATGACTAGATTCATATACTCCACATTTCAAAGGAAAATAAACATGATATCATTTTTCTAGCTTTAGAGCCACTTGGTTCATATGAATGGATTCATATACTCCCACAATTTCAATGGAAAATAAACATTAGCGTATATTCAATGGAAAAGTTCCTATGATGTGAACCAAATGACATCTCTTTTCTAATCCCTCCTCATAGGAATTGAGATACATGTCATCTCTAGATTCAATAGAAAAGTTCCGATGATGTGAACCAAATGACATCTCTTTTCTAATCCCTCCTCATAGGAATTGAGATACATGCCATCTCTAGATTCAATAGAAAAGTTCCTATGATGTGAACCAAATGACATCTCTTTTCCAATCCCTACTCATAGGAATTGAGATACATGTCATCTCTTTCCCTACAACTTCCATATATACATCTTCTATTCCTAAATAGCTAGTACAACCCACTAGTAGCTTTTTTCCTGGACATGCAACTATGGCACATGAACACGTCATGCATGCAACTCATAAATCACATTGTTTTTGTACTCTATGCATGCAAGCACCACATCATCAATTCGTGCATGTTACTCATAAGTTATTTCTTGCATTAGATTTTGTATTGACAATGTATGTGTTGGTCACGTGCACACATATGTAGTTCACATTCACATTTTTGTTAGAAATGTCATTCTTTTATCCGCAATTCATTTTTTCTCTTTGTATTACATTTTCATTTTAAGCATACATTCACTTCCCATTAGTTATAGATGTTTTTGGAGGAACTTTTATGCATTATTTTGGGTAGCAAATTTCACGCGGCCGCGGGTATATCAAAATGCGGGGCCCATGCGTCATTGGCTTTCGGTCGAACCTAGTTCCACAATTTTTTGTACGTATATCTCCACTGGTCCCCGAACCCAAAATGCTGCCTCGTTCCCGTAAAACCAAGCAGCCCACCCGTATTAAGGAGTCGACTCGAACTCAATCCCTCTCCCATTTACTACAGCGTGGCCCCGCACGCCGTAGTACTCCTACAAACCCTACCCGCCGCATGCATCATCGGTTTTCTTCAAGAGGACGAGGGAGAAGTGGCTTTGTAGTGGAGGCTCCTACCCTAGGGTGCCCTAGGTAGCTGCCACATGCATCATTGGTTTTCTTTTTTCTTTATGCTCTTGCGCCCTAGAGTGAAATGATGGTTGCTTCGTCCGTCGAACTTAATGCGGGAAAGGTGGGGCTTTGTGATTTGACCCCTCATCGCTCATTTACTACTACTGCGGCGCTATGACCGGGGTGCCTCCAAGTCCAACCGCTGCTCCGAACTGTAATTTGGTGCATCGCACGTGGAACAAGATGGTGGATGAGCCACATGTCGGCCAAAGGGGTCCTGTTAAGTGTGCCGCCATTTCGTGTGCGGACTGACCCTGCTGAGTTGCTACGACAACACGACAGGAGCTGCCTACCACTTGGTTTTGCTCCTTGGTGAATCCCGACTATATTATTATTGATCTAAAAAGTTACTACTCCCTCCGTCTCGGTTTATAGGGCGTGCACGTAGTCCTAGGTCATCCATTTGAATAACTAAATATGAGTTATATGTCACAAAAAGTATATCATTGGATTCTTAAGCGGATGTAGTTTCTAAACATATATTTTTCATCACATATAATACATATATAGCTAGTTAAATTCTCAACCTAGAACGACATGCATGCCCTGTAAACCGAGACGGAGGAAGTAGTAAAAATGAGGTGATTTTACCGAGCGGTGGGCGGGGGAGCATGGCCTGTCATGCGGTCCCACGTGTCATGATGTACCAAGGCGATGCGCGTCCCTCTTAAGGCAGAACAATGGCAGAAGCAATACGTGGTTTTCTTGAAGGAGATGATGGCGAAGCTGATTCAGCGAAGTGTGAAATAAAGGTTGCTTCGTCCGTCTGGGGGAAAGGTGTGGCATTGTGATTTGACGTCTCATTGCTCATTACTACTACTGGGGCGCTACGACTGGGGTGCGTCCCCCTGCTGTTCTGCACTGTTATTTGGTGCATGACACGTCGACCCGGTTGCTATATGTCCCACATGTCGTCGAGAGGAAGTACATAATTCATGAAAGCGAGCATCTCCACTCTTTTAGTACGATGGAGGAGTACAAGACACGGCTTGCTTTTTGCTGCTTCGCACGATCCATCGATACAAACCCGGATTAAAAAAGGTGAGGGCGGGTCTTTTCCCGCGCGGCAGGCAGGGGAGTTTGGCATAGTCTGTTCGAGGCAACGAGGCAGGAAGGGAAACAAGAAATAAAGGTTGAGCGACTTAGTTTTGGGAAAATCTAATTTTACGGAGTACGTACCCACTATGGAGGTAGTACTACTTACTACTCCCTCCTTTTTGGTTTATAGGGCTCATCTAGAAAAAATCGTTTTTTCGTTTTATAAGTCTCAATTCTACTAGTACTTACCATCACATGTTTGGATTTCGAGGTGCATTAAATCACCCGATGTAAGCAGTATCAAGAGAAAACTCACCAATGCATGTAGAAGTTCATGGAAGTTTAGTGGTCATGCTTGCATTCGTTGTAATTAATGCATCAGTAAACATAACTTTTTGAGAAAAACGAGCGTACTAAATAAGTACTTGTGCAAACTATGAAATTAATTCCACCACTCACCGTCTACCTTGGTTGCAGAGATTTTGAAATTGAGCCATAAACCGCAAAGGAGGGAGTAGTAACATAGCCTAGGGTAGCTTGCTGCACCACGGACTCCAAGGAAATTGCTGTAGTACTACTCCTATGTACTACCACTGTACTTCTCCTACTAGTACTAAAAGACATATATTTCAAACAATATGATAAACTCTCTAACCAAGGTAGGGGAGTATATGTCTAACGGAGGGAGTAGTAAAATTTTCTCCTCGTCCTGCGAGCAACCGCATGCGTGGGCGAGGGAGCGGGCGTAGGCGTAGTAAGCAAGCTTCTCCTCGTCCTGCGACTCTGCGAGCCACCGCACCCGTGGGCGGGGGAGAGGGCGTAGCAAGCTTCTCCTCGTTCTGCGAGTTGACGGGGCACATCAAAAGTAGTACTACAGAGCATCTCCAGTGTATAGAGCCTTGCCTCAAAGGTAGGCCCCACATGGTTTGCCTCTTATCAAATGAAAAAACCACAATGTATAGAGACTCTAACCAACCTCTAAGGTGGGCCCTAGCAGAAATTTAAAAGGTATTGATTAGCACCACATTTGTCCAATCAGTACTATTTCTCTTGTACTCCTACTTTCTTATGCTTCCTAAGGCTGACAAGTGGGACCTGATGGATTGTTACATTGTTAGAGGCAGCCTCTAAGGTTAGACACGATGCTATCCAATTATTTGTTGGAGGCAGTTCATTCAATTTATAGAGGCCTGCCTCTAAGAGGAGAGAGAGGGCTTAGAGGAAACAAAAAGCATACATTGTGGATGCCCTAAGTGCCTACTTTCCGGTCTATGACTAAATTTGAAATCCACAATGTATCCATAATAGATGCTGAGTGGTGGAATAAATTTGTTACTTCCATAGTTCGCAAAAGTACTGAGCATGTGAGATGGTGAATGGAGGGAGTACGATACCATTAGTACTACGTACAGTTCTTTTGGAAGGGTTGTAGTAGTCCCTCCCATTCACATGTTCACATTTCAAGCTTCAATAAAAACATTGCATGCAAGGATTAAGAGAAACCTCAGCAATGCATGTACTCCCTCAATCCATAGGGTCTAAAATGCGTTTTGGAGGCTAACTTTGACCACATGTTAGAGCAATAATATGACATCCAACTTACACAAATCTTACCATCAAATTCGTATGTGGTCATTATACTGCTAACACATGCATGCGTTGCAATTAGTACGTACTTACATGATACAGTAGTAAACACTCACTATCAAGTAGTACTAGTACTCTACTACACTACTACTACTACTATGAGGCCATCCAACTGTGTCCTGGAAGAAGACCGCGGACACCAATTATTCGTTCATATTTAAATTTGTTTTCACACAGCAAAATATCCATGAAAACAACACATGGCAAAATTTCACAGCAAACGAGGGATTTGAATGTGCTGGGAGGGGTGGGGCTGGAAGGGGCTGTTTGGATCTTGCCCGGGGTAGCCAAAATATTGGCGAACCTTTTGTCCACCCGTGCCTTTGCCACCAATGAACGAGGAAGAGCTCGGGTGCTCATGCATCCTCCAGCGCGCGCGTTGGAGACGAGCTCGCACGAGCTGTGCTTTTTTTGTCCCAGCACGCCGCCCGAGCCGGCCGCAGACCGACCGACGACCCGCAAATTACGCCATCCAACCGTAGCCGCACACATTCTGACAGCAACTCAACCAATCGGATGAAATTCATGCAAACATGGCGATATTTCATATAAACAATGATGGAATTCATATAAAATACCGGATTTTCATATAAACATGACGGATTTCATTACATTCAAATCAACTAAGCGGTGCTACTCCTGAACAGCATAGGTATAATAATACCTAGCCTAAATGATCGCCCACGGATCCATTTGTCTTCCTCATGTCCGGCAGCACGATCACCGGACTGCCGGGAGCCCCAGAGGTATATGCTTCAGCGCAAAGGATGGCTCGCTTCCCCGCCGCTCAACTGGCATCGTTGGCTGATGCCCAAGTTGGAGTCTGAAGGGGGCCTCTCCGCTTCTGTGGAGCCCATGGAGGGTCGACGAAGGTCCTCGCAACAGAAGGATCCGGCAAGACACCTGCTGTGTACGCCGGCGTCGCCTCGGCGGTGGCCTTCATGGGACCCAAGCGGAGGCGGCCTCCCATGTTCTACTTCTCCTCGATGATGGCGGCGGACGCGGAAGCGCTGGCCACCGACTCGTCGCTCTCCGCGCACCCGGCTTCTGTCTCTGCTTGGATGGCGCGGCCGCAGGCATGGGAGTCTCGGCCACAGAAATGGGAGACGCGGTCACAGACACGAGAGGTGCGGTACGAGGCGGCGGCGTGGATGGCAGCGACGATACCCGTGCTCTGCACCGTGCTGGCATGGAGCAGCTCGTCGCTCCTTGTCGAGCTGGCCTGGAGCGGTGAGTTGCTGAACCACGCGCCGGCTTGGGGCGGCAACTGGCTCCGTCGGGCGAGGGGAGGGAGGTGGATCAGCGAGCTGCATAGCTCGTATCCGACGGGCTCGACGGGCCACCCAACTGGCTTGGATGCCGGATAACTACTCTTCGTAAGCCATTGTAAGAGTGGAGAAAATGGTGAAGGAGGAGATAGGGGAGCGGCGGAGGTGTGCGATTCTTGGCCGGCGTCTGGCCTCGTTTAAATAGGAGATTAAATAGACGACGGACGGGAGGAGCTCGGCCGGCGTTGCGTTTAATGCCGGTCCGGTCATGAACGGACGTGTGTCTGGAGTGGGTTTCTCGGCTTCCACACGGGTTTCATGGAGGCATTTGAATGCGGCAAAGAGGCGTGTTCAGCCCGACGTGCAGCGAGCAGCGCCCTCGACTCTGACGTACGACACCGCGCCGTTCTTCCACTGACGTGTGGGCTCGTTGGGTACCTGGCCTGCATGTCAGTGACCCAACGCAGGCAGCGCACGGCAGAGGAGCTTTTGGTGGGCCAGGGCAGTGAGAAGCGGGCATTTCATAAACCGATGATTGTTCATTGAGTGTGACATCATCTTATTCATGTAGGTTGATAAGCCTACTATATAATGTAAGAGAATTTTAAAATTTTCATATATACACATTGATAGCCCGTTCGATACGTTGTGATTCATAATGACCGTAGTAAACATCAATGTTCTGCTTGTCACAGATAAGATTGATTAATACCCGTCAGAATCCATGTCCTTAACAAAGGGTGCATGCACGTATAGGTTGAGCGTGTGTCTTGCGTCGTGTGCTGTGTGCATGCAGGCGTGCGAGTGTTGTGTGCGTGCATGTGTACGTTTCAGTGTTGCATGCATCATTGTGTGCGTGTGTGTGTTCGTGAGTGCATGTGTATGTGTCAGTGTTGCACGCCTACATGCGTGCGTGTGTTCGTGCGAGTGTTGCATGCGTTTATGTGTGCGTGTGAGTATTGCATGCATGCATGCATGCGGGCGTGTTTGTGCGCATGTGTGATGTGTTTGTATTCACCACAGTGGCTCGTGCATGCGTGCAATTAAAACGGCCTGCTCAGCATATCATCACAAGGAGATCCTTGTCCGCTGTGGTTAGGGCGCGCGGGCTGCCAACCAGAGGTCTCACGACTTTGAATCCCCACCGACCAATAATTTATTACCATTTCTGTCTTTCATATACGCGCTGACGGGTGGGCCCTACGGTAACGTGCGCTGGTGAATGTGGACCGTTTGACTGGTCAATTGATCGTGTCATCAACAAATTACGGAGTTGTATGGTGAGCCAGTGACCGTATGATCACCATAAAATCTATTTTATTAACATAGTATAGACTCAAGCAACCATTTCTTTCTTTCATATACGCGCTAACAGGTGGGCCCCATGGTTACGCGTGCTGATGGTGCAACACTAGTTGCGCCACGTGGAATGTTTGACTGGTCAATTGATTGTGTCATCAACAAATTACGGAGTTGTACGGGTGAGCCAGTGACCGTATAATCACGACATGTATTTTTTGAACACAGTACAGACGCAAGCGCTCATATATACGCGCAAACACTCACCGCTATAAGCGCACACACGCACACCCTACCCCTATGAGCACCTTCGAGAGAGTGAGCCAGCATACGATCTTGGGATTTTACGAAGTCACCATAGTTGCCTCCTAGTCGAGGGGAACGTCTCCTCCCACTGAACGCACATCGCCGGAAAATACTGAGGTTAATCCATGATAAATGCGAGCACCAGGACTTTAACCCTGGTGGGCTGGGGAAACCACTGTCCTCCTAACCATCCAACCACAGGTTGGTTAGCACCACAAAATGTGTATGGTGACCGTGATGAGTTATTCTGAAGTCCAGTGACCATATCGTGCTTTCGCTTCAAATACAATGACCGTAAGTGTCGTCAACAAAATACGGAGCACGCATCAAATACAATGTCCGTCAGTGTCATCAACAAAATACATAGACGTACCATGAGCTAGATACCGTATGATCACCACGAGAATGTATATGGTGACCATAATGAGCATGTTCTGAAGTCCAGTGACCGTATAGTGCTTTCGCTTGAAATGCAGTGACCGTCACGCGTGAATGTGTCAGGGGCATACTTTTAGAGGGCCGAGAGATAGTTTGTGTGCATACGTGAAAGTGGTGTAGAGACAGGGGTGTCCGGTGGAGACAAGGAGAGATATGCCCTTCGTTTCTCTTTCTCGTGACTAATATTTTAGGAGAAAATATAAACATTCACAATGCAGAACAAATATTATTGGATGCACCATGCAATTAACTTTCATGTATAACTTTGTACTATTGTATATGCTTATTTTCGTAGTGGCCGATTGTGTGTGGGGTGTGGTGGGCACATCATTTCTAGTTGTGGTGGGTCAACGTGAGGACTCATGGGTCGGTTCCATCCTGTGCCACATAGGTTGTACCGAGACGCGTTATACGAAGACCCATGTGGAGGACTCGGCATGCAAGACGAAGCTACCAGAGTCGTGGAGGACTCTATCCCCACTGATGATAAGCCGACTATATATGATTTGTAACCCTAGGCCCCGAGTATGTTATATAAGCCCGCAGGGTAGTTCGTCGATAGTATACACACACGCACAATGCCTGGTATTCACGTGTACTTTGTACACACCCCTATCACAAATATACAATACCAAGAGTAGGCTTTTTCCTCAACTGCAAGGGCCCGGACTTGGGTAAAACTTTGCCTCGTATTATCATCCAGCCTAACAGTCAGGGATATCCTACCGAATGATCTGATGGAATCATATCTGCCAAGTACTAAGAGAGAGGTGTGGGGGGGGGGGCAATGTGTGCGAGAGAGGCCTAAAGATAATGTGCGTGCGGGAGACACGTAGGCACATATATGTGCCTATAGAGGGCTAGTAGAGACCAAGCGTGTGTGTATATGCATGCGAGAGAAATAGTGTTTTCCAACTGAGATTAGTGAAAAGAGTGGTACATAGTAATAAGAAAGAGAGAGGGAGATATATAGAGAGTGTGTGCGTGAGACACCCCGGGAGAGATTGTGAGCATGTGTGAGAGAGAAATGCCGATGTATATAACGTGTGTGCACTTATGCGTCAGATTGAGATATATATAGCGCGCGTGTGAGAACGGGCCAAGGCATAGTGCATCTACATGTAAAAGGCGGTTCTACGCATTAAATTAAAATATAAATGGCATTATTATTTTTGGATGAGATCATGAATTTTGCAATTTGCCTATGAACGAACATCGGTCTATCAGACACCCATACTCTATTGAATTCTAGCATGTACATGGGTTTATTTGATATTATCGATCCATAGAGTGAGAGTGGTTTGAAATCAAGACAATGCATTGCTTTTGCCATTCATATATAAACATTAATTAGTGCACTCCATGTTGTTAGTGTCAAGCACTTTATACGTTTGTCACTTACATGGATACATTCCAAATTGCTAGCTACGAAATAGAATAAATGTTGAATTCAACATAAAGGGGGTTTCAAAGATTCGAATTCATAGGAAGTGCATTCATCTAATTGAATCCGAGATAATGGCAATTGTAAATCAGAGCTAAAAGGGGGCATCAATCTTTGCTGTGCGTTTGAACATGCTATATATTCGTACGCATGTCTAACTATTTTTTTGCAACCAAGGAGATTATATCTGGAACCATGCATGAATTGAGGTAAGTTGCATATTTTTTAATATATACTCATGTACAATGTATATTCAAATGAACCCCCTCCATTCCAAAAAATTTGTAGTTTTAGGATTTTCAAGAGTCAAGATTTGTGAAGTTTGACAAATCCTGAAAGTTCAATTCAAGAGAACTGAAAACGTTAATGCTTCTGCTCCCAAATATTGAACTAAGCGCCAAATAAGCCTCTGGTCACCCGAAACCACGCGAGACTAATGTTTGGTGGTAGGAAATTACTGTCCTGACTCTGACCCGTGTAGCCTATCGGCCCGATGTCCAAAGGTCTAAACCGGGGTAGGTTTGTAACTTCACCAAGACGCCAGTCTCAACCACCTCCGAGAAGCATTCATACGCCATGGGCGCCTAAACATCCATGCACTCGGCCGAAATCTATCCTGCCCACCATTTGGGACACCTGAGATTACTGTCCTACCCCCGACCCGTAATATGTCCGAAATTTTAGATGGGGGCAAAGTTTGTAACTTTCCCCAAATTTCAAACAAGCGCGTCCCAAACTGAAACATTGTTCCCCCTTAGTTCCCCCTCCCTCCGTTTCCCCATTCATACTCCGTGGGCGCCAAAATGCCCTCTCCACCAGCCGCGAAACCCCAGCCTCCTCCGTCCTCCACCCCATTGTGCCCAATCCACCGCCGCCCTCCTCCATCACGCCGGAGCCGGTACCCCGACGTCGTCGTCCAATGCAACCGCAACCGCAACGCCCTCAAGGACTTAGCAGCTGAAGACGAGGCAGAGCTGCCTCCACGACGCCGACGTGCGCCGTACCAGAACCACTTCGACCACGCCGTCCTGTACCTCACCGCTGCCGCTCCACTGTCGCAACCGTCCACCGCATCGGAGCTGTTCCCGCTATGCCGTTGTTCGCCGCCTTGGATCTGGTTCCCAGCTGCCGACAGACGGCCACTGCACCACACTCAACAACTTGGCCATGGGTTCCTCCAAGGCTCCACCGTCCTCCACAACTTCTTGTTTCTAGTGAACCATAAGAAGATCGTTGGAAAAACAGAAGGAGGACACATCACTGCCAGCAGAAAGAGGTACTCCTCTTCCCTTATTCGTGCAAATCTTACGTCTCTGCTCACACCGTATTCATCCCACGAAAGAAACTAGTTGAGCGCTTCTTACTGCACCTTCTTCGTGATACTAAATGCACAAGGTTTCCTCCCATTTACTATTTCACCTTAGCTAGAGGTCAGTCGCCCGCCTGGATTTCAATTTAGGGTCAGTTGATTCGCAATTAAAAGAAGCAGCACCCGCTTAGGTGCGCGGAGAACCTAGTCCGCCTATTCGCCGGGGAAGCGGCGCATCGGTGTCTATCATAGCGGTGTGGGGCGCACGAGCTGCTTGCGCCCGATCTGGAGGTCGGCAGGGCTTGAAGGGATGGCCGGGGGGCGGTGCCAAGCACGGCGGTGCGGTGAGGTCGAGGGGAGGGCGGAGGCAGGGGGCTGGGCCAGTGGTCGCTGGCGTTTCGAAGAAGATCGTCAACACTGGCTGGTTGGAGGTAGATGAAGGCGATCTGCCTGTTCTTTGTACATCGAACGGTGCAGAAAAAATGGACTGACCTATTTGTTTTCAGTCGACTATTATTTTCATAGGACCACACCTTGTGATGTGCTGGAGGAGCATCTGCATTTCCCAGCCATCCCTGTGCTCATATTTTGAAATCCTAGAATCTAGTAATTTCATGTGCCATGCATGTTGTAGAGCTATCATATGTCTCCCGTCATTTATTTCTCACCCACCTGCTATCTGCTACTTTTACACTGTACTACTTGTGCACACACTTCACCCATACTCATACTATTTTTTTATGCATGGGTATTTCAGACTCTGACGCAGTGTTGATGAATACACAAAAGAAAAGGCAGAAGTAGCTCCAATGTAATTCGAAGATAAGCACTAAACGTTTCAGTGCTCTAAAGGGTGTAGTGTCAGCAGATGGAGATAGTAAACGTAGCTCTGCAGTTGATGATCTCAATTGCCACACACAACCATCCTAGGTGCTTGCTTTAACTTCACGCTGTCAAATGTGGTTGCATGTTGCATATGGTGTCTAGCTTGTATTGCTTCCAATTTGGTTAAATTGCATCTGCTTACTTTACACATTATACCTTTGATAATGACATGCCTTCCTGTTTTTGATACATACTACATATGTCTATTAACCATGTTCTTACATCAAACTAATGCTCTTTTGTATCCCTCATCAATGACTTATGATGAGACAGTCACCCCAGTGGGTTACTGTGAGACACGCTACTCGTTTGGAGAGTGCAGTGTCATCCTCCTCACTTGATTCTCAAGAAACAGCAAGGCTAAATGAAGATAGTCAATGTAGCTCTCTAGTTGATGACCGCAATTCCCCTACACCACCATCGCAGGTGCTTGCTCTTACTTGGCAATGTGATATATGGTTGCATGTTGCATATGGTGTCTACCTTGTAATGCTTCTAATTAGGGTAAATTGCATCTGCTTAGTTAACACATTATACCTGTGAATATGACATGCCTTCCTGTTTTTGGTACATACTACGTCTTTCTATTAACCATGTTCTCACATCAAACTACTTTTCTTGTGTATCCCTCATCAATCACTTCTGACGAGATACCTTCAAATTGACAGTGTAATATTGGTTGCATCTTGCATATCATTTCAAACATGTATTGCCTCTAATTTGTTGAAATGCCACTTATAATGAGACACTTCTAACTTGGTAGAGTGATTTTGGTTGGATCTTTCATATGGTGTCTAGCTTGCATTGCTTCCAATTTGTTGAAATGCCTTCTGCTTAGCGTTTTTCGTACATATTCGATCCTCCTACAATGTGGTTGCCTTACATAAAAGTTGTGTTCGTCAGTATCATGCATCAACGAATTTGGAAGAGCGAATTTCATTCCTTTTTCTTGTGTGTTTACTTGACAAGGCAAAATCTAAAAGGACGAATGCACGGAATGATGGCGGTCCTCTGGAGCAACCAAAACAGATGATCTCTGCAGATTCTCCTGCTACTCCTACTGCAGTGCAAGTTCCAAATCTCATCTCCCCTACTCCACAACCCCAGGTGCTTGCTCTAACATGGCAGTGTGATATCTGGTTGCATGTTGCATATGGTGCCTAGCTTGTATTGCTCCTAATTTGGTAAATTGCATCTCCTTACCTTACACATTATACAAGTGAATATGACATGCCTTCCTGTTTTTGGTACATACTACATCTGCCTATCACACCATGTTTTTACATCAAACTACTGTTCTTGTGTATCCTGCATCTATCACTTATGATGAGACAATCATACCCGTGGGTTAGTATGAGACGCGCTACTCTTATAAAGAGTGCAGTTTCATCCTCCCCACATGATTCTCAAGAAACAACAAGTCTAAATGAAGATATTGAATGTAGCTCTGTACTTGAAGACCGTATTTCCCCTACACCACCATCACAGGTGCTTGCTCTAACTTCGCAGTGTGATATGTGGTTGCATATTGCATACGGTGTCTAGCTTGTAATGCTTCTAATTAGGGTAAATTGCATCTGCTTAGTTTATGCATTATATCTGTGAATATGACTTGCCTTCCTATTTTTGGTACATACTACATCTATCTGTTAACCATGTTCTTACATGAAACTACCTCTCTTCTGTATCCTGCATCAATCACTTACGATGAGACACCTTTATTCGTTGCATATTGCATATTATTTCTAGCCTATTGCCATGTATTGCTTCTAATTTGGTCAAATACATTTATGAGGCCATCCTTTTAATTTGGCAGAGTGATATTGGTTTCATCTTTCATATGGTTTCTAGCTTGCATTGCTTCTAACTAGTTCAAACACCTTGTGCTTAGTTTACACTTTACACATCATACATGTCAATATGTCATGTCGTCCTGTTTTTTCATACATATTCCATCCTCCTATCATGCGGCTGCCTTGCATGAAAGTAGTGTTCGTCAGTATCATGCATCAATGAGTTCTGAAGAGCAAATTTTATTCCTTTTTCTTATGGGTTTGACTTGACAAGGCAAAATCAAAAATGAGGAAGGAAAAGAGTAAGGAAGGCGATGAAGGTGGTCCTCTGCAACAACGTAAACGGAGCATCTCTACGGATTCTCCTTGTACTGCTAGTGCATTACAAGTTCCAAGTCTCCGCTCCCCTACTCCACCAGATCTAACTTGGCAGTGTGATATCTGGTTGCATGTTGCATATGGTGTCTAGCTTGTATTGCTTCTAATTAGTGTAAAATGCATCTGCTTAGCTTACACATGATACGTGTGAATATGACATGCCTTCCTGTTTTTGGTACATACTATATCTGTCTATCACACCATGTTCTTACATGAAACTACTCTTCTTGTGTATCCCGCATCAGTCACTTATGATGGGACACCTTTAAGTTGGCAGTGTGATATTGGTTTGCATCTTGAATATGATTTCTAGCATGTAGTGCTTCTAATTTGATGAACGCCACCTATGACGAGACAGTTTTAACTTGGCAGAGTGATATTGATTGCACCTTCCATATGGTGTCTAGCTTATAGTGCTTCTAATTTGTTGAAGTGCCTTCTGCTTAGTTACCACATCATATATGTGAATATGTCCAGCCGTCCAGTTTTTCGTACATAGTCCATCCTCGTATCATGACTTTGCCTTTCATCAGAGTAGTATTCATCAGTATCATGCCTAAATGAGTTTTGAAGAGAGAATTTTATTCCTTTTTCTTGTTGGTTTGACCTCACAATGCAAAATCAATAAAGCGGAAGGAAATTGGTAAGGCATTGGATGATGGTGGTCCTTCCGAGCAACTGAAACGGAGGGTCTCTACGGATTCTACTCCGCCATCCTCCCAACAAGATTTGCAAGACAACGCAAGGCTAGACAGTCAATGTAGCTGTGTAAATGATGAGCACATCTCCCCTACTCCACCATCACAGGTGTTTGCTCTAACTTGGCACTATTATATGTGGTTGCATGTTGCGTATGATGTCTAGCTTGTATTGCTTCTAACTTTGTTGAATTGCATCTGCTTACTTTACACATCATGCCTGTGAATATGACACGTGTTCCTGTTTCTAGAACATACTATATCTGATCACACCATGTTCTTACATCAGACTATTGTTCTTGCATATCCCGCATCAGTCACTTATGATGAGGCACCTTTAAGTCGCCACTGTGATATTGGCTGCATCTTGCATATGATTTCTAGCATGTACTGCTTCTAATTTGTTGAAACGCTAGAAAGTTTGAACTTGGCAGAGTGATATTGGTTGCATCTTTCATATGGTGTCTAGCTTGCAGTGCTTCTAATTTGTTGAAATGCTTTCTGCTTAGTTACCACATCATAGGTGTTAATATATCACGCCGTCCTGTTTTTCGTACATATTCCATCCTCGTATCATGTGTTTGCCTTTCATCCGAGTAGTGTTCGTTAGTATCATGCATGAATGAGTTCTGAAGAGCGAATTTTATTCCTTTTTCTTATCGGTTTGACTTCACAATGGAAAATCAATACAACTGAAGGAAATTAGTAAGGCAGTGGATGATGGTGGTCCTTCGGAGCAATTCAAACAGAGGGTCTCTATAGATTCTACTCCACCATCCTCCCAACAAGATTCGCAAGACAACACAAGGCTGGACAGTCAACGTAGCTGTGTAGATGATGAGCACATATCCCCTACTCCACCATCACAGGTGCTTGCTCTAACTTGGAACTGTTATATGTGGTTGCGTGTTTCGTATGATGTCTAGTTTGTATTGCTTCTAATTTTGTTGAATTGCATCTGCGTAGCTTACAACTTATACCTGCAACAATCACTTACCCATAAGACACATTTAACTTGGGAGTGTGATGTAGGTTGCATCTTGCATTGTCTTCTAGCTTGTACTGCTTCTAATTTCTTGAAATGGCACTTACGACGAGACACTTTTTACCGGATAGAGTGATATTGGTTGCATGTTCATATGGTGCTTAGCTTTCATTTCTTCTAATTTTGTTGAAATGCCTTCTGCTTACTGTTTTTCATACATATTCCATCCTCCTATCGTACGTGTGAATATGCAATGCTGTCTTTTTTTGTATATATTCCATCCTCCTATCATGCGCTTGCCTTACATCAAAGTAGTGTTCGTCTGTATCATGCATCAATCAGTTATGCAGAGTTAATTTTATTCATCTTCTTGTGGTTTTGACTTCAGAAGGCAATATCAAAAAAGAGGAAGGAAAAGAGTAAGTTAGGGGATGTTGGTGGTCCTCCGGACCGACGCAAACAGAAACTCTCTAGATTTGCCACTGCTACTGCTAATGCAGTTGAAGTCCCAAGTCTACATGATGAGTTCATCTCCCATACTACACCATCGCAGGTGCTTGCTCTAAGTTGACAGTGTGATAATTGGTTTCATGTTGCATATGTTGTCTAGCCTGTATTTCTTCTATTCTGATTAAATTGCACCTGCTGAGTTTATACGTTATACATGTGCATATGACATGCCTTTCTGTGTCTAGAATACACTGCATCTATCTATCATACCATGTTCTTACATCAAAGTACTGCTGTTGTGTATCCCACATCAGTCACTCATGATTGGACGCTTTTAACATGGCAGTTTGAGAGTGGTTGCATCTTGCATTGATTTCTAGGTTGTACTGCTTCTAATTTTTTGAAATGCCACTTATGACAAGACACTTTTAACTTGGCAGAGTGATATTGGTTGCATCTTTCATATGGTGTCTAGCTTGCATTACTTCTATTTTCTTGAAAATCCTTCTGCTTAGTTTACACATCGTAGCTGTGAATATATCATGCCATCCTGTTTTTCTTACATATTCCATCCTCATACGGTTGTCTTACATCAAAGTATTGCTTGTCTGTATCATGCATCAATGAGTTCTGAAGAGCGATTTTATTCTTTTGTGTTGTGGGTACGGCTTGACATGGCAAAGTCAAAAAAGAGCAAGGAAAAGAATATAGTAGGGAATGGTGTTACTCATCGGGTGCAACGGAAAAGGATCTGCCCTCGAGATTCTGCTAGTACTTATAGTGCAGTAGAAGGTCCAAGTCCATCGGCTAAATCTACAAACACAGTATCACCTGCTCCACCAGCTGCAGCATCCACTTCAACTGTACCGGCATCTCAACGAGTTACTCGTTCGTTTGCTCCGCAACTAGCCAGTTCCCAAGATGCCTTCACACCTAACACTACTTCCGAAACACTGCTGACACAGCAGGACTTGGCAAGATCAGATGAACCTCATGAGCATCAACACCAAGACGGTACCTGACCGAGTCAAGTTGCAGTTGCATGCTCCTTTATATGTACTCTCACAGTTTGATGTGCACTAACACTTTCCATATTCATTGTTGAACTAGCACCACGGCGCAAGCGGAAACAGACATCAGGGATAATGCTTGACAGATTAACAAAATCTAAAGGAGGAAGAATGGAGATCCATTTTGAGGCAGGTTTAAAAAGGCCACGTGATGCTACAGAGTCAGCCAAGTTAGTATCAGAGGCAGCCGTTGCCGTTAGGTGTCATGCACGTATCCTCCCAACGTGGATCCAGTACAAGAATGAGAAAGACGACACCCAGTTTAACACCTTCCTTGACCATTTATCCGTAACTAATGTTATTCATCGCAATTTGTAATATTGTCTTGCTCTGTCCCATACTTTCTAGCTTCCTCCTAATAAGACTCACATTCTTTTTTCAACAGATGAGGTTCAAGTTGGATCCGAAAGATGATGCAACTAAACAAGCATGCACTCATGTTTTTCTGTCTGCTCTGCGACAGTATCAGTATCACCTTAGAAAAACTCACTTTGAAGGCAAGGCTAACAATGAAATCGCCCAAACATCTCTAGTGGAATATATTACAGATGAAGACTGGACAACCCTTGTTAAACACTGGTCTGATCCAAAGTATCAGGTAGGGTATATGTATTTGATCAGATCACATATTGAACTTGTATTTACGTATGTGCCTTACAAGTGTATCTTCTTCTAGGCTAACTGTTTGAAGGACAAGACCAACCGTTCTAAAGTGAAATTCCAACAGACAACAGGATCTCGTAGCTATATTGAACACTGCGAGGCTCTTGTAAATACCTACTAGTTCCTTCTTTTTTCTGTGCCATATTATAATATCTATATTTACTTGTTCCAAATACAGAGGAAAGCCCGTGCGGACCAAAAAGAACCTGAACCGAATGCAGTGCAAATCTTCAAGGATTGCCACACCAGCAAGATGAAGGGCATGAGCACACCAGTTCAAGCCCCTGTTGTAAGTCCTTACTCCTCCTGCCTTTGAACTGCTTGTTACTGTGACATGTTCATTTAACTGCTTGGTTTGCAGCCAATGTCAGTTACTCTATTCACTTTTATACACAGTTGTCTTAACGTATCATTTCACCTTACAAGGTTTAAAAGAGATGAAGGATATTCTTTTGGTCTTGATCTGTAATCTAGTTGTGATGTTCACGTGCCCACACAATGATACAATAGCCTGTTTGTTTTACATCTGTTTGCCCATGATATGAATGATGTCATACTATGTTCATCCTACTTTAAACCATGTCTCTTTATCCTTACATGTCAACGAATGTGAGGAAATAGACAATACAGTAGGCATGCTACATGGACATATGTTCTGAAAGTGATTTTATTATGTAGTTGGCACTACAATACATGATAATGTATTACAGTAGTTCACCAAAATAAGTTATGTATAAACGTGAAACCTACTTTGTTTGTTTTTGTCTCATTAGTAACTTATCTGGTACACTAATCTACAAGTTCAAACTTTCAGCAAGGTATGGAACAAATGATTGAACATCCACAACCACCTGAAGGTGATGAGGCTACAACAGGCACAATGTCACTTGTTGCTGCAGTGCGTTAGTATCTCTCCACTAACAGTGCAAAAAGCACCTTCCTGTGTAATTCTGGGTTGGTTGTCAAGGTAACCTCATCCAAATCGCCTACTGAACAAAATCTTCCGGCCAGACAGAGTGATATATCTGTGCTCCAGACACAAGTCCAATCCGTAATGGACGTCGTTTCGGAAACAAGAATAGTGGTTGACAAATGTCGTCAAGATATGAATGGTTTTGAAACCAGACTATCAGACATTTGCTTTGTAGTTCAAGAGCAATGGTGGAAAAAAAGGGGAAGATCATGCTGCTCCATCAGATTCTACAGCCTGAAACATTAGCACTCATGTCAAATGATCTGTGCTTCTATACATCTGATGGTGCTTTTATCAGCAAGGACTGTAAACTTTATGCCAACAGGCCTTTTGTTGTATGGCTGGAATTTATTTTGTTGTGATACAACATTTATCGTGCTGCCAAAGGATGTAGAAATTACGATGCTATTTTTGTATAGTGTAGGTTTATCTTAGTAATGTATTCGACCGAAAGCTTCGTAGGAGCCCAATGTGCCAACATTCGTCAGGCCCATTCCAATTGGGCTAAAAACGATTATGGGCCGTAATTTGCATGTAGCCCACTAAAAATATGTGGGCCTAAATCAGCGTAAGCTTTCATATTTTTGGTAGGCCTGTGCCCCTAGTGGGCCTTTAACAGGCCTAAACATAATTTGGGCCCTCGGTAACAATAGGCCCTTAACATTTGTAAATATCTCGAGCCCATAAAAACATGGTCCTTTAATTGGCCGAAAGTGAGATTGGGCCCTGATTGTGCCAAATAACCCACTGGTCATTAGCAGGCTGAAATGTATCTTAGCTCATGGTGGCCCATTTACAATGCAGATCGTTCACAGGCCAAAATTCAGATGGGCCGTAAATGCGCCGACCTACTACACGGGCCTTTAACAGGCCGGAAGTTCGGTTGGGCTTGATTAGTATCAGTTTTATATGGGCCGTAAATAGGCCCGATGTGACGTTGGGCCACATATGGCCCATGGATTTCGTCCGACGTTAACAGGCCGAAAATCACAACAGGCTGGAAGTGGCCCAAATCTACAGTGGGCCTCTAACAGGCCGAATGTCAGACATGGCCGAATATGACCCAAATCCTTCACGGTCGTTTATGGGCTGAAAGTTTCAATGGCAATAAATGGGCCCAAATGAAGCAGGACCTTTAACAGGCCGAAAACACACCGGGCCGTAATTCGGCCCAAATACTTAGTGGACTGTTAACGGGCCAGAAGTGACATGGGCCACGATGATGACAAGTTTAGAACGGGCCGTTGACGGGCCGATTTGACACTAGTCGTACGGGCCTTAACTGCGAATGGGCCATCTGCAAGCAGGCCGTTAATGGGCCAGCCCGCTAATTTTGACTGGGCCAGCCTTTTTTTCCTAAATGGGCCGCTGTTGGGCCTTGCCATGTTTCGACGTATCATAGGTGCCTCCTGTCCATTGGGCGGTTGACATCTGTCCTCATTGGTCCCAGCTGTTAATGGGTTATCGGATCCAAACTGGAACCCGATAGCTTAACGGCGACCTGTTACGGTGAATGCCACGTGTTGGTTACCCTTGACGAAAGCACTTCTATGACGCACGATTTATCGTCATGGAAGTGGACACTTCCGTGATGATAATTTTGGTAATGTCAGAAACACTTCTACGACAGCACAGGTATGACTATCTTGATTCTGTCATAAAATCGTCATGGATGTA
Source organism: Thinopyrum elongatum (assembly GCA_011799875.1). Taxonomy (NCBI): domain Eukaryota; kingdom Viridiplantae; phylum Streptophyta; class Magnoliopsida; order Poales; family Poaceae; genus Thinopyrum; species Thinopyrum elongatum. Next base: position 300,393,937 of record CM022301.1, on the reverse strand, counting down.
CCTGCATGACAAAAAACGCGACCTACTGTGACAAACACGTACCATCACGGAAGTGGTTTTTTTTTTGTAGTGCGGGGAGCTGGCATGTATCATTTATTATCAGTGGGCCAACAAGTATCAGCTGGGTTGTGGGTTGCCCAGTCTAGGCTTTCTTTTTTAACATGTGCAGCCCACGACATGCCAGTTTGTATTTGTTTGAGGGCCGTCATGTATCGACCGGCCTATGGCCCTCCCATCCTAGGTTTTATTTGTTCTTAAACATCCGCAGCCCAACTTATGTATTTTTTTTGAAGAAAACGCAAAGGTCTGTTCTATTTTTCTATATAAGAATAGGAACGCCAGGTCCAACTTATGTTTCCCTTCTAACTATATTATATATATTTATATTATTTTATATGTTATTATATATTATTGTTATTATCATCATATAGTTAACAGATACTTACATATATAAGAAAAAAATATCCCATGTATTACGAACTTATAAAAATAAATGTTTAACAATAAAATCCTGGTTTTTTTACTTAAGGTCAACGAAAATACAGGTGATTGTGTACAAAAGCTTGGTAAGATTTAAGGACTAATGTAAATAAAGCACTTATTATTTAAATATATTTATAACAAAATGCTCAGCCCCTGTTTATTTTTTGATAACATTGCTGCGCCCAACCCAACATTATAATTAGAACCAACCCAGCAAAATCGTGTATTTCGAGAAAGTGCAAATGGGCTGTAATTTTTTATGAAAAAATAAATGGGCCGCATGGACGCTACATTATTTGTTCACCCAGGCCAGCAAATCCGTGTATTTCTAGAAAGTGCAAATGGGCTGTAGTTTTTTAGAAAAAAATAAATGGGCCGCATGGACGCTACATTATTTGTTCACCCAGCGCAGCGAATGGACTGTAAATTCTAAAAAAATGTGTTGAATATGTGCAACATTTTTGGAGGCTGAAATGTGGGCCAATAGGTCGAAGCCAACGCAAGGCGTTGTCAACTTAGTCAACAAATGATTCTGACATTGATAGCCGTTGGGTTTACATCCAACGGCCGGCATTCATCTTCAATCTCTCGTCTTCTTCCTCCAGCGCCGCCGGGACCACCTGCTCCCGCCTCCGGCTGCTAGCAGCTCTGCTTAGCACGCTTCGCTGCGAAGCGCTACCCCACCGCCGGCCAAGCCATCCCTCCACCCCTCCACACCTCCTGTTATTCTCCACCGACTGCAGAACCACGCCGCACCAGAACTAGTTAACCCTCGTACACCTCTCCATCTGCTACTCCACTGCCGCGTCTTCCCATCACCGGCTCGTTGCCGTCCGGGGCCTCGCCGTCGTCCATCGCCTTGGTGCGCTCGGCGCGGCGTGGTCAACGTGGTCAACAAACGAGAGTCATCGGAAGAGGACTGTACGTGGAGAGGCTGACAGTGGGGACGCACCAGGTCCATGGACGCACACATGCAACCGCCTCCTTATTACGTGAAAATAAAATTATTCCACCCCTGAAAGCTGGGACCCACCACGTATATCTTCGCAAGGAAGGAAGTGCCTCCTTATGCCTGCCCCTGATAGCTAGGACCCACCAACAACATCTTTGCACACAAGGAAGTGCGTCCTTATTACGGGCAAAAAATATATGATTCCACCCCTGACCGCTAGGACCCACCAGCTATATATTCGCACGCAAGGAAGTGCCTCCTTGCCCTCCCTGACAGCTGGGACCCACCTGGTCGAAGCGTATGTAGCGTTGTCTGTGTACATACCGGTCGATCGGTCTGTCTGCCACGATGAACCATGGCTGAGTAAGGAGCAGTAGCAGTTCAGGCAGTCCAGTCAAAACCGTGTACACGTACATACAGCCAGATGCCAAAAAATACGGCCGCGTACGTACATACAGGCGGGGTCTCGAATGCGTACTCGCGCATACGTACGGCCAGGGCTCGTGTACATGGAGAGGCAACTGACGGCAGCAACGGCATCCTGTTCATCGGAAGCCAACCAGCTGGGTCGAAACGGAGAAACTGCGTCATGTTCATCGGGAGGCAACGGAATACGTCGTGTTCATCGAGAGGCAACGGAATGCGTCGTGTTCATCGGGAGCCAACCGGCTTGGACGAAACAGCCAAAACGAGGTCTGGCATACCGCAGAACAGAGGAAACATGCCTTCTGTTCGACTGCGTACGGTCAAAATGGGGTCCTGTTCATCGGGAAGGGTCTGGAGTACCGCAAAACAGAGGAAACGGACTTATGTTCGAGTGCCTACGGTCGAAACGGGGTCCTGTTGATCGGGAGGGGTGTGGCGTACCGCAAAATGGAGGAAATGGACTTGGGTTGGAGCACCTACGGTCGAAACGGGGTCCTGTTCATCAACCGTCTACTGCCTCGCTCCAGCCTCCACGGGCTACTGTTCATCCACCGTCGACCTCCTCCAGCCTCCATGGGCTACTGTTCATCCAGTCTCCACCGGCTGCTGTTCACAGAGGCTCCACGGGGTCTTGTTCATCCACCCCCAACCGGCTGGGGTGCGGCGGCCTCCTCGGGGTCTTGTTCATCCAGCAGCAACGGCCTACTACCACGGGGTCCTGTTCATCCAACCCCCACCGGGAACTGTTCATCCACAGCCAACCAACCGGCTCGACTCACCACGTCTCGACTCATTCTACGTACCACGCGCACGGTAGCAATGTCACTATTCATCGAGAGGCAACCCAACACCGGCTCGCTATGTCTCACACGGGGGCTCGATCGGCCTCAGTAAGCAGCAGCAGTGATTGATCGCTCGGGTTAAGTTAGCAGCAGCAGCGAAGGAATCGCTCGGGTCCAGTCAGCAGCGAATGAATTGCTCGGGTTCAGTTAATAGCCAAGGGATCGATAGCTCGGGTTTAGTAATGTGCGATCGTTCGGGTTCAGTTAGCCAACGCCTCGCACACACGCGCGTACATGAGAGAAACGTGCAAACCTTCGTGCATCGCTCGGCCCCGACAACCCACCGTAACCGGGAACTCCCCGATATTTTCCTCGCCCTCGCTTCTACCATGATTTTTTCCGTCATGGACGGCCCAAAGAATGTTATGCAGCTGCGTCTCCGGCCCGCCTAGGACGAAAAGCCCATTTTCTGTCATGTTTTTTTGTCATAGAAGTAGGAGCCCACCAAATCTATGATGATACGTGCTTTTGTCACAATTATCGTCATAGAAGTGTCATAAGCATGACAGAAAAAAATTCGTTCGGGCCAAAATGTCACGGATGTGTCTTTTTTTTGTAGTGTAGCACTTTTAGCTTCTTTAAGGGAGCGTACTAGCCTTGGCTTAATGCCACTGAGTATCAGTCCGTTGGCGCGTTCTACCTGTCCATTTGACTGTGGGTGGTAGACTGACACATAATCAAGCTTTATGCCCATTGTTGCACACCATGCCTTGACCTCTTTGGCCGTGAAGTTTGTCCCATTGTCCGTTATAATGCTATGGGGGATACTGTAATGGTGTACTACCCCGGAGAGGAACTCAATTACTAGGACTGCTCTAGCCGAGGTGGCTAGCTCCGCTTCGGTCCACTTTGTAAATTTGTCTACCATGACGAGTAGATACTTGTTTTTTCGTGACCCTCCCTTAAGTGGGACAACCATATCGAGCCCCCAGACCGCAAACGGCCAGGTGATCGGGATAGTCCGAAGAGCTGTTGGGGGCATGTGGCTTTGTTTGGCGAACACCTGACAGCCAGGGCAATGTTGTACTAGAGTTTTAGTGTCGGCCCCTGCTGTTGGCCAGTAAAAACTAGCTCGGACCTTGTTGACCAAGGTTAGAGCAGCGCCGTGATGTCCGCTCATGCCAGAGTGTATTTCGCTAAGTAGCGATCTTCCTTCCTCTTCGGATATGCATCGCTGGAGGACGCCCATGGTGCTTAGCTTATAAGCTCCCCCTCATGGTCCTTGTAGGCTTTAGACTACCTTATAATCCGACGTGCATCAGTTTGGTCTTCGAGGAGCTCTTTGCGGATCAGGTATGCGAGTAGGGGCTCGGTCCAGGGTGCAATGACTGCCATAAGCTAGTGCGTCGAGGTCATTTGCTGGATGGCCGTCCCTCTGATTATTTCTTCCTCTGCTTCATCCTCGGGCGGAATGGTTTGCACTACATCATTTGACCCTGACGTTTCTTTGTCTACCTGCCAGGCTATAGATGGCTTGAAGAGCCATTTGAGGAAGGTGTTATCTGGGACCTTATCCCATTTGGCGCCCATCCGGGTGAGGATGTCAGTGGCTTGGTTGCTGACGTGCTGGCTGTGATGAAATTCAAGCCGCTCAAACCTAGCCGAGATCTTTAGGGCTGCATTCCTATAAGCTGTCATCTTTGGATCCTTGGCGTCGAACTTGCCATTTACCTGGGAGATGGCGAGGTTAGAATCCCCTCGGACCTCGAGGCATTTAACACCCATCAAGACTGCTATCTGGAGTCCATATAGAAGGGCTTCATACTCGGCCGCATTGTTGGAGTCGGTGTACATGATTTGTAGCACATATAAAATATTGTCGCCAGTTGGGGATGTGAGAACCACTCCGGCCCCTAGCCCGGCGAGCATTTTTTAGCTGTTGAAATACACGGCCCATTGTGAATACATGTTGTACTCCCTAGGGAGCTCGGCCTCTGTCCATTCGGCTACAAAGTCTGCAACACCTGAGATTTAATAGCTCGGCACGCCTGTTAGGTTATTTCAAAAGGTAAGAGCTCTATGGCCCATTTGGCTATACACCCCGTAGCATCCCTGTTATTAATTATGTCACTCCAAGGAACTTCAGATGCCACGGTAACCGAGCACTCTTGAAAGTAGTGCCGAAGTTTGCGTGACGCCATAAAGACGGCGTAAGCTATCTTCTGATAGTACGGGTAGCGTCTCTTGCACGGGGTTGAGACTTTGGAGACGTAGTAGATGGGCTTTTAGACTTGGAATTTGTGGCCCTTCATGTCTCGTTCGACCATGAGCACTGCGGTGACCACCAGGTTGGTGGTCGAGATGTACAATATCATCGGCTCACATACGCCTAGTCCCGCTAAGATGGGATTCGTGGAAAGGAGGGTTTTAATGTCTTCCAAAGCAGCCGCTGCCTTGTCAGTCCATTTGAAATTCTTTGTATGCTTTAGTAACCTGTACAAGGGTAGAGCTTTTTCCATGAGTCTTGAGATGAAGCGGCTTAGCGTGGCTATGCAACCTGCTAATTTTGAACATGTTTGAGCTCGGTTGGCACATCTAGTCGGGCCAGGGCTCATATTTTTTCTGGGTTGGCTTCGATTCCTCGTCTGGACACGATAAAGCCGAGAAGTTTTCCTTCCGGTACACCGAAGACGCTTTTCTCCCGGTTGAGCTTAATTTGATACTCCCGCAGACTAGTGAATGTGTCACGGAGGTTGTCGACCAGCTACCCGACATGTTTTGTTTTGACAACCACATCGCCGACGTAGGCCTCAACGGTTTTTTCGATGTGTTTTTCCAAACATGTTTGGATCATGCCCTGGTACGTCGCACCAGTGTTTTTCAGCCCAAAGGCCATCGTACTAAAGCAAAATGCCCCGTAGGGCGTGATAAATGCTGCCGCAGCCTGGCCGGATTCTTTCATCTTCATCTGATGATATCCTGAGTAGGCATCTAGAGAGCACAGCGAATCATGTCCTCGATCTGATCAATGCATGGTAGCGGGAAGGGGTCCTTGGGGCAAGCCTTGTTGAGGTCTTTAAAGTCAACGCACAGGCGCTAGGGACCTATCCTTCTTGGGTACCATGACCAGATTGGTGAGCCAATCAGGGTGTTTTATATCTCTTATAAATCTGGCTTCAAGAAGTTTGGCCGGTTCTTCACCCATTGCTTGACCTTGGGTTCAGAGAAATGCTGAAGTGCTTGTTTGACGGGCTTGTATCCCTTCAAGATATTCAAGCTGTGTTCAGCAAGCCTATAGGGAACCCCTGGCATATCTGAGGGGTGCCAGGCGAATATATCCCAGTTTTCCCTAAGGAAGTTGTGTAGGGCCTTGGCAATTGCCGGCTCGAGGTTTTCCCTGTTTGACGCTGTTTTAGCTGGGTAAGTAGGGTGTACCTGGAATTTAACTATGTCGTCGGCCAGTTTGAATGAGGTTGACTTCGGCGGCTTGTCGAGGATGATATCATCCCGGTCGACTTCGGCTCGTAATGATGTTAATTCCTCGGCCGTGAGGGCATCGAACAGGGACTCTAGAGTGAGCGACGCTATTTTGTTTTCGGCTTTGAGTGCTCTGTCGAGGTCACTCGAGATGGTAACATTAGTGGCGAAAAGCCTGGCTATGGCATGGCAAAAAATTGCCTTGCTGGCGTGGACACCCAACGCCACCAATATGGTGCCACTGTTAGAAAATAGTGTTGACGTGGGAGGCAACGCCAGCAGTATTCTAATGGTTGATGGCATGCCAGATGGACAATGCCAGAACTATAACCACACACGAAGTGCCGCGCAGTGTACTTTGCATGCCACGAACGTTTCGACCAGCCAAAAAAATTTTCCACCACTATATATAACATTTAGCATTTCACATTAGAACTAAGCACATATATAACAACACATAGTAGAATAATACCAGCTAATAGACCATTAATTAGCAGTTAATAATAGTGATAATCAATCACAAACAGTAGTAGCTACATATATATAGCGGTACGGTAATAAATGACAAGTACTCACAAACACGAGCTAACATAGTTAATAAGCAGTTCATTTCACATCAATGGCCCAGCCACTTCTAAATGAGGTTGATGATGATCATCATCCTCAAGTAATGGCGCATGGTGTTCGTAACAGTGAGTAGGATGGCCTGTCCAACCCAAAGATTCTTGCCACGAAGGAACTTCTTCCACCTGCCCGGTTGAAGACAGTGCGACTGTCCGTGTCCACTGCTAGGCACAATTGGTGACGAAGCCCCTTCTAGTAAGGTGTAGTCCAGCTATGCCTTCTTCATCCGATTTGATGCCACAACTCACACATAGCTTCTTAGGTAATTTCTGAAAACATTAGATATGATAAATGAGCATGTCATGCGCAATTATGAACAAAGCATACCACTTCAATCCACATATATCATCAGATTCAACACTAAGCATATCATCACATCACTACACTACGCATATCATCAATTTACTACACTAATTAAACATATATATCATCAAATTAGTACGTACAATAAGCATATATCATCACATTATACTACACACTAATTAAGCATATCACATTACTATAGTAAGCTAGCATATCATCACATTATACTACACTATATAAGCATATCATCACATTACTACAGCATGCATCTCATCTGATTACTAGCTACGTACAGTAAGCATATCATCACATTACAACACAACATGCACATTTCTACACAAAACAATTTCTACATTAAGCATATATATCATCACATTACTAAAACAAGCATATCATCCAACTACTACACTAATTAAGCATGAATATATATCATCTAATTAATTACTACACTAAGTAACATACCATGAGATGCTATTTAATATTCATCCTTGTGAGGCGGGTCACGAATGGCATCCCGACGTAGTCTTCACGTGGCAGAAGTATGTCCCAGAGGTTCCCCAATTCCTCATTGCTCAGCCTCAGTCTTTGGGCATAGAGGGCTTCATTAAGTTGGTCCTCACCATCATCTGAATCCTCATCATCAGAATCCTCATGATCTAAATCCTCATAATCAGTATCGGCAATCCAATTCAAATAGACAACAGAAAGCCTGGGACTTTCTCCTCTGAAGGAGAAGCTGATAAATTCACCCCCACTAAGACCCATGTGAGCAATGAAACGATCCCATTCATCTCCTCCAACCTTGGTTATCTTTCGCCCCTTCTCGACCTGCATAGTGTAGGGCCCCCACTAGCTTAGAAGGTCATGGTGTCTCCGGTGAGTTCATTGAATGCCAATCTCGCATTGCATGGGATGGTCTGTGTAAGAAAAAAACAAAAAACTCACACACACAATGCATTAGTGGAAATAGCAACAAAAACAAAAAATTATAATTGTTAGAAGGTTCATATCATTTGTTACCACTGCAGGAATAAAACTAGGCTGGAAGTAGATGCCGAACAGGGTGGCAGTAGAAAGGTTGGTCTGGCACCTTGACTTGCACAGTCGACATGGTGGTTCTTGCTCCTTTCTACACAAAACACATATTGAACACTAAGTTGAATTATAAATGCAAGTATGCCACTCCAATTCAAAATCATGGTCTTGATTTTAGTTTCCCCGCCCAACCAATTCAACTTACTCATACTCATTCTCCTATGTTCCAAATTTGAAATGGTATCTCACTATAAATCTTGCAAAGGACCTAATATATCAATTTGTACTAATAAATCACATTAGTAATAAATAAATTTCTACAAAATATCGTCTACCTAATAAATCAATGCCAATGCCATGCCAATATCATCTACCTAATAAATCAATTTCACAGTACTAGCTAATATCAAAATTTTCTGGCTATCAGATCCGCCACCAGCCAGAGGGAGACGCTTGGGGACGGGAAGAAGATTCACGAGGAGAAGAGGGGAGATCTCACCTCCTTGCCGGAGTTGGCGGCGGCCACGCAGTTCCGGCGGCGAAGAGCGGCGTGGTCGGGCGGCAGCGCTGGTCGAGAAGGGCGAGACGAAGAAGAAGGATGAAATCGATGAGTTTGTAGTGATGAGTCGGACTTGCTTGTTTTTACTGGACAGGGAATTTTTTTACTAGCGTGGGCCTAATGGAGAGTGTTGTCGTAGGCCTAATGGGCCACGCCATAGAAAATGACAGCACACGGGAAAAAACTCAGAAAATAGCTATGGCATCCTAGAAACATTCTACGCCAGCGGTATGCTCATATCAATGTCGTACCAATTTGTCCGACACCACCACTATTTAAAAAAAAAATAGTGCTAGCGTTGCTGGGAATTGTGGCGCCACTAACAAAAGTTGTGGCTAGCACTTTTTCCTTAGTGTAATGATCCCTTTCGGGCCCAGCATTTTGAACTTCATGTAGCCATAGTGTGGAATGGCTTGAAACTTTGTGAAGGCGTCCCACCCTAAGAGGGCATGATAGCCTCTTTTGAAAGGGGTGATGTGAAACATCACCTCTTCGGATCGGTAGTTATCGGGTGTTCCAAAGACCGCGTCTAAGGTGATTTTACCACTGCAACGTGCCTCTCGTCCCGGTATTATGCCTTTAAAGGTGGTATGACTCTATTTGATGTGCGATTCATTGATTTGCATCTTGTCCAGAGTATCTGCATATATCAAATTTAGGCTGCTGCCTCCGTCCATGAGCACTTTCTGAAGACGATAGCCGCTGATAATTGGGTCAAGACCAGTGCGGCGGGACATCTCCTCGGGGTAGACCTCGGCTGATCTTTATGATCAAAGGTGATTGGCGTGTCTATCCACGCGCCCCGAGCTACGACGTGCTAGATAGAATTAACTTCCCGGAGAGCACGCTTCCTCTGATTGTTGGACGTGAATGTTTCATAGAACATCAGGACCTCGTCGTTGCCCAAGGACTCCTCGGCATGCCCAGGCGTGCCAGTGAGGAGTGTTAAGCCTCCTTTGGCAACTTGCCTTATTATCCAGCAGTCGCGAAGGTTGTGGGTTGGGCAGGCGTCGAGGAGAACATAGTGGATCGGGCATGGCTGATCCAGGAGGCCATCAAGAGCCGTCCTGGTGCGGTCCATGGTTTTATTCTTCTTCCGAGGTTACTCGATGACGCCTACCGCATACGGGCCTTGCGATGTGATGTGAGCTTGTCATGCTTCAGTTTGTAGTCACAGATCAAATCTGTATGTTTTTCTGGGCCAACTAGGCATCTTCAATGGAAAAGAATTTTGATACTAGATCGGATAACGCTGGGAGTGTTTGAACATAGCGGCGGGTGAAAGCGTGTGAAACGCCTTTGTCTTTACATCCGCACTGGAAGGCTGCTATTATTTCTGAGTCCTGGTAATCTGGTAGGTTGTTCTTGATGGACGAAAACCTAGCCCAGAATTGCCTGATCATGTCATCAGGTAGCTGTTGCGTGTAGGCCAGATCCCAGGATCGAAGGGGCCTGAATTATCGGGGCAGTATTTGATATGGGAGGTGGGTGGTAGATTTGATATGGGAGGTGGGTGGTAGAGAAGTTTCGATCTCCATGGACCATGGGCTCGAAGCTCCGACGTCTTTATCCTATAGAGGACATGTAGCTGCCAGATGGGCTGAGCTAATTTGAAGATCAGACTTGTCAGCTGTCTCATGCTGGTTGTTGTCTGGACCGTTCTCTTAGAAATACCTTAGCCCCTCGCCCTTTATGGGGAGCTTAGTTGGTCCGGCAGAAGGGTCGTGGACCGCATCTAACTCATGAGGGAGAAGGTGTGATCCATCGATGGGGGGTTCATGCACGGAGCCAGTGACCCCTAGGTTGGAGTCGTTAACCGACGATCCCATCGATTCTTAGTTGATCGCATAATGGAACTCTCAATGAAATCACCAATGTGAGTGGTAAAACCAGCAGACCTCGGGGTAGGGGTCCCGAGCTGTGGATCTCGAATCAATGATAATAGGAATGAAGAAGACGATGCATACCCAGGTTCGGGCCCTCTCTATAGAGGTAAAACCCTACGTCCTACTCTTGTTTATATTGATGATGATGTATCGAGTACAAGCTTGATCTACCTCAAGATTGTAAAGAGAGACCTAACTCTACGACTAGGTGAATGTAATTGTGTTGGGATACCCTCTATGGGCTAAACCCTTTGGCTTATATACACGCCAGGTAGGGCATTTAGGGTTACATGGTCAGTATCCGGGGGAGCGCATGAAGGCGGCATGAGATGCCTTGGAGTATACATCAATTCTTCGGTGGAGGCAGTCTTGATCATGACTAGGCGTGGAGCTTTGGAGTCCATCCGATGGAGAATGAGGCCTACAAGCCCAGTCCAAGGACAGTGGGCCGACTAGGTTGGCACCCCCTAGTCCAGGATTCCGTCAACGGAGAAGAATTTCTTTAAGGAATCCTGCCTTCTCCAGCCAAGAGTTCAATGCCCTCAGTTCGGTGGATGCCTACCTCGGCACAACCTGTTCCCTTTTTGAAAAAGTGGTAGATGTCTTGTCCAAAGGCTTGCAAGTAATATGCTTTTGGGTTCAATTTCTTTGACAACGAGTCACGCTCAAACTTAGTTGTCCGTCCGCCAAGGACTTTCAGGGACAGAGCAAGCTGCCGTATATGGCAGTAGCCCCTAAGACACATGTCGGGTGATAAAGCCAATGAGTGGATTTAGAGTGTCCAGTGAAAAGTGTTGGAATGAATGCAAATCCCAGTAGCCCCCAAGACTTGATGTGGACACGGGTGGCCATATTAAGGGTTGATTTGATGTAAACATGCCTTTAATTTGCAGTCATCTAAAAAACGAGAGTCTATGCGAGGTGCTGACCCAAACCAAAACGAAGCTGGACGTTGTGTAGTCTGAGGTGGAGCACATTAAGGAGTTTAGTAGAGAAGCGGACGGTAATTGCATCTGGTCTATGATGTTTTGTTATAGAGAACTCCTGGTCTCTATTAACGTGGCGTATTTTCGTAGCAGCAGAAGCCATTAGTCAATTGCAAAAGGACCTGAAGCAGGCCTGCGAAGACCTGTTGTATGCCGAATCATAACGATAGGCTCGCCAACGTGTCCTGACCCGAAGTAGGGAAGACACCGATGCGCTTGAAGTGAAAAATGACTAGCAAGCCAAGAAATTGAGAGGATAAGGGCTCAACTAGCTGCTGCTGAGGCGAGGAACCAGCGAAGGAGTGAAGTTGTGTCCGGTAAGTGTACCTAGACCGTCAAAATGGTTCTTTACACATGACAATTTTACTGTGTGGACTAATCCTTGTTTCACATAGTTTTGTTGACAGGTCAGCCGCGAGAGGCCACTGACCCTTCATCTGAAGACGCCCTGATGGAGCTAACCAAGGTGCATGAGCAATCTCGGAAAGCTATGAAGATTGTTTTTAAAGCTCTATGGCCCAAAGAAGAGAATGTGCTCGAAGGCATGTCCGAGCTCGCCAGGTGTCTTAAGGGGGCTCGACGCTAAATACAGGTCTGGAAGATATTGGCCTATCGAGAAGGGGGAGGGAGGCATGGGTGATGGTCCAGACCCGCTTCACTGGCATAGAGACGGAACACCTTGCCGAGGTTGGCCTTGTGAAGGATGACGGAAAGGAGGTGCCGACGTGCCTGGTGTATGATAATGTGATGCCCGCCGCTCGTCCCTCTCAGCGGGACTGTGCCCTTGAGTCTTTGATAGATGGGCTTGATAGACCGTGACAAATTTATATGTAACGACTCTATGTATCGAAGTACTTTACATCATCTTGCGCCAATCTGCACATCCAGACTTTGCTAACCGGCCATCGACTTCCACCTCCTTGTCCAGTGGACGAGGAGTGTCCCCTACTTTCGACCTAAACGAGCGAGACATTTTGGGGGACAAGGCAATCCAGCCATATAGTTCAAAAAACAAAAGCGGTGCAGAAAGTTATGTTAAATTACTTTTTAACATTAGAAACATCTTCCAAGAAAAATAGTTCTTCCAACAGTTCCTTTTCTTGGGGCATCATGTTAACCATGTGTGTTCGAAGACGAGAGACCTCGGGGGTGAAGCCCCTGGTCAGGGTTTTAAATAACCCGGCCTTTCTTTGGTTCCATCATGGCCGACTGATTTTGTCTGTTAAGAACGTTAGCTTTCGGCTTTATCCGTCTGAGGTACTAACCCAGGTGACCCGGAAGTAACAATCACAGCAGTGCTCCCTTTGCCCCTTAGCCGAAGAATCGGGAACATAAGGGGCATGCACAGGAGCCAGGCAACCCAGCTTGGCAAAATCTTAAGTCAAATCGATGCATACTGTGGCTTGAAAATGATTTATTAGGAAGAGGGCATATGCAATGTAGATAGATGCCCAAAAGAGTAGGCTTTATTAATCAAAAATCCCCCAGGGTGGTGTAAGTCGTACATTCAAAGATGCGGCCAAAGTGTGCATACCTCGGCTTGACTAGGCAGTATCACCAAGGATGAAGGTTTTGACAACCTTGAGCGAAAAGGGTATTACCGAGATAGGCAAAAGGTGCTTTACGCTGATGCGAAGAGAACTATAACTAGGTGTATAGTGGATGAAGAAAGAACATGCTTTGGTTAACCGTAAAAACATGGGAGCAGTGCAACGTTTGATACATCTCCGTCGTATTTACAATTTTTGATAGTTCCATGCCAATATTATACAACGGTCACATACTTTTGGCAACAATTTATATGATTTATTGGACTAAGATATTGATCCAATTCCCAGTGCTAGTTCCTATTTGTTGCATGTTTTTTGTTTCGCAGAATATCCATATCAAACAAAGTCCAAACGCGATAAAACTTTACGGAGATTTTTTTGGAATATATGTGAATTTTTAGAATAAGAATCAACGCAAGACGGTGCTCAAGGGGCCCACTAGGCACCAGGGCACGCCAGGGGGGCCCAGGCATGCCCTGATGGGTAGTGGGCACCTCTTAGGTCGGTTGACCACCTTCTTTCACCACAAGAAAGCTAATATCCAGAAAAACCATGTTAAAATTTCAGCCCAATCGGAGTTACGGATCTCCGGGAATTTAAGAAACGGTGAAGGGCCAGAAAATAGGAACGCGAAACAGAAGAGAACAGAGAGAGAGAGAGAGATCCAATCTAGGAGGAGATCCTGCCCCTCCGCCGCCATGGCAGCCCTGGACTAGAGGGGGAACTCTCCTCCCATATAGGGGGAGTCTAAGGAAGAAGAAGAAGGAGGGGGGCTCTCTCCCCCTCTCTCCCGGTGGCGCCGGAGCACCGTCAGGGGAGCCATTGTGACGACGATCTACACCAACAACTTCGTCACCGTCAACACCAACTCTCTCCCCCTCTATGCAGCGGTGTAACACCTCTGCTCCCTGCTGTAATCTCTACTTAAACATGGTGCTCAACGCTATATATTATTTCCCAATGATGTATGGCTATCCTATGATGTTTGAGTAGATTCATTTTGTCCTATGGGTTGATTGATGATCGTGATTGGCTTGAGTTGTATGTTTTATTTTGGTGCTGTCCTATGGTGCCCTTCGTGTCGCGCAAGCATGAGGGATTCCCGCTGTAGGATGTTGCAATACGTTCCTAATTCGCTTACAGTGGGTGGCAAGAGTGACAGAAACTTATACCCGAGTAAGTAGGTTGTTGCGTATGGGATAAAGAGGACTTGATACTTAATGCTATGGTTGGGTTTTACCTTAATGATCTTCGGTAGTTGCGGATGCTTGCTAGAGTTCCAATCATAAGTGCATATGATCAAAGTACGGAAAGTATGTTAGCTCATGCCTCTCCCTCATATAAAATTGCAATAATGATTACCGGTCTAGTTATCGATTGCCTAGGGACAAATAACTTTCCTGTGTGACAAAAACATTTCTACTAAACAACTAACTTTTATTATCTTGCAAATTATTCATAGTTTTATTCTTGCTAAGTACTTCTATTTTTATCCTTGCAAAACTTATCCTATCACCTACAAAATAGTTTCATAATTGTTCTAGGTAAAACGAACGTTAAAGTGTGCGTAGAGTTGTATCGGTGGTCGATAGAACTTGAGGGAATATTGATTCTACCTTTAGCTCCTCGTTGGGATTCGACACTCTTACTTATCGAAAGAGGCTATAATTGATCCCCTATACTTGTGGATTATCAGCGTTCCATAGGTTTGGCTCTAGCCGGTCGTCCGTCGGGTCTCGGATGCGATACGCTCCTCCGACAAGGACCTGGTCAATTATAAATAGTCCATCCCATTTAGGCGAAAGTTTATGCTTCTGCTTTTCCGTGTGGAGCCGCATGACCAGGTCTCCTACATTGAACTCCTTTGATCGGACTTCCCTGCTTTGATAGCGGTGCGCTTACTGCTGATAGAACATGAAGCGTGCTCGACCTACGTCGCGTTCTTCTTCCAGGGCGTCCAATGCATCTTGCCGATCGAGCTCGGCCTCCCGTTCCTCGTACATGTGCACCCGAGGTGCGTCATGAATGAGGTCACATGGGAGCACAACCTCGGCGCCGTAAACCATGAAGAAAGGTGTGTAGCTGGTGGATCGGTTTGGCCTGGTGCGCAATCCCCACAGGACGAAATCAATTTCTTCCACCCACTGGCAGTCTGCCTCTTTGAGGGAGCGCACCAACCTTGGCTTAATGCCATTGAGGATCAATCCATTGGCACGTTCTACTTGCCCATTTGACTATGGGTGGTAGACGGTGCATAATCGAGCTGTATGCCCATGTTTGCACACCATGCCTTTACCTCCTTGACTTTGAAATTTATTCCATTATTCGTTAATAATACTATGGGGGACGCCATAATGGTGTACCACTTCGTATATGAACTCAATGACTGGTTGTTTTTTGGCCGAGGTTACCGGCTTTGCCTCGATCCACTTGGTGAATTTATCTACCATGACAAGTAGGTTTTTGTTTTTCTTTGACCCTCCTCGAAGTGGGCCAACCATGTCCATCCCCCAGACTGCAAAGGGCCAGGTGATTGGAATAGTCTGAAGATCGTGTGGGGCATATGGCTTTCTTTGGTGACAACCTGACAGCCGGGGCAACGCTAGACAAGTTCTTTGGCGTCAGCCCCTACCGTTGGCCAGTAAAATCCATCTCGGAAGGCCTTGCTTACCAGGGCCCAAGCAGCAGCATGGTGTCCGCTCATACCAGAATAAACTTCCGCAAGGAGCTATCTTCCTTCCTCCTTGAATATGCACCACTGGAGGACACCAATGACGCTTTGCTTGTATAGCTCGCCCTCTTGGACTTTATAGGCCTTGGATCGCCTAACGATCCGATGTGCCTCGGTTTGGTCCTCGGGGAGCTCTTTGTGGAGTAAGTACACGAGAAAGGGTTTGTGAAGCAAATATGCCCTAGAGGCAATAATAAAGTTGTTATTTTATATTTCCTTATTCATGATAAAGGTTTATTATTCATGCTAGAATTGTATTGATTGGAAACTTAAATACATGTGTGAATACTTAAACAAATACCATGTCCCTAGTAAGCCTCTACTAGACTAGCTCGTTGATCAAAGATGGTTAAGGTTTCCTAACCATAGACATGTGTTGTCATTTGATAATGCGATCACATCATTATGAGAATGATGTGATGGATAAGACCCATCCGTTAGCTTAGCATAATGATCATTCAGTTTATTGCTATTGCTTTCTTCATGTCAAATACATATTCATTCGACTATGAGATTATGCAACTGCCAGATACCGAAGGAATACCTTGTGTGCTATAAAACGCCACAACATAACTGGGTGATCATAAAGATGCTCTATAGGTATCTCCGAAGGTGTTTGTTGAGTTGGCATAGATCGAGATTAGGATTTGTCACTCCGAGTATCGGAGAGGTATCTCTGGGCCCTCTCGGTAATACACATCATAAGCTTGCAAGCAAATGACTAAGGAGTTAGTTACGACATGATGTATTACGGAAGGAGTAAAGAGACTTGCCAGTAACGAGATTGAACTAGGTATGCAGATATCGACGATCGAATCTCGGACAAGAAACATACCGATGGAGAAAGGGAATTACGTTTGTTGCCATAACAGTTCGACCGATAAACATCTTCGTAGAATATTTAGGAGCCAATATGGGCATCTAGGTTCCGCTATTGGTTATTAACCAGAGAGGTGTCTCGGTCATGTCTACATCTTTCTCGAACCCGTAGGGTCCGCACGCTTAACGTTCGTTGACGATATAATGTTATATGAGTTATATGATTTGGTGACTGAATGTTGTTTGGAGTCCCAGATGAGATCATGGACATGACAAGGAGTCTCTAAATGGTCGAGACGTAAAGATTGATATATAGGATGATGGTATTCGGACACCGGAATAGTTTCGGAGTGCACCGTGTACTTAACGGGTCACCGGAAGGGGTTCCGGGCACCCCCTAAAAGTGTATGGGCCTTATGGGCCAAAGGAGGGGGCAGGCCAGCCCACTAGGGGGCTGGCGCGCCCCTCCCTTGGATGGCCGGCCCAAGGGGAAGGAAAGGGGAGGGGTGGCCCCTCCTGCCTTTCCCTCCTCAGGAGAGAAAGGAAAGGGGGGTCCGCCACCTCCTCCTTCCTTCCTCCCGCACTCCAAATAGGGAAGGGGGCGCCACTTGGGGGAAGACCCCAAGTAGGATTCGACCTACTTGGGGGTGCCTCCTTGCTACTCCCTCCACCCCCACCTATATATATGTGGGAGGGGGCGTCTAGCATAACGACAACATTGTCTTAGCCATGTGCGGCGCCCCCTCCACCGTTTACACCCCCCGATCATATTTTCGTAGTGCTTAGGTGAAGCCCTGGGGAGATAACTTCACCATCACCGTCACCACGCCGTCGTGCTGCCGGAACTCATCCACTACCTCGCTATCTTGCTGGATCAAGAAGGCGTGGACGTCACCGAGCTGAACGTGTGCTGAACGCGGAGGTGCCGTACGTTCGGTACTCAATCTGTTGGATCGCGAAGAAAGTTCGACTACATCAACCGCGTTGTCGAACGCTTCTTCTTATGGTCTACGAGGGTACGTAGACACACTCTTCCCCTCGTTGCTATGCATCTCCATGGATAGACTTGCATGTGCGTAGAATTATTTTTGTTTTCCATGCAATGTTTCCCAACAGTGGCATCCGAGCCAGGTCTATCCGTAGATGATATGCACGAGTAGAACACAAAGAGTTGTGGGCGGTGATAGTCATACTGCTTACCACCAATGTCTTATTCTGATTCGGCGGTATTGTGGGATGAAGCGGCCTGGACCAACCTTACATGTCCACACACATGAGACCTGTTCCACCGGCTGACATGCAACTAGTTTTGCATAAAGGTGGCTGGCGGGTGTCTGTTTCTCCTACTTTAGTTGAATCGAATTTGACTGCGGCCGGTCCTTGAAGAAGGTTAAAACAGCAAACTTGATGAATCACTGTTGTGGTTTCTGCCATAGGTAAGGACAGTTCTTGCTAGAAGCCCATAGCAGCCACATAAAACTTGCAACAACAAAGTAGAGGACGTCTAATTATTTTTGCAGGGCATGTTGTGATGTGATATGGTCAAGACATGATGTGATATACGTTATTGTATGAGATGATCATGTTTTGTAATTTATTGACAATCGGCAGGAGCCTTATGGTTGTCTCTTTATTGCATGAAATGCAATTGCCATGTAATTGTTTTACTTTATCGCTATGCGTTAGCAATAGTTGTAGAAGCAATAGTTGGCGAGACGACACAGACGCAATGATGGAGATCAAGGTGTCGAGCCGGTGACGATGGAGATCATGACGATGCTTTGGAGATGGAGATCAAATGCACAAGATGATGATGGCCATATCATGTCACATATTTTTTGATTGCATGTGATGTTTATCTTTTATGCATCTTATTTTGCTTAGAACGGCGGTAGCATTATAAGATAATTCCTTCACTAAATTTCAAGATAAAAGTGTTCTCCCCGAGTATGCACCATTGCTAAAGTTCGTCGTTTCGAAGCACCTCATGATGATCGGGTGTGATAGACTCTACGTTCACATACAACGGGTGTAAGACATTTTTGCACATGCATAATACTTGGGTTAAAATTGACGAGCCTAGCATGTACAGACATGGTCTTGGAACACCGGAGACCGAAAGGTCGAACATGAGTCATATAGTAGATATGATCAACATAGAGATGTTCACCATTGATGACTACCCCATCTCACGTGATGATCGGACATGGGATAGTTGATTTGGATCATGTATCACTTAGATAACTTGAGGGATGTTTATTTAAGTGGGAGTTCATTAGTAATTTGATTAACTGAACTTAATTTATCTTGAACTTAGTCCTGATAGTATTTGCATATCTATGTTGTAGATCAATGGCCCGTGCTACCGTTCCCCTGAATTTTAATTCATTCCTGGAGAAAGCTGAGTTGAAAGATGATGGTAGCAACTACATGGACTGGGTCCGTAACTTGAGGGTTATCCTCATTGCTGCACAAAATAATTATGTCCTTGATGCACCGCTAGGTGACAGGCCTGCTGCAGGAGCAAATGCAGATGTTATGAACGTCTGGCAAGCTCGATCTGATGACTACTCTATAGTTCAGTGTGCCATGCTTTATGAATTAGAACCAGGACTTCAAAGACGTTTTGAACGTCATGGAGCATATGAGATGTTCCAAAAGTTGAGGTTAATATTTCAAGCAAATGCCCGGGTTGAGAGATATGAAGTCTCCAACAAGTTCTATAGCTGCAAGATGGAGGAGAACAGTTATGTCAGTGAACACATACTCAAAATGTCTGGGTATTATAATCACTTGACTCAGCTGGGAGTTAATCTTCCAGTTGATTGTGTTATTGACAGAGTTCTTCAGTCACTGCTACCAAGCTACAAAGTCTTCGTGATGAACTATAATATGCAACGGATGAACAAAACAATTCCCGAGCTCTTCGCAATGTTTAAGGCCGCGGAGGTAGAAATCAAGAAGGAGCATCAAGTGTTGATGGTTAACAAGACAACTAGTTTCAAGAAAAAGGGCAAGGGAAAGAAAGGGAACTTCAAGAAGAGTGGCAAGCAAGTTTCCACTCCCGGGAAGAAGCCCAAAGCTGGACCCAAGCCTGAAACTGAGTCCTTCTACTACAAAGGGAGTGGTCACTGGAAGCGGAACTGCCCCAAGTATTTGGCGGATAAGAAGGATGGCAAAGTGAACAAAGTTATATTTGATATACATGTAATTGATGTGTTCCTTACTAATGCTCGTAGTAGCGCCTGGGTATTTGATACTGGTTCGGTTGCTCATATTTGTAACTCGAAACAGGAGCTGCGGAATAAATGAAGATTGGCTAAGGATGAGGTGACGATGCGCGTCGGAAATGGTTCCAAGGTCGATGTGATCGCCGTCCGCACGCTACCTCTGCATCTACCTTCGGGATTATTTTTAGACCTCAATAATTGTTATTTGGTGCCCGCGTTGAGCATGAACATCATATCTGGATCTTATTTATTGCGAGACGGATATTTGTTTAAGTCGGAGAATAATGGTTGTTCTATTTATATGTATAATATCTTTTATGGTCATGCACCCTTGAAGAGTGGTCTATTCTAGTTGAATCTCGATTGTAGTGATACACATATTCATAATATTGATGCCAAAAGGTGCAATGTTGATAATGATAGTGCAACATATTTGTGGCACTGCCGTTTAGGTCATATTGGTGTAAAGTGCATGAAGAAACTCCATGCACATGGGCTTTTGGAATCACTTGCTTATGAATCATTTGATACTTGATAACCATGCCTCATGGGCAAGATGACTAAAACTCCATTCTCCAGAACAATGGAGCGAGCTAATGACTTATTGGAAATAATACATACCGATGTATGCGGGCCGATGAGTATTGAGGCACGCGGCGGGTATCGTTATTTTCTGACCTTCACAGATGATTTGAGTAGGTATGGGTATATCTACTTGATGAAACACAAGTCTGAAACATTTGAAAAGTTCAAAGAATTTCAGAGTGAAGTGGAGAATCAACGTACCAAGAAAATAAAGTTTCTACGATCTGATCGCGGAGGCGAATATTATAGTTATGAGTTTGGCCTTCATTTAAAACAAAGTGGAATTGTTTCACAACTCACGCCACCTGGAACACCATAGCGTACTGGTGTGTCCAAACGTCGTAACCATACTTTATTGGCTATGGTGCGTTCTATGATGTCTCTTACCGATTTATCACTATCATTTTGGGGTTATGCGTTAGAGACAGCCGCATTCACGTTAAATAGGGCACCGTCTAAATCTATTGAGACGACACCGTATGAACTATGGTTTGGCAAGAAACCTAAACTGTCATTTCTTGAAGTTTGGGGATGTGATGCTTATGTAAAAAGGCTTCAGCCAGATAAGCTCGAACCCAAATCGGAGAAGTGCGTCTTCATAGGATACCCTAAAGAAACTATTGGGTACACCTTCTACCACAGATCCGAAGGCAAGATCTTTGTTGCTGAGAATGGGTCCTTTTTCGAGAAGGAATTTCTCCCGAAAGAAGTGAGTGGGAGGAAAGTAGAACTTGATGAGGTAATTGTACCTTCTCTCGAATTGGAAAGTAGGACATCACAGAAAACCATTCCCGTGATGCCTACACCAACTAGAGAGGAAGCTAATGATGATGATCATGTAACTTCAGATCAAGTTACTACTGAACCTCGTAGGTCGACCAGAGCATGATCCGCACCAGCGTGGTACAGTAATCCTGTCCTGGAAGTCATGTTACTAGACCAAGGCGAACCTACGAATTATGAAGAAGCTATGATGAGTCCAGATTCCGACAGATGGCTTGAGGCCATGAAATCTGAGATAGGATCCATGTATGAGAACAAAGTATGGACTTTGGTGGATTTGCCTGATGATCGGCAAGCCATAGAGAATAAATGGATTTTCAAGAAGAAGACTGACGCTGATGGTAATGTTACTGTCTACAAAGCTCGACTTGTCGCAAATGGTTTTTGACAAATTCAAGGAGTTGACTACGATGAGACTTTCTCACCCATAGCGATGCTTAAGTCTGTCCGAATCATGTTAGCAATTGCCGCATTTTATGATTATGAAGTCTGGCAAATGGACGTCAAAACTGCATTCCTTAATGGATATCTTAAAGAAGAGTTGTATATGATGCAACCAGAAGGTTTTGTTGATCCTAAAGGTGCTGACAAAGTGTGCAAGCTCCAGCGATCCATCTATGGACTGGTGTAAGCATCTCGGAGTTGGAATATACGCTTTGATGAGGTGATCAAAGCATATGGTTTTATACAGACTTACGATGAAGCCTGTATTTACAAGAAAGTGAGTGGGAGCTCTGTAGCATTTCTGATATTATATGTGGATGACATATTATTGATTGGAAATGATATAGAATTTCTGGATAGCATAAAAGGATATTTGAATAAGAATTTTTCAATGAAAGTCCTCGGTGAAGCTGCTTATATATTGGGCATCAAGATCTATAGAGACAGATGAAGACACTTAATAGGACTTTCACAAAGCACATACCTTGATAAAGTTTCAAAGAAGTTCAAAATGGATCAGTCAAAGAAAAGGTTCTTGCCCGTGTTACAAGGTGTGAAGTTGAGTCAGACTCAAAGCCCGACCACTGCAGAAGATAGAGAGAAAATGAAAGTCATTCCCTATGCCTCTGCCATAGGTTCTATCATGTATGCTATGCTGTGTACCAGAACTGATGTGTGCCTTGCCATAAGTCTGGCAGGGAGGTACCAAAGTAATCCAGGAGTGGATCACTGGACAATGCTCAAGAACATCCGGAAGTACCTGAAAAGGACCAAGGATATGTTTCTCGTTTATGAAGTTGACGAAGAGCTCGTCGTAAATGGTTACGTCGATGCTAGCATCGACACTAATCCGGATGACTCTAAGTCACAAACCGGATACATATTTATATTGAATGGTGGAGCTGTCAGTTGGTGCAGTTCCAAGTAGAGCATCGTGGCGGGATCTACGTGTGAAGCGGAGTACATAGCTGCTTCGGAAGCAGCACATGAAGGAGTCTGGATGAAGGAGTTCATATCCGATCTGGGTGAAATACCCAGTGCATCGGGTCCAATGAAAATCTTTTGTGACAACATTGGAGCAATTGACTTGGCGAAGGAATCCAGGTTTCCCAAGGGAACCAAACACATTAAGAGACGCTTCAACTCCGTTCATGAAAAGGTCAAGGATGGAGACATAGAGATTTGCAAAATAGACACGGATCTGAATGTGGCAGACCCGTTGACTAAACCTCTTCCACAAGCAAAACATGATCAGCACCAAGACTCCATGGGTATTAGATTCATTACAATGTAATCTAGATTATTGACTCTAGTGCAAGTGGTAGACTGAAGGTAATATGCCCTAGAGGCAATAATAAAGTCGTTATTTTATATTTCCTTATTCATGATAAAGGTTTATTATTCATGCTAGAAGTGTATTGATCAGAAACTTAAATACATATGTGAATACTTAAACAAATACTGTGTCCCTAGTAAGCCTCTACTAGACTAGCTCATTGATCAAAGATGGTTAAGGTTTCCTAACCATAGACATGTGTTGTCATTTGATAATGGGATCACATCATTAGGAGAATGATGTGATGGAAAAGACCCATTTGTTAGCTTAGCATAATGATCGTTCAGTTTATTGCTATTGCTTTCTTCATGTCAAATACATATTCCTTCGACTATGAGAATATGCTACTCCCGGATACCGGAGGAATACCTTGTGTGCTATCAAATGTCACAACATAACTGGGTGATCATTAAGATGCTCTATAGGTATCTCCGAAGGTGTTTGTTGAGTTGGCATAGATCGAGATTAGGATTTGTCACTCCGAGTATCGGAGAGGTATCTCTGGGCCCTCTCAGTAATACACATCATAACCTTGCAAGCAAATGACTAAGGAGTTAGTTACGAGGTGATATATTATGGAACGAGTAAAGAGACTTGCCAGTAATGAGATTGAACTATGTATGTAGATACTGACGATCGAATCTCGGACAAGTAACATACTGATGGACAAAGGGAATTACGTATGGTGTCATAACGGTTCGACTGATAAAGATCTTCATAGAATATGTAGGAGCCAATATGGGCATCTAGGTTCCACTATTGGTTATTGACTAGAGAGGTGTCTCGGTCATGTCTACATAGTTCTCAAACACGTAGGGTCCGCACGCTTAACGTTCATTGACGATATAGTGTTATATGAGTTATATGATTTGGAGACCGAATGTTGTTCGGAGTCTCAGATGAGTTCACGGACATGACGAGGAGTCTCGAAATGGTTGAGAGGTAAAGATTGATATATAGGACGATGGTATTCGGACACTGAAATAGTTTCGGAGTGCACCGGGTACTTATCGGGTCACTGGAAGGGGTTCCGGGCACCCCGGCAAGTGTATGGGCCTTATGGGCCAAAGGAGGGGACAGACCAGCCCACTAGGGGGCTGGCACGTCCCTCCCTTGGCTGGCCGGCCCTAGGGGAAGGAAAGGGGAGGGGTGGCCCCTCCTTCCTTTCCCTCCTCAGGAGAGAAAGGAAGGGGGGCGCCACCTCCTCCTTCCTTCCTCCCACACTCCAAATAAGGAAGGGGGCGCCACTTGGGGGAAGACCCCAAGTAGGATTCGGCCTACTTGGGGGCGCCTCTGCTCCCTCCACCCCCACCTATATATATGTGGGAGGGGGGTTGTCGGCGTACGACACCTATGGAATCCTAAGGGACCCCTTTACGATTCGGCGGGGGGAGAGGTATGCGCAAAGAGCAGAACCAACGATTGACGCGGGAAGATTTTACCCAGGTTTGAGCCGCTAATCAGCGTAAAATCCTTCTCCTGCCTTGTTTTATTATCGATGTTCTTGAGCCCAGGCTCCTGGAGCGCTCGTAGTGAACAGTACGTTCAAAGAGCAGCTACGCATGCAGAATGGGCCAGAAGATCTCCTCCCCTGTAGCAGTTGCCTTGGGCCTCCTTTTATATCACAAAGGGGTCACCACAGTGGCAAAATGTACATACATTGAGGTGTAAAGTAGCTACAGGGTTATCATACCTAACCCCTGATGGACTAGGACGAACGCATTTAATGCACCGTGAGGTGTCTGTTTAGGTGTCCTTACTTTCTTTGGGATGGGAAAAGGGGCCATGCCATCAGCACCGCTTAAGCTCTCCTCCACTGGCGCGTCGCCACGCATCCAAAGAAGGACCCAGAATGTCGGGTTTGTCGCTGTGCTAGAGCGGTGGCACAGCAACAAAACCTTGCCGGGCGCCGAAGCTTGCCAGGCGCCAAGCCTTGCCGGGCGCCGATCCTTGCCGGGCTCCGCAGGCCACCCCGGCAAGATCTTGCCGGGGAAGCTGGCCTTCGGATTCCAGCTCTTCTTATCTGCTGATCCTCAGATCTCTGACTTGAAGATTTCTTTGGTGGCCTGAGCCAACGTCGAACTGTTCCCCGACAAGCCTTGCCGCGAGTATGGCTACAACTGCCCGTGCACAAGTACGGGGTACTAATGGCCCAATACTTAGTACACCGACAGGAGCCCCCAGGCCTAGGCCATACACGAGTGCGAGGCGTTGTTGGGCTAGGCCCAAACAGTGCACGGGCACACGTGGCAGGGGATTAACTGCTCATAAATATCCCGCTTACTGTGCCCCCCACTACGCGCGCCGAACACGCGACGTGGGGAGCGTGCCTCAAAAGCTACAACTGCAACGCGCCTACAGAGGCGCATTCACATTGGGGAGTAAAAGAGGCGGCCCCGCTCCTTCCCCATAAAAAGGAGAAGCCGCAGAGGCACAAGCCTATTTACCCCCCTTTTCTTCTCAATCTGGCCGTCGCCATTGCCTTCCTTCTCTCGAGCTCAGAGCAAAGCTTTCCCTCTTCCGCCTGTCGCCTCCACACTTGCTTCATCCCCGGCTTCCGCCCTCGCAGCCGCCATGCCGCCTAGGGCCAGCAAAGGCAAGAGCAAGGAGGTGAAAGCCGAAGTCCCGGAGAGTGAACTGGTGAAGATGCGGAAGAAGTATGTCGTCTTCGCCCCGTCGCTCGATGCGGAAGTTTTGAAGAGGTGGTACCAGTGCATGTGGGCGAAGGAGACGCAGGCTCACCCCGCCACATGCGTGATTCCAGGTTCTTGTTCCAAGAGTGGGTCAGACAGATACCCCTTTTTCGTCGCATATTTCTATTCCGGGCTCTGTCCTCCGTTTTTTGACTTCTTCAACGACATCATGTACACATACGGCTTCCATCTTCTCGATTTCACGCCGAATGCGATACTGTGCATGTCCATCTTTGCTCACCTTTGTGAAAACTTTGCCGGAGTGGTTCCCAACACTACCCTTTTCTGCCACTACTTTTTCCCTCGTATCCAAAAAGGAGAGGCCCTCTCTGGTTCTATCGCCTGGATTCCAAGGGCTTGGATTAAGGAAATATACCCAGAAGGAGTTTACCGCGAAAAGTGGGACGAATGGTGGGCTGAATGGTGCTAGATCAAGGAAGCAGATCCCCATCCGTTTTGTCTGCCCGGCAACAGAAAGCGGTCCGCGGCAGTGGCTGGAGCAGTCTTGCTGCTGACGACGAAAAGCTCACAATCGCCATGATCAGGATTCTTCGCCTGAAAGCTGTCGGGCTAACAATGGAGATGATTGGCTTCGACTTTCTCCGCCGCCGCATTGCCCCCTTGCAGAATAGGGGAAGGCCAGCTTGGGAATACCGAAACGCAGCAGACATCATGAGATTGCGCCCTGGGTTGAATAACAATCTGACTGCTATGCAACTTGGCGCTCTCCGTCAAAAGTTGTTCCAGCGCGACGACAAGCATCGGTTGCTGGCAAGGATTGTCCCTCTGTGCAACAACTCTGCTTTGGGGTCAATCATCGCCTTCATGCTGATGTTCAACGCCCACGGTCTTGACGCGACTTGGGCCGAGCCAACCGAGGAGGAAGCACAAAAGTTTTTTGATAACTTGACGGAGAGAGCCGTCCGGGAAGAAGCGGACTTCATCCGAGCCACCACCGACCAAGAAGTGGCATACATCGCCACTAGGGTGGAGGAGGCAAATCTTGCCGCGGAGGCTGGCAGCGCTGGCTTCACAGAATGGGAAACCAGCGATGCAGAAGTAGTGGTGGAAGTAAAACATGCCGGGAAGGACAAAGCTGCCGGGGAACAGAGTAGCACAACCGCTAAGAGCTCGTCCGGCGAGGACACGGCTGAAGAAGAACCGCAAGAAGAGCTCCCAGCCCCGAAGAAGACAAAGCATGTTCTTCGAAAGGCTGCATCTGACATCCAGGCAAGCCAGCTTTCCTCGAGCGGCGAGGCTCTCGGCAAGAAAGCGGCCGTCAAGACTGTGCCACTGCAATGGGTTCGTCAGCAACCCGCGCGGCGCGCGAGACCCACACTAGCGGCCACTGCTGAAGCGGTAGGGGTGTCTCGCACTACCGCACCGGAAGCTGAGGCGACGGAAACACGCCAACCCCCGGCGCCTGCCACAGCCAAGCGACCTAGGACCCCTCCTCCGCATTCCCACTCAGACATCGCAACGGAGGCCGATTTCGACATCTCCGGCTTTAGTCCAGAGTGAGAAGAAGAAGAGTGAGTGCTTTGCCACAGCATTTATTTTCCAATCTTGGATCAATCTTACTGACTTGCTCGTATTGTCTCTGCAGTGATGCAGAAACCTTGATGGAGAGGATGGCGAAGAGGACAAAGACTTCCACGGGCGACGGGCCCCCGGCAGGCTCCATGAGCATGCCAGAAACCGTGATCGTCAGCCCGGAGCTCAGTCCTCAAGGCAGCCCCCAGCACAGCCCCCAGCGTAAGTTCACTGTTCTTTTTCCGCTGGCGGGCGCTGAGGTTTCTAATCTTGCCGCTGATATCTTTGGGCTTGCAGGAGAAGAACGGCAACACAGGGAGTTGTTGGAAGATGCCCCCATCGTGCCACCTCCATCGACCATGCCGCCCACAAGCACGTCCCCGGCAAGAGATCCTACCGACGAGCCCATCTTAATTGAGGAGGAGCCGGCAAGCATGGACACCGGCAACCCTCCCCCGGCAACCGAAGTTGCCGGGAGGGGCGAGGCCACCTCTCAACAGCTCGACGCAGGTAACTGATTCCCTCAGAACGCTTGCTACTCTTTCCCTTATCTCTCTGTCTTTGGTCCCTTCGAACTTCAATCTTGATCTTATTTTGTTTCCCTCCTTCGTCCTCTAGAGTTCCCTGTAATGGAACACATGGACGTTGACGTTGTCATCGAGGAGACCACCAGGGACGCCGCTGCCGAAGCAGACAGGATCGCTGCCAGCGAGGCCGCCAAAGATGCCACTATCGAGGCCGATGGTGCTCTTGGCGAGGAGGCCGCCAAGACTGCACAGGAGGAACCCGCCAAGGAGTCTACTGAAGGGGGCGGCAGGGAGGCTGATGACCGCACTGACGGCATTCCTGCCGCAGGAGTGCCAGGTGCTGCACCGGCCACGGATCCCCCTGCCACTGGTGAGGCGGTTGCTGAAGATCAACCGTCAACATCTGAAGGCCCCTCATCCAGCAAATATCTCAAGGTTGGCGAGAACTTGTTTGTCAACTTGCCGGGGACGGCAAGCATTGGGGCACCAACCGAAGGAGAAGTCTTTGATGAAGAAATCATCGCTGCTGCCGGGCTCGAGGTTGTTGATGATCCTAGCGCTAGCAGCGGCAAGTCTGAAGAGGATCAGCTCCTTCAGGCCATGGGCGAAAATTTCCGCAAACTCCAGGCTCTCCACCGCGCCCGGAAAGAGAAAGCGGATTCCAGAATGGCAGTTGTCGAGGCGGCCGAAGCAGATTTTCAGAGGCGCGTCGAACAAATGCAAGTCTGGTACGCCGAGGCCCTCCAAGAGTTGACTGCTAGTCGGGAACACGTGAGCCAACAGTGGACAGAAATCCTCCTGAAGCAATCTGACATGGAGAAGGCGCAGGATGAAGCTACGCAAAGAATTGCTGCCGAAGATGCCCTCCTGATGGGGCGTCGTGTTGCGCTTGATGCTCACGAGGAAGATCTCACCGCACGTGAGCAGGCGCTCGCCGCCAAGCTTCACAGCAAAGATGAAGATATCGAGAAGCTTGTCGCACGGCGGACCCAGGAGCTGGAGCAGAAACACAAAGAGGCGCTCGAAGCTCTGACTGTAAGTCACGCCAGCAAGCTCAAGGAGGCCGTCGATGTTGCCGGGGCTGCAGAGGCCACCAAGAACAAGCTGAGCGACAAAGTAAAGAAGTTGGAAGTAGATCTCGAAGAGCACGGCAAGGAGCTCTCGACACTCAAAGGTGATAGGGAAAAAACCCTCCACACCCTGGCGGAGATGCAAGTTGCCATGTCTAACAAGACCAAGCAGCTCTCCTCAGCAACTGATGCTATTGCCATTCTGGAATTGAAGCTGAC
Organism: Thinopyrum elongatum; assembly: GCA_011799875.1. Taxonomy (NCBI): domain Eukaryota; kingdom Viridiplantae; phylum Streptophyta; class Magnoliopsida; order Poales; family Poaceae; genus Thinopyrum; species Thinopyrum elongatum. The sequence goes on along the minus strand of CM022301.1, from coordinate 300,364,904 downwards.
CACGTTGCAGAAGTCTCTCGAGGTCGGCAGGGCCCGCGAGAAGGCTCTACTCAAAGATCTCCAGGGAGAGAGGAACCTGCTCAAGAGCGCTGCCGCCGCCCAAATCGATTACGAAAAGGGGGTGGAGATCTGGACTGGACGTCTCATCGACGCTGCGGAGAAGCTTACGGCAGAACTGTCAACCATGGGCCTGTCAAACTTCAGGTATTCTTCCGAGGAAAGGATATCTTCAAGTGCCAGGTTGACGATGTTCTTTGAAAGCATCATCGACGCCTTGAGGCTGCTTCAGTCTAGCCGGGCAACCCAATTGGCCAACGAGACCCGCCGGCTTTGCCGGATCGTCCTCCGCAAGGTGCTTATCAAGGTGGTGCACAACAATCCCGGCATCGACCTCTCCAACGTGCTCGGCCATCTGCCAAAGGACCCAAATGTCGAGGCGCTTGAAGAACTTATCGCGCCTATCCTTGAGAAAGTGGATTCCATCAAAAGGATCGAAGGCCAGCGCAGAGATTAACTGCTCCACCTCTTCTTGCCGTCGTCATTCCATGTCAAAAGACAATTATGTCTTAAGTTAGAACTGCGGCAACTCATTAATGTAATATAACTTGCCTATGTTTGCGTATATGCATGCTATTTCTCTTGTCTGATTCCTTTATGTATGGAGTTCACCCTACGCTTACTGAAAAACTTGCCGGCGCGCAACCTGCTGCGAGCGCTGGGTGCGGGACTTCAGCAGCCTGCCGGAGGTGCAGCGGCCGGCAAGACTCCTTGGCGTTCTCAGTGCAGCCACTTAAGTCGTTGAGCGGACTTGAAACAAAATAAGGGCGCAACCGATTACAGCAAGGGTTCCTTCGGAATCGTCCAAGGAAATAACTTTGCAAGAAAGGAATTGCAATAAAGGAAACTTGTTCCAAGTTTTAGAACTTAGCTTTCTGTCGCTGTCTTTTCTCCGGCAAGCGTCAATTCTGAACGTCGCCAACTGGTACTCATATCTCCTTCCCCCCCCCCCCCCCCGGCAAATGTGCGCGCGAGGAATCCTTCTGTCTTTTAGGAAAAAGAAAGAAGAGAAAATAAGGATATGAAACCTTGGCGGTTCGTTAGAACTTACCGGGATTAGGTGTCATACAACATCTTAGACAAACATGCATATGAAAATATGAACATGGAAATCAATAAGGAAATGTACAACACTCAAATTTATTCATCTGTGCTCAGGGTCTGTGCCTGGCTTTGTACAAAGGATCATATGCCTTGTCGGGAAGACTTGTACAAAAAGGTGGTTGTCGGGGGCCCCCGGCAACCGCGCCTTATGGGTAGAACTTGCGAAGATGTTCGATATTCCAGGAGTTGCTCACTGGAATGCCATCTTCGGTCTCCAGGCGGACAGCGCCGGGCCTGGTGACTCGTACTACCCGATAAGGGCCTTTCCACTTCGGCGTCAACTTGTTTGAATTCTTGGCGGACTGAATCCGCCGAAGAACAAGGTCGCCTTCCTCAAGGCTTCGGGCATGAACTTTGCGGCTATGGTAGCGGCGCAAAGCTTGCTGGTAGCTTGTAGCTCGCACAGCAGCCTAAAGACGATTCTCCTCAAGGAGCACAGCGTCATCTTGTCGCAGTAGCTCTTGCTCAAGCTCATCATAAGCGAGCACTCGAGGTGATCCGTAAGTGAGTTCCGTGGGGAGAATTGCTTCCGCTCCGTAGACCAGAGCGAAGGGTGTCTGGCCGGTGGCTCGATTTGGTGTCGTTCTGATTGACCAAAGAACCGCCGGCAACTCATCAATCCAGCGTCTTCCGCACTTTTTCAACCTGTCAAAGGTTCTGGTCCTGAGACCGCGCAGCACTTCAGCATTGGCCCTCTCTGCTTGGCCGTTGCTTCTCGGGTGAGCAACAGAGGAAAAACAAATTTTGCCGCCAAGGTCCTTGACGTACTGCATGAAAGTGCGACTTGTGAATTGCGTGTCGTTGTCGGTGATGATCCTGTTGGGCACACCGAGATGGCAAACTATCCCTTTAAAGAACTTGACGGCGGATTGTGCTGTCACCTTCCTCACTGCTTCCACCTCCGGCCACTTTGTGAACTTGTCGATAGCGATGTACAAGTACTCAAAGCCCCTGGTAGCACGGGGGAAAGGGCCCAGTATGTCGAGCCCCCAAACCGAAAATGGCCAGGAGAGAGGGATTGTCTGAAGAGCTTGAGCCGGTTGATGCGATTTCTTCGAATGAAACTAGAGAGTGGTGGGCCAAAAGAAACCTTGCCGGAATGCCTTCCCGACAAGTGCTCTTGATCCTATGTGAGAGCCACATATGCCTCCATGTATTTCTGCCAACAGCTCTAGTCCATCCTCCCAAGGAATGCACTTCAATTTCACACCGTTTGGTCTCTTTCTGTACAGGACGTCATCAACGAACTTGTACATAACAGACCGACGGGCTACTCTTTCCGCTTCTTCCTGTTCCTCCGGGAGTTCTCCTGTTTGAAGGAAATGGACAATGTGTTGCGCCCATGCTGGAGCCTGGGGCTCGACAGCTAGGACTAAAGGCATCTCCTCTGCCGGGGGAACGTTTGTCTCAACGGCAAGGGCTTGAGCCCCTGCTGGAGCCTGTTGTTCCCCGGCAGGCATGTCATTGATCCCGGCAACTTCCTTACCGGCGGCTCCCGGGAGCTCTGCCGGGAAGTACTGACTAGAATTCAATTTTCTTCTCTTCTCTTGCCGCATTTATGGTGCCACAGATGGTTGAGTCAAATGGAGCACAAAAGTTCCTGGTTCCACAGGCAACTTGAGGGCAGCACGCTTTGACAGGTCGTCAGCAACACTGTTTTGGCACGAGGGATGTGCTCCATTTGCAGACCGTCAAAGTGCTCTTCCATTTTTCTCAGTTCATCTATGTAGGCTTGCATCAATGGACTCTGATAACTCTTATTAACTTGCCTGACGACAAGCTGTGAATCACCTCTGATGACGAGCTTCTTGATACCAAGGTCTGCCACGATCCTGAGACCGGCAAGCAAACCCTCGTATTCTGCAGTGTTGTTCGTCGAACTCTCCCGGGGAAAATGCATTTGGACTACGTACTTGAGGTACTCTCCGGTGGGTGCGACAAGCAGCACGCCAGCACCGGCGCCTTGCAGCGAAAAAGCCCCGTCAAAGTACATAACCCATTGCTGGTCAATTTCCTTGCCGGGAAGAGTTTATTTCTTGAACCTCTTCGTCTGGCGTTGGGGTCCATTCCGCAACGAACTCCACCATGACCCTGCTCTGAATTGTCGAAGTGCTTTCAAACTTGGGGCCAAAGCTTGACAACTCCAATGCCCACTCCACGATCCTGCCGGTTGCTTCTGGATTTCGCAAAATCCGTTGCAACGGAAAGCGAGTGACGACGGTGATTTCATGTGCTTGAAAATAATGGTGCAGCTTCCTCGAGGCCATAAGAAGGCCGAAAAGCAACTTCTGCACGCCAGAATATCTTGACCTAGCTCCTTGTAAAAGAGAGCTAACAAAATAAACTGGGCGCTGTACCACCTTTTTCTTCTGCAATGGTCCTTCCGACTACACAGATCTTGTCTTGCCGGGATCGATCCTTGCCGGGGAAGATCCTGCCGCGTCATCTGACGGTCCTGCCGCTGGTGTTGCTTCCTCATCAGCTTCTCTCTGCACCACTAGTGCAGCACTAACCACTTGATTTGTCGCTGCCAGATACAACAGCAACGGCTCTTGTGGTTTAGGCGCGACTAGCGTCGGCGGAGAAGAAAGGTATTTCTTCAAATCTTGTAGCGCAGCCTCTGCCTCCGGAGTCCATTTCATTGGACCTGCCTTCTTCAAAATTTTGAAAAAGTGCAGGGCGCGCTCATCAGATTTGGAAATAAACCTGCTTAGAGCAGCAACACAGCCGGCAAGACGACGCACATCCTTGACGCGTCTCGGCGCTTCAATTTGCTCAATAGCTTTGATCTTGTCGGGGTTCGCTTCGATTCCCCGGCAAGATACAAAGAATCCGAGGAGCTTGCCGGAAGGAACACCGAGCACGCACTTCTCAGGATTGAGCTTTAAGTTGATCTTGCGCAGATTTGCAAATGTTTCTTGTAAATCTTGTATGAGCGTTGATTTGTCCTTGGTTTTGACCACTATGTCATCCATGTATGCCTCCATATTTCTATGGAGTTGAGGATCAAAACCAATTTGGACCGCTCTCGCAAATGTTGAACCAGCACTTTTCAACCCGAAAGGCATTCGTATAAAACAATACGTACCACATGGGGTGATAAATGTGGTCTTTTCTTCATCTTCCTTGGCCATGAAGATCTGATGATACCCTGAGTAGGCATCGAGGAAGGACAGGAGATCACAACCAGCGGTGGAGTCCACAATCTGGTCGATGCGCGGCAAGGGAAAGGGATCTTTTGGACAGGCTTTATTGATATCTGTATAATCGATACAAAGCCTCCATTTCCCATTCGCCTTGCGCACTACAACCGGATTGGCCAACCAGGTTGGATGAAGCACTCCTTTGACCAATCCTGCCGCCTCCAGTTTTCTAATTTCCTCGGCAATGAATTCTTGCCGCTCCAAGGCTTGCTTCCTGACCCTCTGCTTGACGGGCCGCGCGTGAGGACAGACAGCAAGGTGGTGCTCAATTACCTCCCTGGGAACACCGGGGATGTCAGACGGTTGCCATGCAAACACGTCGACATTCGCCCGCAGGAAGGCAACGAGCTCGCTTTCCTATTTGTCATCTAGGGTGGAACTTATGGTGAAAGTTCCCCCTGTTCCGTCCTCCCTGACGGGCACCTTCTTGGTCTCCGACGGAGCAGCCTTGGATTTCTTGTTCTTGCCAGTGGAACTCTGTGGTGAATCCTCGACGGAAGCGCAGCACTCCGAGGAGGCACGCTTACCGGAGTTCGCGCCAAGATTCTCACCAGTCTTCTTCTTCTTCCCCCCGGGAGTTCCAGCGGCAGGAGCAGATTCCTTAACAGCAGGTGCTGCAACTGCTTCCCGGTAGAGTTGGTCGGCACAGATGAGCGCATCCTTCTTATCGGAATGGATAGTAATGACACTCAACAGCCCGGGCATGTTCAAAACATTATAAGCGTAGTGTGATGCCGCCATGAACTTAGCCAGCGCTGGCCGACCAAGGATCCCATTGTATGACATGGGGATCTTGGAGACATCAAACACTACCTTCTCGGTCCTGTAGTTGAGCTCGCTACCAAATGTTACCGGTAGCGTGATCTTGCCCTTTGTCTGGGTTCTTCCTGGATTGACCCCTTGAAACGTGCCCGTTTCTTCGAGGTCTTCATCAGGAATTTGGAGCCTCTTGAGCACATCCGGTGAGATTAGGTTTAGGCCGACCCCACCGTCAACTAGCATTTTCGTCACCCTGAGGTTGCAAATTGTTGGGGAGACCAACAATGGCAAACACCCGACCGCGGTTGTGCGATCAGGGTGATCCTCGGCGTCGAAAATGATAGGCGTGTTGGACCATTTCAGGGGCCTACATGCATCTGGTGATGGCTCTGTTGCATTGACTTCCCGTACCCACTGTTTGAGTCGACGGTGGGAAGAATGCAACGAGGCGCCTCCGTCGATACACATAGCCTCTATAGCTTTCTGAAATTCTTGCTCACTGGACTCATCATCTTCTCCATCATCATCATCTCCCTCTGCTTTATCACGGCCACGAGCGGGCATCTCCCTTTGTTGCTTGGCCTTGCCGCGGCGGCCCCCTCGGCCACCGCGCTTCTTGCCGGACCCCTCAGCACCATCATGGGCCTTCTCCTTATCCCGCCTTTCATATTCAGCCCTCTGTTTCTCGGCAAGCTGTTCAACTTGCCGGCAGTTTTGGAGATCGTGGCCCTTGGTGCGATGGATCTTGCAATACTGCTTGCCGGAGTCTTCCGACTTGTCAGCCGCTGCCAAGGCCTGATAGGAAGGGCACCCGGCAAGATCCTTGCCGGGGTCACCAACCTTGGCCTTCTTGGCGGCGCCGGGGTTGCCGGATTCCTCGACAGCAAGATCCTTGCCTCCGCGTTTCCTGTTCCGCCGCCGGCCTTTCCTTGACGGGGTCGCGGCGTCTTCATCTTCGGATTCGCCTGCCGCGCCAACAGCCTCGCCAGGGATACTCCTGACTTTGTTCATCGCTAGCTCTTCCCGCATTCTACGGTTACGCACGTTCTGGTGAAACACGCTAATGACAGCGGCAGGGTGAACGTCAGGAATATTGTACTGTACTCTGCTAAACCTCTGCATAAACTTGCGCAGGGATTCGCCCTCCTTCTGAGGGATGATATGCAAATCGCTCTCTTGGCCAGGAGCTTGGTGGCCTCCAACAAAGGCGCCAATAAACTGATGGCACAGATCTGACCAAGAAGAAATAGAATTCTCCGGCAGATGCATCAACCACGACCTAACGTTGGGCTTGAGCACCAACGGGAAGTAGTTGGCAAGTATCTTGTCATCTCGGCCCCCGGCAGCCTGCACCGCAATGGTATAGATTCTCAGGAACTCCGAGGGGTGAGTCTTGCCATCATATTTCTCCGGGACCTCCAGCTTGAAGGTTCGGGAATTGGGCCACTAGACTTGCCGCAGCTCACGGGTAAACGCTGGAGTCCCTACCTCGTAAGGCAAGTCTCCTATATCCCCTGGCGCAGGCTCGTCGACAGCCGGCCCTGCGCGCTTATCAGACTGATAGCGTGCTTCCCGTCGTCGCTCGATGGTAGTTCGAGCGTCCTCCTTGCCTCGTTCCTGGAGAACTTGATGATGGTCGCGGCGCATCTGTGGATCGGACGACACCGTGGAAACTTCTTCACGGCGGTCGACCTGCTGGGTTGTCGGCCGCCGCTGGTGTCGTGGAGGGGAGTGCATCGTGGTTGCACCACCTCCGGTTTTCTCCACATCGGCTCGTGCTGGATCGATGGGCCTTCGCTGTGAGGGCCCTGCCTCTTGTGGTCCATCTTTGTTGGCGAAGCCAATAAGGCTCTGGATAGTAGCTCGCCACTCCTCCATCTTCTCCGGAGCAGGAGGGAAATCGAGGAGCAGCTGCGCACCTGCCAAGGCTTCCGCTGGCGTAGGCGGCGGCGACAGGTGCAAGGTACGTGAGGTGCTCTGACTCCTAGCCATGTTAGAAGGAGCACCGTCACGGTCACGCGACCGCGCGCCACCTCCGCCGGCAGCTCGGTGTGCATGCTGGGCCCGCGCATCTTGGGATCGATGCGCGGAAATCTTTTCATGGGGATGCCCTGAACCACCAGCGCCATGACGTTGCTCGTCGTGCACGACCTGGGAAGGCAGTGACGCTTGCGCCGGCGCGGGAGTTCCAACAGGCGTCCTCCGATCTCTGGAATTCGTTGTGCCACCCGTAGGCAACACAGCTCCGTCTCTGGATCCAGCGGCGTGTGGGTTGCCGCTGCCACTGCGAACGACGCCGCTCGCCTGGCTTGGATCACCGGAACGCCGTGGAGGCTCTAGTCCTCTTCCTTCTGCACCCACGCCATCGGCCGTATGCGAAGGCGCAGGCAAAACGGACATGGACGGTTGCGCCGTCGCAGCGCTCTTCTTATTGGGTGGCATGATGATGAAGATGATGAAGAAACTAAGGCGCCGATCACTAGATCAGGTTAACACAACCTCCAATCCCCCTACCTGGCGCGCCAAAGATGTCGGCGTACGACACCTATGGGATCCTAAGGGACCCCTTTACGATTCGGCGGGGGGAGAGGTATGCACAAAGAGCAGAACCAATGATCGACGCGGGGAGATTTTACCCAGGTTCGGGCCGCTAATCAGCGTAAAACCCTACTCCTACCTTGTTTTATTATCGATGTTCTTGAGCCCAGGCTCCAGGAGCGCTCGCAGTGAACAGTACATTCAAAGAGCAGCTACGCATGCAGAATGGGCCAGAAGATATCCTCCCCTGTAGCAGTTGCCTTGGGCCTCCTTTTATATCACAAAGGGGTCACCACAGTGGCAAAATGTATATACATTGAGGTGTAAAGTAGCTACAGGGTTATCATACCTAACCCCTGACGGACTAGGACGAACGCATTTAATGCACCGTGAGGTGTCTGTTTAGGTGTCCTTACTTTCTTGGGGATGGGAAAAGGGGCCATCCCATCAGCACCGCTTAAGCTCTCCTCCACTGGCGCGTCGCCACGCAACCAAAGAAGGACCCAGAATGTCAGGTTTGTCGCTGTGCTAGAGCGGTGGCACAGCAACAAAACCTTGCCGGGCGCCGAAGCTTGACGGGCGCCAAGCCTTGCCAGGCGCCGATCCTTGCCGGGCTCCGCAGGCCACCCCGGCAAGATCTTGCCGGGGAAGCTGGCCTTCGGATTCCAGCTCTTCTTATCTGCTGATCCTCAGATCTCTGACTTGAAGATTTCTTTGGTGGCCTGAGCCAACCTCGAACTGTTCCCCGACAAGCCTTGCCGCGAGTATGGCTACAACTGCCCGTGCACAAGTACGGGGTACTAATGGCCCAATACTTAGTACACCGACAGGGGTGCCTAACACAACGACAACATTGTCTTAGCCGTGTGCGGCGCCCCCTCCACCATTTACACCCCCGGTCATATTTTCGTAGTGTTTAGGCGAAGCCCTGTGGAGATAACTTCACCATCACCATCACCACACCATCGTGCTACCGGAACTCATCCACTACCTCGCCATCTGGCTGGATCAAGAAGGCAAGGACATCACCGAGCTAAACATGTGCTGAACGCGGAGGTGCCATACGTTCGGTACTCAATCGATTGGATCGCGAAGAAAGTTCGACTACGTCAATTGCATTGTCAAATGCTTCCACTTATGGTCTACGAGGGTACGTAGACACACTCTTCCCCTCGTTGCTATGCATCTGCATGGATAGATCTAGTGTGTGCGTAGAAATTTTTTTGTTTTCCATGCAACGTCTCCCAATAGTTTGGTCCAGGGTGCAATGACTGCCATGAGCACATGGGCCGAGGATGTTTCCTGGATAACCAAACCTCTAGTTACGTCTCTGTCTTCTTCGACTGAAGGAGGGGTTACATGTCGCATGCCGCTCGATTCTGATCAGGTGTTCCCGTCTTGCCAGACCACGGATGGTTCGAGAAAAGTGTTCTCGGGAACCTTGTCTCGCTTGGTGCCCATTCCGGCAAGGACATCGGTAGCTTGATTGCGATCCTGCGGGATGTGATGAAACTCTAGCCCTTCGAACCGGGATGAGACTGTAAGGATGGCATTCCGGTATGCCATCATCTTGGGGTCCTGCGGCAAATTCACCGTTGACTTGAGAGATGGTGAGGTTAGAGTCTCCTTGGACTTCGAGACGTTGGGCACCCATTGAGACTGCTATCCGGAGGCCATGTAGGAGAGCCTCATATTCAGCTGCATTATTGTTGGTGTACATGATTTGTAATACGTACCAAATGTTGTCGCTTGTTGGCGATGTGAGCACTACTCCGGCCCCTAGTTCGGCGAGCATTTTTGAGCCATCGAAGTACATGGTCCAATGTGAATATGCACTGTGCTCTCTAGGGAGCTCAACCTCTGTCCATTCGGCCACAAAATCTGCCAGCACCTGAGGAATGGCTCAGCGTGGTCGGTAAATTATCTTGAGGGGGAGGAGTTCAATAGCCATTTAGCGATGCATCCCGTGGCATCCCTGTTATTGATTATGCCGCTGAGGGGTACTTCAAACGCCACCATTATGGAGTACTCTTGAAAATAATGCCGAAGTTTCCTTGATGCCAGAAAGATGGCGTAGGCTATCTTCTGATAATGAGGATAGCATGTTTTGCACGAGGTAAGCACTTCGGAGACGTAGTAGATAGATCTCCGAACATGGAAGTTGTGGCCCTTCATGTCCCGTTCGACCACGAGACTGCGCTGATGACCTGGTTGGTGGCCGAGATGTATAATAACATCAGCTCACAAGCCCTAGGTGCCATTAATATGGGGTTTGTGGCAAGGAGGGCTTTAATTTCTTCCAGAGCGGCCCCTGCTTCACTGGTCCATTCGAAGTTTTTGGTTTGTTTCAGCAGTCTGTAGAGAGGTAGCAATTTTTCCCGAGTTGTGAAGTAAACTGACTCAGTGCAGCTACACAGCCTGCCAGTTTCTAAACGTGCTTAAGCTCAGTTGGGACTTCCAGCCGAGCCAGGGCTCGGATTTTGGCCAGATTGGCTTCGATTCCTTGGTTGGAAATGATAAAGCCGAGGAGTTTTCCTGCCGGTACTCCAAAGACGCACTTCTCTGGGTTGAGCTCAGTTTGATATTCTCGAATACTGGTAAGTGTTTTTGGAAGGTCATCGACCAGCTGGCCGACGTGTTTGGTTTTAACGACCACGTCATCGACATAAGCTTCCACGGTTTTTCTGATTTGCTTTTACAGGCATGTTTGAATCATACATTGGTATGTTGCACCGACATTTTTTAGTCCAAAGTGCATTGTGTTGAAGCAGCATGGCCCGTAAGGAGTAATGAAGGTTGTTGCCGCCTGATCAGGTTCCTTCATTTTGATCTGATGATATCCTAAGTAAGCATCCAGGAAGCATAAGGAGTCGAGTCCCGTTGTGGCGTCCACGATCTGGTCAATACATGGTACAGGGAAAGGATCCTTAGGGCAAGCCTTGTTAAGGTCCTTGAATCAACACAAAGGCCCGATGACTTGTCCTTTTTGGATACCATGACCAAATTTGCTAGCCAGTCGGGGTGTTTAATATCTCTAATGAATTTGGCTTCAAGTAGTTTAGCCAACTCTTCGCCCACAGCTTGACGCTTGGGTTCAGAGAACCGCCGAAGCGCCTGTTTAACAGGTTTCAAGTCTTTGATGATGTTTAGGCTGCGCTCAGCAAGTTTACGTGGGATTCCTGGCATGTCTGAGGGGTGCCAGGCAAATATATCCCAATTTTCTCTAAGGAAATTGCATAGGGATTCATCAATTGTTGGTTCTAGCTGTGTTCCTATGGACACTGTTTTATTTGTTTGTAGGGTGCACTTGAAATTTGATGATCTCGTTGGATGGTTTAAACGAGGTTGACTTGGATCGTTTGTCGAGGCTGATGTCGTCCTTGTCAACTATGGCCTGAAGTGTTGTCAATTCCTTGGCCATGAGGGCCTCGGATAGTGACTCGAGGGCGAGCAACACCATTTTGTTTTTAGCTCTAAGTGCTTTGTCGGGGTTGCTTGAGATGGTGATTACCCTGTTTGGGCTCAGAATTTTAAGCTTCATGTACCCATAGTGTGAGATTGCCTGGAATTTTGAGAAAGCGTCACGCGCTAGGAGAGCGTGATAGCCACTTTGAAAGCGCACGGCGTGAAAGGTTACTTCCTCGGATCGGTAGTTCTCGGCAGTCTCAAACACCACGTCCATGGTTATTTTTCCGCTGCACTGCGCCTCTCTCCCAGGTATTATTCCTTTAATGGTGGTGTAGCTCTATTCGATGCACGATTTATCGATTTGCATCTTATCTAGAGTGTCTTCGTAGATGAGGTTTAAACTGCTGCCTCCGTCCATTAACACCTTCCGCAATTGACAACCACTGACAATTGGGTCGAGGACCAGGGTGGCGGGACATCGCCCAGAGCCGCTCTTCGGTTGGTCCCTCTATTCGAAGGTGATTGGCGTGTCTATCCATGCGCCTGGGGTTGCTATGTGTTGGACAGAGTTAAGCTCCCGAAGGGCTCTTTTCCTCTGGTTTTTTGACGTGAAGGTTTCATAAATCATCAGGACCTTGTCTTCATTCGAGGATGATGTGCATGCCTAATCTT